>JALNQF010000963.1:0-10200 GCA_028456385.1 Ophiosphaerella korrae | reverse complement strand
AGACTAATAGGTGCTAAGTTCTATATAAGTAAATAATAACTTAGTTTACTACTTTAAGATACTTTTAGCTTAGATTTGTAAGATATTAAGAGAGCTTAGTAGCTACAAATGCGACGTCTAGTCGCACTATTATTGCTATATACAAGATAGATCCTACTTACTCTTAGTAGTCCTTGATTTTACGCTTTAAGGCCTCTCCTTTACTTAGCTATAGCTCTTCTACTAGTAATAGAGTTGCTAGAAAGCTTATAGAGCTTATAAGATTAAACTTTTTTACTATCTTGTTAATATACTTATTGTAGACGAGCGTAATAGTCTTATCTAGCTAACTCTGTATTACTCGTACGCCTAGGAACTAGCTTACTAGGCCTTTGTCTTCTATATTGTAGGCTTGTTTAATTCTCTTAACAATTTAGTAAGCTTCTAATTAGTAGATTTTGTAATATATTACTAATATATTATTAACGTAGAAGAGAAAGAGTATTTTACGCTCTTTATTATAGAATAAGCACAGCTCTTCTTTTAAGACTATAAGACTAGCTTGTTTAAGCGTTCTTAAGAGCTCTTTATACTAGAGGAGTAGCGAGTCTTTAAGGCTATATAGCGCTTAATTAAGCTTAACGCACTTACTAGCTACTTTAAACCTATCTAGGAGCTCGTAGATAACTACTAGTTAATAATCTCTATATGCGTAGAGGAAAGCTCTAATAACGTTATACTAAGCTACTTCTAGGTTGAACTTAGCTATAATCGCTATTGCGGTTCGAAACGAGCGCGCTACTAATGTAGTAGCGTAAGTTAATTGTATTAAATTAATTATTTAGAGGTCTCTACGCACTACAATCTAAGCTTTACACTTAAGAAAGTAGCTATCTTAGTTAAGTTTGTATGTAAAAACCTACTTTAGAAGTAGCAGCTAATCGCTTAATTGTAAGCGCTCTATCTCCTTCTAGGTGCTAGCTACTAGTAGCGTATTAATCTCTTTCTAAGCTACTTGTTTAAAGAGCTACCTATATAGGTACGTGTATAGGTGCTTCTAATTTTATAGTAGTAGTAAGAGCTTATCTTAATATAGATAAGCTTATAGTTATAGCTTAAGCTAAGTAGCTACTATAATTATAGCGTTTACTATAGTAAGCTCTATATTTAGGTTATAGTCTATTAGTACTTATAAGAGTAGCTTGTCTAGTATACTACTCTATTTACTCTACTTAGGTTTATATAATAATAAGTAAGCGCTTAAGCTTTTAGCGCTATTATCTAGCTTATTATTTTAGAGTCTTTAGCTTAATTACGTTAGCGCTAGCTATTACTAGCGTGTACGCTACTAATAAGCTCTAACTATATTATTTAGAGCTATATAAGATACAGCTACTTAATAAGAGATAGTATCTACTTTATTTAGAGCTATAGAAGCTATAGCTACTTAAGGAGAAGTAGTTCGATAAGTAGTAGTTCGATTTAAACTCTTATCTATTAGCTACTCTAAGGCGCTCGCTTCTCTAGTTAATTACAATTCCTAGGAGCTTTTAGATACTTTGCTGTATTAATTTCTATAATTAATATTAGTACCTATATACTAAACTCCTCTAGGTTTAGGTGTTTACTCTAGAGTTTAAAGGCTGCTAAGCTTAAGTTACTCTATATAGATTCTATATAGTTTGCTAGCTAAGCTTGCTACCTATATAGAGTCTACTCCTTATTCTACTAAGATAGCTAGCTAGCTAGCCTAGCTTTTAGTATTACGTAGAGCTCTACCCTCTAGATTCTACTCTAGGTGCTCGCCTTACTAGTAGCTTTCTAGGATTTAAGCTACTTCGCGGAGCTAGTTATATATATTATCTTAGGTCTCTCTTGCGTTGCGCGTTACGTCTTTATATAACACGTTAACAAGTTTTTAAATCTTTAGCTTTAGGAGCTCTTAATAAGCTTTACTCTTTTTATTATAAAAGAGCTACTTATTAAACGTTACGTTATACGTTGTAATTACCTAATCTAATTCTAGGACCTATATCCTATATATATTAGATACTCTATATCCTACTAGATATCTAATATAGCTCTAAGGGCTTATTTTAAAGCCTCTCTTGTTACGCCTAGCTACTTACTCCTTATTAAGTAGATATGCGCAGTAGCTATAGGTATATACTCTACTCTAATCTAGCTAAAGGTCTGCTATAGTAGCTCTTACTTACTTAGGCTAATAGTATCTAAAGTACTATCTAAACTAGCTATTAAGTACTATATTAGGAGCTTATATATTATAAGCGCAGCTTAGGCTTATATTATATAGCTACGTAGCTACCTCTACTATCTCTAGCTAGAGCCTTTTTAGTAGGTTAGCACTTATCCTTATCTTAATTACTTTTATTATTATTTCTTAACTAGCTCTCTTAGCTCTTCTATTTAGCTTATATATATATACTAAAGTACTCTTAACTATAATCTCTTCTTATTTAGCCTAAATCTAGAAGCGCGTCTTACTTCTCTATAAGAGCGTTACTACTTTATTATTTTACTAGAGTACGTATATATAAAGCTTGTAGCGCGTTAGTAGTAGCTTTATAAAGCTTTTAAATACTTTTATTATCTTTTAAAGCGTTTTACCTTGTAATAGGTAGGTATAGAGCTTACTACTATACTTATACTTAAGTAGTATAGTCTAAACTTCTCTAAAGTAGCTAGTAGGTATATTAAATAGGTCTTACGCTACTCGCTAGTATAAGCGTAGGGCTCTCTCTCTAGGCTACCTTAAGATAACTTACTTAGCGTAGGCTATTAAGTAATACTTATACTTAATACGCGCTATCCTATTAATATATACGTTTCTTGCGCTCGTTACTAGCGCTCGTAGTACTTCTAGTCTAAGATAACTAGCTCTAGCGTGCTAAAGCTCCTTTAAGTTACTTCTAGGCGTTGTATACTATAAGTTAAGCTATTAATTAACTTAATTACCTTAAGTTACGCTTATAATAGTTAGATAAAACGTAATAGGCTTATATTTAATAAAAGTAAGATTATATTTACGTATTAGCGTCGCTAGTACAATACTCTTTACTAGCGTTCTTACTCTTAGAGTTACGTTAAAACCTTAATACTAGGCTCTAGCTTACTATAATTAAGCTTTAGATACTATATTAATATAAAATCCTTTAACTACTACTACTTTATAAAGCACAAGATTCTCTATATACTTACTATAAGCTCTATTTAGAGCGTTCTTAAAGACTTAAGTACTTTTACTAAGTATTAGAAACGCTTATATACTTACTTCTACGTAGCTTATACTTTTTACTCTTATAAAGGAGCCTAGTTCTATAAGACTTATTAAGTTAACTAAGTAGAGAGTAGCTCTATTATCAAGTATAGTACTCTTAGAGAGTAGGTAAGTATTAAAATCTAGCGTTAAGTAGGCTCTAGGTACTAGCTTAATAAGTTTACCTAAGTTAATAAGTATACCTAGGTTAATAAGTACTACGTTTAGCTAGCCTAGGTAGACTAGAGCCTTTAATTTAACTAACTCTAAGCTAGCTTTAACTAGTTCCTATAAGGGACTAGCCTACTTTTAAGTTACTAAGGTTTTAACTACTATAAAGCGCAGCTTATCTAAATAAGCCTATATTTTCGCCTTTCTATTATTGTCTATTTTAAATAGATTACTAGTAAGCGCTACTTATACCTATCTATAATCTTATAGCTTCTAGTAGTAAGCTTAGCTATATAAGTAGTTATATTTTAAGTTAGTACTTAAGCTTAAGCTTAGCTTAGATCTTCTAAACGTTATAAATACGCTAGCTCCTTAATTAGTAGTTTAGAGCTTGTACTCCTATAATAGAGCTAAGTAGATACTACTAATTTACCTTAGCGTAAGTACCTTTAAGCTAAAGACTAAGCTCTAGATTACTAATTAGCTTATTATCTAAGCTTAGTCTAGAGCTAGCTTTAGTATTAACGCCTCTAGGAAATCTTATACTACGAGCTTACCTATTACCTCTATAATATTGTACGCGATTATACACTAATATAGGCGTAGCTACTTATTATACTAGAGCTCTAGTAATTGTCGTCCTTAGCGAGCCTTTTATAGATAGGCTTAGTATTAAGCTTAGATAAGATTACTAGCGCTAGTATTAGATAGGGCTAGTAAGCTCTTTAGCGTTTAGACGAGCTCTTATAATGTAGCTTTGTTATTCGTAAGTAGAGTTATCTTAGCTATTACTAGATAACTTAGATTAACTATAGCGTTTACCTAGGCGCTTAGAGCTCTAAGGCGTACTATTTATAATACCTAGGTATCTTTTATAGCCTAGTATTTCTCTATTATAAGCTTATAGGTAGCTACCTCTTTTACTATTACTAGGCTCTTTAGTTTAAGTTAAACTAGTTTGTTAGCGTAGATATTAGGGACGTTATTAGCTTCTAGATTAACTAGCTACTAGATACCTAGCTTAAAAGCGTTGTAATAGAGTTGTATAAACTATACTAGCTATTATAAGTACTTGTTAAGTAGGGTAGTACCTTTATTAAGTAGAGTAATCTTGCTATAAGATATTGTAAGCGTTTAAGTAATAGATAAGATAAGATAAGATAGGATAGGAGTATACTAAGCTCGCAATCTCTTGCTATAGTGTATAAGATAAAACTATTAAGTAATTTTTAGCGCTAGGCTTATAACTATTGCGAGATGCGAGCTTAGGAATAAGTACGAGATAATTATTAATTAAAGAGCTATCTAAGCTAAGCTACTTATATATAGTAGAGTAGCTTAAATAGCTTATATAGCTTACTTACTACTATAGGCTTACTTAAATTATATAGAGCGAAGCTCTAACTTACAATAAAAAGTCTTAAGTAATTAAATTTATTTATATTAACTTTACTATTATAAGATAGAGCTTTACTCTATATAATTTAAGTAAGCTTATAGTAGTAAGTAAGCTATTTAAGCTATTTAAGCTACTCTACTATATATAAAAAGCTTAGCTTAGATAGCTCTTTAATTAATAATTATCTCTTACTTATTTCTAAGCTTATATCTTATAATAGTTATAAGCTTAGTATAAAAAATTACTTAATAGTTTTATCTTATATACTATAGTAAGAGATTTTAAGCTTAGTATACTTTTATTCTATTTTATTAAGTCTTATCTTATTTTATTTATTACTTAAATACTTATAATAATTTATAGTAAAATTACTTTACTTAATAAAAGTACTAGTTAATATAATAAGTACTTATAATAGCTAGTATAGTTTATATAATATTACTATAATTATTATAAGTATAATAAGAGAACTCGAGATAGAAATAATTAGTCTTAACTTTAGTACTAACAAAGTATATAATAAGTAGAGTAATAATCGAGATTAAGAAATAAACTATAACCTTAACACGTGTCGCAAGTTAGAGCTTCGCTCTATACAATTTAGGTAAGCCTATAATAGTAAGTAAGCTGTATAAGCTATTTAAGCTACTCTACTATATATAAGTAGCCTAGCTTAGATAGCTCTTTAATTAATAATTATCTCCTACTTATTCCTAAGCTTGTATCTCGCAATAGTTATAAGCCTAGCGCTAAAAATTACTTAATAGTTTTATCCTGTGCACTATAGCAAGAGATCGCGAGCTTAGTATACTCCTATCCTATCTTATCTTATCTTATCTATTACTTAAACGCTTACAATATCTTATAGCAAGATTACTCTACTTAATAAAGGTACTACCCTACTTAATAAGCGCTTATAATAGCTAGTATAGTTTATACAACTCTATTACAACGCTCTTAAGCTAGGCATCTAGTAGCTAGTTAATCTAGAAGCTAATAACGTCCCTAATATCTACGCTAACAAACTAGTTTAACTTAAACTAAAGAGCCTAGTAATAGTAGAAGAGGTAGCTACCTATAAGCTTATAATAGAGAAATACTAGGCTATAAAAGACACCTAGGTATCGCGAATAGTACGCCTTAGAGCTCTAAGTGCCTAGGTAAACGCTATAGTTAATCTAAGTTATCTAGTAATAGCTAAGATAACTCTACTTGCAAATAACAAAGCTATATTGTAAGAGCTTATCTAAACGCTAAAAAGCCTACTAGCTTTATCTAATACTAGCGCTAGCAATCTTATCTAAGCTTAATACTAAGCCTATCTATAGAAGGCTCGCTAAAGATAATAATTACTAGAGCTCTAGTACGATAAGTAGCTACGCCTATATTAGCGTACAATCGCGTACAATATTATAGAGGTAATAGGCGAGCTTATAGTATAAGATTTCCTAGAGGCGTTAACGCTAAAGCTAGCTCTAGACTAAGCTTAGATAATAAGCTAATTAGTAATCTAGAGCTTAGTCCTTAGCTTAAAGGTACTTACGCTAGGGTAAATTAGTAGTATCTACTTAGCTCTATTATAGGAGCACAAGCTCTAAACTACTAATTAAGGAGCTAGCGTATTTACAACGTTTAGAGGATCTAAGCTAAGCTTAAGCTTAAGTACTAACTCGAAATACAACTACTTATATAGCTAAGCTTACTACTAGAAGCTATAAGATTATAGATAGGTATAAGTAGCGCTTACTAGTAATCTATTTAAAATAGACAATAATAGAAAGGCGAAAATACGGGCTTATTTAGATAAGCCGCGCTTTACAGTAGTTAAAACCTTAGTAACTTAAAAGTAGGCTAGTCCCTTGTAGGAACTAGTTAAAGCTAGCTTAGAGTTAGTTAAATCAAAGGCTCTAGTCTACCTAGGCCAGCTAAATGTAGTACTTATTAACCTAGGCATACTTATTAACTTAGGCAAACTTATTAAGCTAGCACCTAGAGCCTACTTAACGCTAGATTTTAACACTTACCTACTCTCTAAGAGTACTATACTCGATAATAGAGCTACTCTCTACTTAGTTAACTTAATAAGTCTTATAGAACTAGGCTCCTTTGTAAGAGTAAAAGGCGTAAGCTACGTAGAAGTAAGTATACAAGCGTTTCTAATACTTAGTAAAGGTACTCGAATCCTTAAGAATACTCTAAATAGTACTTATAGTAAGCGTATAGAGAATCTTGTACTTTATAAAGTAGTAGTAGTTAAAGGATTTTATATTAATATAGTATCTAAAGCTTAATTATAGTAAGCTAGAGCCTAGTATTAAGGTTTTAACGTAACTCTAAGAGTAGGAACGCTAGTAGAGAGTATCGTACTAGCAACGCTAATGCGCAAACATAATCTTACTTTTATTAAATATAAGCCTATTACGTTTTATCTAACTATTATAAGCGTAACTTAAGGCAATTAAGTTAATTAACAGCTTAACTTATAGCGCATAACGCCTAGAAGCAACTTAGAGGAGCTCTAGCACGCTAGAGCTAGTTATCTCGGACTAGAAGTACTGCGAGCGCTAGTAACGAGCGCAAGAAACGTGCGTATTAATAGGACAGCGCGTATTAAGTACGAGCATTGCTTAATAGCCTACGCTAAGCAAGTTATCTTAAAGTAGCCTAGAGAGAGAGCCCCGCGCCTATACTAGCGAGTAGCGTAGGACCTATTTAATATACCTACTAGCTGCTTTAGAGAAGTTTAGACTATACTACTTAAGTGCAAGTATAGTAGTAAGCTCTATACCTACCTATTATAAAGTAAAATACTCTAAGAGATAATAAGAGTATTTAAAAGCTTTATAAAGCTACTACTAACGCGCTATAAGCTTTATACGTGTGTACTCTAGTAAGATAATAAAGTAGTAACGCTCTTATAGAGAGGTAAGATACGCTTCTAGATTTAGGCTAAATAAGAAGAGATTATAGTTAAGAGCACTCTAGTATATACGCACAAGCTAAATAGAGGAGCTAAGAGAGCTAGTTAAGAAATAATAACAAAAGTAATTAAGATAAGAATAAGCGCTAACCTACTAGAAAGGCTCTAGCTAGAGATAGTAGAGGTAGCTACGTAGCTATATAATATAAGCCTAAGCTGCGCTTATAATATACAAGCTCCTAATATAGTGCTTAATAGCTAGTTTAGATAGTACTTTAGATACTATTAGCCTAAGTAAGTAAGAGCTACTATAGTAGACCTTTAGCTAGATTAGAGTAGAGTATACGCCTATAGCTACTACGTATATCTACTTAACAAGGAGTAAGTAGCTAGGCGCAACAAGAGAGGCTTTAAAATAAGCCTTTAGGGCTATATTAGATATCTAGTAAGATATAGAGCATCTAATATATATAGGATATAGGTCCTAGAATTAGATTAGGTAATTATAACGCGCAACGTAACATTTAATAAGTAGTTCTTCTATAACAAGAAGAGTAAAGCTTATTAAGAGCTCTTAAAGCTAGAGATTTAAAAACTCGTTAATATATTATATAAAGACGTAACGCGCAATATAAGAAAGACCTAAGATAATATATATAACTAGCTCTGCGAAGTAGCTTAAATCCTAGAAAGCTACTAGTAAGGCGAGCACCTAGAGTAGAATCTAGGGGGTAGAGCTCTACGTAATACTAAAAGCTAGGCTAGCTAGCTAGCTATCTTAGTAGAATAAGGAGTAAACCTTATATAAGTAGTAAGCTTAGCTAGTAAACTATATAGAATCTATATAGAGTAACCTAAGCTTAGTAGCCTTTAAACTCTAGAGTAAATACCTAAACCTAGAGGAGTTTAGTATATAGGTACTAATATTAATTATAGAAATTAATACAGCAAAGTATCTAAAAGCTCCTAGGAATTGTAATTAACTAGAGAAGCGAGCGCCTTAGAGTAGCTAATAGATAAGAGTTCGAATTAAACTACTACTTATTAAACTACCTCTCCTTAAGTAGCTATAGCTTCTATAGCTCTAAATAAAGTAGATACTATCTCTTATTAAGTAGCTATATCTTATATAGCTCTAAATAATATAGTTAGAGCTTATTAGTAGTATATACGCTAGTAATAGCTAGCGCTAACGCGATTAAGCTAAAGACTCTAAAATAACAAGCTAGACAATAGCGCTAGAAGCTCGAGCGCTTACTTATTATTATATAAACCTAAGTAGAGCAAATAGAGTAGTATACTAGACGAGCTACTCCTACAAGTACTAATAGACTATAACCTAAATATAGAGCTTACTGTAGTAAACACTATAATCGTAGTAGCTACTTAGCTTAAGCTATAACTATAAGCTTATCTATATCGAGATAAGCTCCTACTACTACTACAAAATTAGAAGCACTTATATACGTACCTATATAGGCAGCTCTTTAAATAAGTAGCTTAGAAAGAGATTAATACGCTGCTAGTAGCTAGCACCTAGGAGGAGATGGAGCGCTCGCAATCAAGTAATTAGCTACTACCTCTAAAGTAGGTTTTTATATACAAACTCAACTAAGATAGCTACTTTCTTAAGTATAAAGCTTAGATTGTAGTGCGTAGAGACCTCTAAATAATTAATTTAATATAATTAACTTACGCTACTACGTTAGTAGCACGCTCGTTTTAAACCGCAATAGCGATTATAGCTAAGTTTAACCTAGAAGTAGCTTAGTATAACGTTATTAGAGCTTTCCTCTACGTACATAGAGATTATTAACTAGTAGTTATCTATAAGCTCCTAGATAGGTTCAAAGTAGCTAGTAAGTGCGTTAAGCTTAATCGAGCGCTGTATAGCCTTAAAGACTTACCGCTCCTCTAGTATAAGGAGCTCTTAAGAACGCTTAAATAAGCTAGTCTTATAGTCTTAAAAGAAGAGCTATACTTGTTCTACAATAAGGAGCGTAAAATACTCCTTCTCTTTTATATTAACAATATATTAGTAATATATTACAAAATCTACTAATTAGAAGCTCGCTAAATTGTTAAGAGAATTAAACAAGCCTATAATATAGAAGATAAAAGCCTAGTAAGCTAGTTCCTAGGCGTACAAGTAATATAGAGTTAGCTAGATAAGACTATTACGCTCGTCTACAATAAGTATATTAACAAGATAGTAAAAAAGTTCGATCTTATAAGCTCTATAAGCTTTCTAGCAACTCTATTACTAGTAGAGGAGCTACAGCCAAGTAAAGGAGAGGCCTTAAAGCGTAAAATCAAGGACTACTAGGAGTAAGTAGGATCTATCTTGTATATAGCAATAATAGTACAACTAGACGTCGTATTTATAGCTACTAAGCTCTCTTAATATCTTATAAATCTAAGCTAAAAGTATCTTAAAGTAGTAAACTAAGTTAT
>JALNQF010000962.1:0-10202 GCA_028456385.1 Ophiosphaerella korrae | reverse complement strand
TCTAGCTATAACGTTAGCCTTCTAGTAAAATTTAGATAGTCTAAATTAGTTATAAGCCTCTAGTTACTACTCTACTATAAAATCTTATAATAGTAGCTATTATATATAAAGTCTATCTCTATACAGCAAAATACTCTATAGGCTAAAAACAACTAATTAGATAGAGATTACAACTTTAGTGTTTAGCGTGTATTATGCGTATAGACACGTATACTACTAAGTCTCGAGCTTACTTTAGTAACTACTTATCTCTTAGTAACTAGCGCTATTCTATACTACGCTATACGTTCTATATAGAAAGGGGTTTATTTATTTCTTTAGCGTAAGCTTTATTTAATTAATAATAGATTCTATACTAGCTTTAGAGTCTATAATTAATCTTTTTAACCTAGCCTAAATATACGCTAACGTATATATATTCTATTAGTTACTGCGTAACCTTTTAAGGCCTAGTAAGAAGTTTAAAGCTTGTATTATAATAAGAAATTAGCTTCTTAGTAAATACAAAATATAGTAGTAGTAGCTCTAGCTACTTTTTAAATCTATAGATACTATTATATAAGATAAATATTAAGAATATTGTAACTAGAAGCTCTTCTTACGCACCTTAAAAGATACTACTAACCTAGACCTACAGCGTTAGTAGTAGTTCCTAGTTGTAGTAGAACAAGAGTATAACGTAAGGAAGAAGTGCCTTACTTCTCTTAATAAGATAAGTAATAAATAGGGCTATAATAAGGTCTAACACTATAGATAGGCTATAATAGGTATAACGTTCTATAAACTTCTTAGCTAGGTTACTAGTAATAATTCTTAGGACAAGGCTATTACTAAATTAAACTAACTAATTACTTAAAGGATTATAAAGGGCTAAGTAAAGCAAGTTACTTAGCTCTAACTAATAGTCTCGCGAGCTACCTATAATACTAAGTTTCTTATTATCTTTTTTATAAGTAGAAAGCTTCTCTCTATAAGCTTTTTAATATACTATATAAGCTTATCCTCTTACTATAAGCTAAGCTTTCTCTAGTTAAGTTTCTTAGTCTAATTTAAGCTTATTAGGCCTTAGTATCTTTAGCGTAGCGTAGATACTTTAATATTATATTTAGTAGCAATCTTTCTATATAAAAAACCTTCTCCTAGTTCTTGCGATTTAATTTCTTTAATTGCAACTTAAATTAGGTCTATATTAGTAGAGTTATTGCGTGTTATAGAAACTTAAGTTTAGTAAAGGTAGGGTATTACGCGAACTAAGGTATTACGCGTATAGATATAGTACTAGCTAGACTTTTAATATATCGCGAACTATACTTAATTACTAACGCGCTAGTGTTACTACCTAACACAATTGCTAGCCTAACTTAAAGAAGCTTAGCTAGCTAAGGGAAAAGGTAGTAGTTAATTATATTCTTAATCTAGATTCTTGTAGTTTTGCCCTAACTCTAGCTACTATGCGTAAGATAGGTAATAAACTACTTACTTAGCGTAGAGGTAGCCTTATTAGTATCTACTAGGCGCGTAACTTTATTAAGTATACAGATAGTCTTACGACGCGTTTTAATTACTTATACGATAGGTAGCAAGCCTTATATAAGGACCTAGCTACTATAAGTAGCTAGTTTAAGCTAGTGCAGCGTATAAGAGCTACGTACGCCTACTCTAGCTACTCTAGCTACTCTAGAGGCTCTCTAGGTAGCTTATACGCTAAGTAACGTACGTAAACGTATACGCTAGTATAAGGGCTTATTGCTAACGTTAATTATTAATATAATTAATTAACTTAAAAAGAGAGCTTAGTTTATAGAGAGTTTACACTACTAGTACTACTATATTATATACTATAATAGCGTTTTTTATTCTCTATTAGAGTAAGGCTCTAACTTAGATTACTTATAGAAGACTAGTATTATGTTATTATATTTACCCTATTATATATATTTAGAGAGATTTTAAAGTCTAAGTTTAACGCTATAATACTTATAGTACCTTAGTAAAGGTATTTTATACTTTGATTTTAGGTAATTTTTATAAAATAGACCTAAATATCCTCTTCTACAAGATATAAGACAATTTAGTACTTTATACTAAAGTCTAACTTTTTAATTATAATTTTTTTTATCCTTTAAATATTTTTGTAAACAGTATAGCTTTATAGGACTAAAGAACAATTCTTTGTATATAGGGTACTTAATACAGCTATTACTAGTAAAGAATTTATTTACTAGGCCTCTTCCTCTATAGGGATCGACCTCCTTTTAAGAATTCTCTAGTATTCTTATCTTCTCTATTTATAGCACTTAAGCTAGCCCTTACTTTGTATTATAATATCGCTTAGTAGGTTCTAGTAGCTCTTAAAATAATAGTAAGCGCCTTTTCTTATAATTTTTAAGCGTATAATTACTAGAACTAGAGTCTACTAAATATACTCTCTAATTTACTTTTAGCTACCTTAACTTAAGTTCTAGAGTTATATATATTCTTTAAGGTATAGTAGGAAATATTTCTTTGCTTATAGGATATGTCTTGTTTATAGTACTACTTACTTATTATAGGTTTTTAAATAATGCCTCTAAAGTAGTATTTTACACTTAAAGTACTTTTACTTCTACTTTAAGCCTAGTATTAAAAGACTAGAGATTATCTATATATATATCTATATTGTCTAGCTATTCTTTAAGCTCTATTATTTTCTCGTTTTCTTTAAGTATAGGTTCTAATATTAGAGAGATAATATCTTTAAAGGCAGTAGTAACTAAGGATAGAGGATTATTTGTTATCTACTCTAAAAATAAGATAATTTGTTTAGGTATAAAGCTTACTAATATAGGTGCTAGCTCTACTTTTAAAATCGTAGTAGAGACATCTATAACTACTAGCGAATTAATAGGTATTAAAGAGAAGGGTATAAGCGTTTAATAGATAAGTAGTAGAGTTATATAAATTTAAATATTTCCTTACGTTAAATGTTCTACTTGTAATTCTTTTACGTCTATTATTAGTAGTTTAATAAGTAGTAAAGGGGGTACTATAGAGTAACTATACATTACCTTTTTAATATACCTAAATAGCTTATAGTACGTTTACTAGTTCTTTTTATAGTACCTAAACTCTTTTAGGAACGCTATTCTATACTTATACGATTTTAGGTAGGTTATTAGACTACTAACTATAAATTCTCTACTAAAGGTAACCTTATAGCCTTCTACTATATATAACACCTTGAATTTATCTTATCTTAATTTATAAGTAGTCTAATAATTTTTTAAGAAAAGTAGCCTTATAGGTTCTTAGTATCTTTTGCTATAAACTGCGTAAGTAACGTTACTATTATTAGTAAGGAACTAATCTCCTAAATATATATCCTCTTTAGCTAATCTAGCGTTTTCTACCTTTTTACTCTCCTCTTTAAGTATATAAATTTGCTACTAAAGCGCCTAATATTATAGGTTATAAGTTTTCTTAGCTTTGTTAATTGTATATACTATTACAATAGAGATAACCTTTTTAAATATAGTAACAATCCTAACTAGAAGATTATTTACCTAGAGTAGTACCTAAAACCTTATTAAAGTAGAATCTAGTTACGTTTTTAAAACTAGGGCCTTAGCGTGTAAAGTATTAGCGGCTGTTAATAGGTTAATAGGCGCTAGAAAGAGTAGTGTTTTTAAGGTAGCTAGCTAGGTTAGGTATAAATAAAACGTAGTTTGTAGGTTATAGGATATATTATCTATAGCTAGCTAGGTTAAGTATAAATAAGATATAGTTTATAGGTTTAAGTACATATTGTTTATAGCTAAGTACTTCTTATACGTAGAGTAAGTCTTATTTATAGTAAGGCTTTAAGATCCTAATATACTATATATATCTATTATAGCTTATAGATTATATATAGTATAAATAGTATAGTAGTAAAAAACAAAATATATTAATTAATGTTACGTATTAAAATATTTCCTAGTTTAGCTCTCTACGCTAATTAGAATTAACTATTAAAGACTAATCTAGGGTAGCTATAAGTAGTCTATAAAGAACTTAGATTAACGTATAATAGTAAAAGGAGTTAACTATAGATTAGTTAGATAGCTGCGTACGATAGCTATCCTAGTAGTATAGATACTTAAAGGTAATTAGCTTAGTAGAGAACCTTATATTATTAGGATCTATAATTTATATAGGTATCTTTAGAAATAAACACTACTAAACTACGTTTTTACTAATACTTAAGCCTCCTAGTATTATATTAAAGAGAGCACTAATAGTATTAGGTAATAGATAATAAACAAGTATATACAAGTAAGCAAGGTTTAATATATTCTAGCCTAGTAAATCTACTCTTATTTACCTAGGTATATACGTTTCTACTAGTTTTAGCTCTATGCATACTTACTATTATATTTACTTATTTTCTACGTCTCCTAACTTTATAGATTCTAGTAGTATCTTACCTTTATTATTAGCTATAAGTATAAGACTAAGTAGAGTAGAGAGGCAGCTAAATATACTTAGTTAATTCTTTATCTATTAGGCTAAGCGCTACCTCTATAGAGATTCTTTAATTAGAAGAGCTTTCTCTTCTACTAGCTTGTTATTAATTTAGGTTAATATACTATCCGTAATATTTAGTAGTATATTAGCGTACTTCGCGCCTAGGTAATTATCTAGATAATTTTTTATCTCGATTTTGCTAAGATACTATATAGCTATAATTAGTCTATACCTAAAGCTAATTATTAATTATAGACGCTATATATAGAATCTACGCTATTGCGATACCCTAGTATATATTGTTCTACGCTATCTACCTTTATATATTAGTAAAACTATTAAAAACCTAATATACCTATACTACTTTACTATATATAGAAATACAAATAAGATTGTTCTTAATTGTTAATAGGTAATAACAAAGTAGTTATATTTAGCTACTTAGGTAAAAAGTTTTATAGTTAGGCCTAGAAATTAGTATACTAATTGTAAGCTTAGGTTTAAGATTCTCTAAGAGCCCTTTACTAAAGTTACGCAAGTATTAGATCTACTTTACGTTATTGCGCTAAGTAGCGTAAAAAGCTTCTTTCTTTTATAGCCTAACTAGTTTAATTTTCTATTTAGGTATAGTATAGATTATTCTAGTATTCTATATTTAGCTAATTACTACAAAGGAGCTATAAATAATAGTTCTATATAATAACTACAGACCCTAGCTCCTTATACCTAACTATCTTTAGAGTTATATACTAGATAAATTAGTAGAGCTTTATCTAGAGGCCCTTAAAGAATAGCTAGAAAGCAAGGGTTCTTTTATTCTAACAGAGCTAGGTTTTAAAAGATATACAAATATAGAGAAAGGTCTAACTAGTACTCTTTTTTAGACTATAATAAATATACTATTTAAATAGATTACAAAGAATATAAGGAGTTATAAACGTATAGTATAATAGTACTAAGTATATATTAGGAGCTAACAATCTAGAGTATATTACAAGTAGAATCTAGAAGACGTTAGATATATAATCCTAGCTATAAACAACTTCTTGTATCTATCTAATAAAGAGGTAGTTTATCTCTATATATAAAAACTCTATTTAGTAAAGAGAAAGACTTTACACTAGGTATAGCTATATATTACGTAATAAGTAAGAAGGAGGAGAAATATTATATTAGTAGTAACGTTAAATTCCTTTAGTTAAAGTAAAGAATTTTAACTATTATACTATAAGAAGGATACCTATAATTAATTAATATATAATATAAAAATATTCGCTATTATAGGGACTATTATTACTACTAATTACAAGCTATCTCGTATTATTAAAAGATAGCGCTTAGAATTTGTTCTTAGGCTACGTATTCCTAGTAGTATTACGTAGAGTTAGCTGCTTACATTAAGTGTAAGCTAAATATAGTATACTAGTTAAAGTTAGTATCTAGAATTTGTTCTTAGGCTATATATTCCTAGTAGTATTATATAGTGTTAGCTGCTTATATTAAGTATAAGCTAAATATAGTATACTAGTTAAAGTTAGTATCTAGAATTTTTTCTTAGACTACGTATTCCTAGTAGCATTATATAAGATTAATAGGCTATATTAGTTATTAAGATAGTTCTATACACGCTTAGGAGCGTGTAGAGTTAACTAGTCCTAAGGTTTAGCCTATTTTAGTTATAGTATTAATATTATTATTCTTATATTATTCTTATAACAGGGTAGTATCTCTATAGACAAAGGTGTAATTCCCTATAAGGTTATTAATAAGTAATAATAAATATATAGAAGTGTATATACTTTCTAGTAACTTAGTATAGCTAAAAATTAGTAACGTAAAGTTAGGCACTTTACTACTATTCTCTTTAGTACGCCTAATCTTTCTATATTACTTAGATTTAGGTAACCTACTTAACTTCTATTTCTTAGTTTATAGATTAAGTATACTACAAATTTTCCTATAGCTAGCCTATATTTCTAGTACCTACTATATAATAAAATTAGAACTACTAATAAAACTAGAGCCCTTTTTTAGACTATATATTTTTTTAAAGTAGTCTTTTAACTTTTTAAGAGCCTTAATTATAATATCCTTGTCTTTATATTAGAGAGATATATATTACTATAAGTAAGATAGTATAACTATTTAAAGTAAGTATACTATCTATTACTATAGTAAATTTACTTACTTAGAGAGAAAGCTATTATAGCTAAGGTAAGTAGCTAACCCTTTTTATATAGTATATAAATAATATCGTCGTTAATATAAGAAACTATACCTAGTATCCTTTGTAGCTACTAGGTGTTTTTACTATTAACTCCTATAACCTCTAACAAACTATAGGCCTTATCCTTAGTAAGAAGCTTTAATTACAAACACGCGATAATAAATACAAGAAAGTAGAATACTAATCTCTACACCCTAACTTCTACTTAATTTATATTCTTAATAAAGGATGTAATTCCCTTAGCTAACGCTTTGCTCGTTTAACTTAATAATACATCTAGATCCTTTAATATAGTGTTTAGAATAGGTAATAAAGTTAGAATAGATTAGAAGTTAGAACTTTTAATAGCCTTAGTTGTAGCTTCGCTAAGTAAGTTAGTAAGGTTCTTCTAAATCTCTTTAATAACTTTAATACTTTTATTACTATATTTTACTATATAATTTCTTAGTAGTTTTAAAGCTCTTAGGTTAAAATTTATAACTTCTAGAGTTAGTGTTTAGCTTATATCTAATAGTAGTAGTAGTAGTAGTAAGACAATATAATTATTTGTAGGGGTTTTAGTATAGGTATTGTTAGTTTAGCGAGATATCTACTAAAGGGAGCTATCTAATCTTTAGCTACTTTTACATTCTAGAAGCTAGGCTTTAAGTTCTATAAGTCTCTTTTTAAGTTCTATAATCTTATTCTTAAGTTAGATTTCTTTAGATTAGATTTAGTTTATATTAGGTAAAGTAGAAGAAGATACTAAAGAGCTACGCTTTAGGCGAACCCCTTGTACTAAACTAAAAAAGAGTAGAGGTTAAACCTCTACCCTATTTTAGTTAGCGCAAGCTACTATATAGTTCTATAATAATAGTTGTATACGGCCCTATCTTAACTTACTACGCGCATAGAATAGCATAATCGTATTTATCCTCTAGTACTATAGCTTGCTTCTAGCTATTGCTATATAAAAGGTTATAAATATTTATCTATTATATTATAGCTATACTTGCCCTATATCTAGCTATCTTAATTGTACTAACTTCTAGTCTACAACAAATATTCTAAGTAAGGAAAGTATTTGTAAAAGCAAGGCAATTTAAATTAAATAACCTTACTAAAAGGATATAGGCTAGTTCTATATATGCCCCTTAAAAGGCCGTAACGTCCTCTATCTTACTACCTTTATTAGTCCTTTACTAGTTACTTTCTTATAGGTTTATACTACGCTAATAGCTATCTACTATACGACTAGATTCTCTCTTATTTTCTAATTATATCTTTAAACTATCTAGGCTTAATTACTTATATAGTAACTAATCTTATACTTATACTTATATAGCTACTACACTTATAGAAAGAGTAGAAGTAGGCTATATAGGTATAGCGACAGCTCCTAATTCTCTATAGTATCTTAGTTATTACTACTATTGCTATTTCTATTATCTAGTATAAGTTAAGAGTATACTATACTCTTTAGTACTTGTTGCAAGCCTCCTAGATAATAGGTGTAGGTAGTTAGGTGTATATCCCTATCTACTAACAAAGAATTAATTTAACTAATAGGCTAGTATAATATACTTAAAAGGTTCTTCTACCTAACTCTATTTAAAAAGCCTATTTAGTATACGTTATAGGCTAGTATATATATAGAAGCCTTAGGCTTTATAAGGTTATAGATATTGTCTACCTTAGATTAGAAGTTTATAATTCTAATTAGGGTATACTTACCTTAATTTATAGTAGGTCTCTTTATTAGCTCTATTACTATCTTAAGTAAAAACAAAATCTTAAAATAGATACTTTTTATTCTTATAAGGACTTATATACTTATAGCCTTTACGATTATAGTGTATATATTATTTATTAATATTTATAATATTACTATAACTCTTCTTATAAGTTAGAAAGCTAGTAAGTTAGCTAGTACTAAATAGAGTAGATAATTACTATAGAGAGTAGTAAGATACTTAGTTTGTTAACTATATAGCAACTCCTTAGTTACTTTCTTAAATTAAAGCTACCTAAGTGTTAATCGTAAAAGGATAACAGTATATATATTTAGTAGAGTAGTACTTAGTATAATAATTATTCTTAACTTAGAACTTACTAACCTTATATTACACTTAGTCTTACTCCCTATAATAGTACTAAAAACGTTGTTTAGCGCCTATCTCTATCCCTTTTAAAATACTACAAGGACCTATTATTCTACTATTAGTTTTAGGTTATATTTACTTACCTTCTACTTTCTTACGTACCTTAACATCGTGTAGTCTATAGGGTTAGGACGTAGTATACTCTATATTAGTTCTAATAAAAGTAAGGTATAGTTATTAGTAGTAAATTATATTCTATTAAAAGCCTTTTTATATAGTGTTATTATTTATTTAAGTAGGGTATAGACTTTTATTACTTTTCTAATATATTTTTTTATTATAAAACTTCTATAAAATTATCTTATTATACTAAGTAATATCTATTTAAGTTAGAATAATTTAGTTAATAAGGAATAATACAACCTATTACCTCTAGTACCTTATATAGAGATACTAACAAAAATTGTTGTATACGTGCAATACTAATCTCTAGGGTAGTAATCTATAGGATTCTAGAGTTTAATAAGTATCTACGTTATAGTATAAGATATAGTATATCTTATATATAATATAACCTAGGCTACTTCTTAACTTATATTAAGTAAAGAAAGTAATATTATAAGATTAATAGTGCGACATAGTTGCTTATAATAGGGCTAATACTAGGTATTACTATAGCTAAGCCTAGAATTACCTCCCTTTAGTGTGTAGGAGCTAATAATTAGAAAAGAGTTGTAGTAAATAGTATATTATATATATATCCTAATAAGGCTAAAGCGCTCTTTGTCTTACTCTTTTCTTTTTAGTAAGTTACTCTTTCTCTTATATACGTATATACCTACTTTATACGCCTCTTTATATTATATTATATATTATCGACTAAATAGCTAATAAATTATCTTAAGATAAGAGAAATAATACTATTATATTTAGAGCCTCGCAAATCTAAGTAGGTACTACTAACTCTAGATTTTAAACTTCTATTAAGATATCCTAAGTATAGCTATAAATCTATAGCGAATTTAACTATACCCCTTATATATTATAAGTTATCTAGTCTTAGTAATCTATATCCTAGGAATTACCTTTATATATAGCTAATCTAACCTATACTAGCTTCTAAGCTAGTATCTCTACAAACTTTAATACTCTTAGATATAAATTTTTGTAATTATAATAATTTGTTAGTTCTACTAAGAACTATTCCTACTTGTAATTCCTAGGATACTACTAATAACATTAATTAAGCGTAGCCTTTTTAGTAGTAAGGCTATAGTAATAGCTACTCTACTCTTACTCTAACTATTAATTTACTAGAAGGAGAACTTAGCTTATAGCTTAATATTGCTTAATTACTACTATAAAAGGATCTCTAGGCTACTACTAGTAGTATTAATTAAGCGTAGCCT
>JALNQF010000961.1:0-10210 GCA_028456385.1 Ophiosphaerella korrae | reverse complement strand
AGATAGAGTATTTTAACTACTTAGCCTACTATCTAATATATAAGTATTCTAGGAACCTACTATTTATACTAATATCTCCTATTAAGTAGAATATGTTACTAAATAGAATTAGTAGGTAGCTAAAGATATAGCTTAATATATTACTAAATAACTACAAGAATTCTACAAGATACTAGTATATATAGATCTAGCCTCTATAGTAGATAAGCTTACTACTATCTTATACTATAACTAATTCTATAGATAAATATTAGAACAAGATAAAAGTACTAACTAGAGCGAGTTTTATGCACTAGAAAAGGGTGTACTAGTAGCTACTAATGTATTTATAGCTAGTATTAACATCCCTAATATTTATAGTATCTTCTAGTTTACTAAGCTAGAAACTATAATTAGGTAGATACAAGAATCTAGGAGGAGTAGTTGTAATAGTAATCTTAGTATTGCCTACTTAGTACTTAGGTTATACGTGCTAAACTACTATTTTAGCAAGGCTAATATATCCTATTAGATAAGAGTAGATATATTTATCTAATCTAGGGAAAGCAACTATATATACTAGTAGTAGATCCTAGATTAATACTTTAACAACAACTAAAAGAGACGTATATATAAACTAACTAAAGTAAAGTATAATATTTATAAAATAGCCTTTTATAGTAGTTCTTAGTTAGGGTATACCTAATATTTAATAATACTAACTACAACGCTAATAATAATACTAACTACAACACTAACTATAGTACTAGTAATAATAACTATAGTACTAGCAACACTAATAATAGTACTAGTAACACTAATAATAGTACTAGTAATAATACTAATAGTGTTAGTAATAATACTAACTACAATAATAACTATAATGCTAGCAACACTAACTATAGTGCTAGCAATACTAACTATAGTACTAGTAATAATACTAACTATAATAATAACTATAATAGCTAATCTAGTATACAATCCCTAGAGGTATATAATACTATCTACATCTATAAGTAAGACTAACTATAGTAGTATTTAGTTAGTATAAAGCTTAAAAAGATATAAGTAAATAGATATAGAAAGCCTTATATAATTAACCCTACTAATTATACTAATATAAAAGCGTTTATAGACTAATAGTATATTTTTATATATTTAAGAGAAGCTACTACTTATATAAAATAGTGTCTTTAATACTATAATAGTAAAGTATTACTAAATTTCTATCTATCTAATACTAAGTAGTACACTAGCAATAATAACTAGATTTTAATACTACTATACACCTTATATCTAATACTAAGCGTATAACGCTCTTTATTAAGTAGTTACCTATAATATAGCTATTTTAGATTAAGTACTATATTATATATTTTGTTAAAAGAGATAACTTTAACTATTATAGAAGTTAATGCACTAAGGCTCCTAATAGTAGCCTAAAGCGCCTTAACTAACTTGTTAACTAATACTACTAGAAAGTAGGTAATAAATAGGATAGTAGGTCTTATTAGTATTACCTTATACTAGTAAACTACTATCCTAGATAGTAAGTTAATAGCTTAGGATAGGTATATAAAAAACCCTAATAAGGTAGAGAATGTATAAATAACTACGTAATTTAAGATATTTAGGCTACCCTATAGGAAAATAGTAAAAGGGTATAATAGCTATAAGTAGAATATATTTATAAAACATTTAAACCTTTATTTAACTCTAAGAAGAAGGAAGACTTTAAATAATACTTCTAAAGTAGTAAGAAATATAGAGATAACTATAAGGCTAGTTTTATCGCCTTAGATATAAATTAGATAATATAACAATACTTTATTAACTTTATATATATACTAGAGAAAGATCTCTTACCTTAATATAAAGCTATAAGGGAAAAGAATTATAATACTAAAAATTATAGTAAGCGAGAGTAGAAAAAGTATACTTATCCTAGAAGAGATAACTATAAATATAAGTAGAGTAAGTAATTAACACTATTATAATATATATATAGTAGTAATAAGAGACTAGCGTATTTATTACGTAATAGTACTATATAAAGTAGTAGTAAGAGACTAGTACTTTTATTATATAATAGTACTATATATAGTAGTAGTAAGAGACTAGTACTTTTTATTATATAGTAGTACTATATATAGTAGTAGTAAGAGACTAGTACTTTTCTCCTCTTACTTTTACTTTACGCCCTATTAGGTTTAGCTCTATACTAGCGTCTCTTAGTAGGGTATATAAAACCTACCTCCTCTACTCTATACTTACTCTCCTTTTACCTTACTACTATATTCTTTAAGTAGCCTAGTTATTAGCTTTAATACCTTTTATATTAGTAAGCCTTTAAAAGCTAAAAAAGTACTAATCTCTTGCTATACGCTACTATACCTTCTCTAGGTAGTATCCTATAAGATAATAAGCTCTTAAGCTACTAAGAGCTAAGTACTACTATATCTAGTAAAGTTTAGCTATAGCTCCTAGTTTTTAATTATTGTAATTTATTTACAACTTTAATCTATAACTAATACTATTGTTTGTATATTATAGCGTAGGGGGAGAGATAGAAAATTAGTACTTTTCTAGTCTAATACTAAAAAGTGCAATTCTCCTATACCTACCTATCTCTATACCTAAGCTAGGTAAGGCTAGGTACTTCTTTATATAGTTGTTAAGAGTAAAGATTAATAACTTACCTAACTATTATTTCTAATCGCTATTTCTCTTTTTAGGTTACTTAAAGGGGCTAGGATTTATATTAATTATTATCTTTAGATAGAAGACGTATTCTATAGTATTAATAAGTTTTATAGTATATTACTATTTTAAAGCCTATATATAACTATAGTACTTAGGAGGATAAAGAAAGTAGTAAAACTAGTAGTACGTTAGCTAGCTCTACTCCTAAAGCCTATTGTAGAGGATATATATATAGAAAGTAGTAGTAATAGATTAAGTAGTCTTAGTAACAAGGTAATATCTAAGACGTACTAGCTTATAGATAATAAACAAGGTAAGTCTTAGAGTAAAAGTATACTTCTCCTACTCTCTCTTCTTATTATTAGTTAGAGTATAGGCTTAATATTAGTTTAGCGAAACGTGCTACTTTAGAAGGATTATTTTCTAATATTAATTCTAAGGACGTAAAGGACTAGTTAGCCTATATAGCTACTAAGAAGTAGTATATAGAGCCTAATATTATTATAAAGGAACTTAGAGTAGTTAACCCTTCTAAGTTTAAGTATTGCAACCTTAAAGACATCTACAAAGCGTTCTAGGACACTAATTCCTTATTTAAGGCTATCTTCTACAAGTTTATTATACTAACTATATTAGTATATACTAAGTAATTAGTAAACTTACCTACTATAGATAATAATATAATAGTAAAGTTATGTACCTTTTATATTGTATCTAAATTGCTAATATTAAAGAGGATAGAATAGATTAAGCGCTAAGTATTAGAACTAGATTCGGATTATTCTAAATAGCCTAAGAAGATATATATTATATAGTGTATTTATCGTCTTAGGCGAGAGCTATTTAATACTACTAATACACTCTATAAAAAGTCTATAATAAGCCCTAAGACTTGCAATTTGCGTATATATTACCTTTAGCGTATAGCTACTATATAGTATAAGAAGAATATACCTAAAGTAAATAAAGTAATATCGACTAAGTTTATTACCTAGTTAGATAATAAGCTTAAGAATACTAGAGGTAGTAATAGGGCTAATAAGAGTATTATTAAGATAGCTACTAAGATAGCTACTAAAACGACTATTAAGCTACCTACTAAGACGACTATTAAGCTACCTACTAAGATAACTATTAAGCTACTTACTAAGGTAACTACTAAAACGACTATTAAGACAACTATTAAGCTACCTACTAAGCTAACTACTAAGCTAACTATTAAGTCTACTACTACACTAGTAAAAATAACTAGGAGCTAGAAAATAAATATAAGTAAGGATACTATAAATAAGGGTAAAGTTAGAACAGCCTCTCTACCTCTTAATACTAAGGTAACTAGAAGACGTAATAGTAGAATCTAGTAAGTTACTATACTAGTACTACGCACTTAAAGATAGGCCTTAGCTATATTATCTAGTAGGGTAACTACTAAGAAACTAGTATTAATACCTAATACTAAAGAGAGATAGAAGAGGTACTAAGTAGATAATGTTATTAAGTACAATATTCGTAAGTTAACAAGATACAAGTACTTTAGGTAGCCTAATACTTATACTAGTAAGATAATTAAGTAGTCTACTACAATTAGCTAGATCTAAAAGAGTCTAACTAGAAATAATAACTATATTAATCTAAAGTAGTAGTAGTTTTACAAGATACCTATAGGTAAGGCTAGACTTCTTATAGCTAATTATTTAATTAGCTATAGCTATAGAAAAAAACTAGTTAACTAGATTAATAGATTAAAGTATAATAAGAAGAATTTGTCTAAGGTAGTCTAAAAGTAGCTCTAGCTAGATAATATAGAAGAGTAACAAAGTAAGAGTAAGGTAGTAGAAGTAGTAGGGTATTTTAAGAAGGTATAGATTATAGTAATTAACTAGATTACTATAGAATTACGTAAATATATTTAACAAGTATAGTTCTTATTTAAGAAAGAGATAGATAAAGTAAAAAGTAATAATAAGTTAGCTATAGATAAAGTAAAGGTTATTAATAAACTTAACATTAAGCCTAGTCCTTCTAAGAGTATTACTAGCAATCTATTTACAAGAATAGATTGTAATAATAATACGTACTATAATAGAGTATACAACCTAGATAAGCTATTTACTATATCTAAAATAATAGTAAAAGAGTATAAGGCTAGACTTATAAAACTAGAGATTAAGTATTATAGTTACTTAGTTATACCTAGGTAAAAGTTAGTACTACTATTTTAGCTGTAAGTAACTAGTATAGGTAAGATTATCGACCTAGTAAAGTAGCAATTAACAATAAGTAAGAAGTACTATAGCTATCTTATTATAGATAGTATAAGGCTAAGTAAGACAAATTTAATATTAGCTACAATACTAGTAGTAAGTATACTATATATATATAGGGTAGTAGGAGATTAGTACTTTTTATTAGAAAGAAAAAAAAAGTGCTAATCTCTTACTACTCTTATAGGGCTCTCTTATAAGTAGTAGTACTAATTAGAATATAGATAATTAACTATAAGCTAAACAAGTTAAGTAAGTTGCGTAATAAAGTAGACTTTGTAGGGATTAAAGAGTACTATTAACTACGTGTATTATTTTAGCTAATATAGTCTTATTTAGTAATATAAGTAGTACGCAATATAGCTTTGTTTAGTAATAGCTTTAACGTGTACATTTATAGGATAAGTAACAACGAGAAGGAGTAAGTATTACTACTAGGAGTTAAGCGCTTCTAGGGTAACCTCTTACGTAATAGTATAATATTTAATCTAGGATATATTTACACGTAATATATAATTCTTGTTATAACCTATTAGATATTTATATTACGATATAAAGTAAGAAAAGTACGTAAGTAGGCTAAGTAGAACTAAGTAGTTAACTATAAGAAGTAGGATAACTAGATAGAGTTTATTGCGTTAACTAGTATAGTAATCTTATACCTATTTTTACTTAAAGGGCTTATACTCTATATAGTTTTAGATAAGTACTAGATTTTATAAAGAGATAAGACGCAAGTGTTTTTTATAATTAATAAGGTATAGGCTATATTTTATAGGTTAATATTAGTAATACTAGTGCCTTAGCGTACTAATACGTTTAGGACTTAATTAAAGCTACTCTATAACCTAGATATAGACTATTTAGTAGTAATCTTTATTATATTAAACCTAAGCACTAATGTTTATAACAATAACGCTCTACTAGAAACTTAACTATACTATATTATAGCTTCTACGTTCTAGAAGTAGATTAGCTATTAGAAATAAGGAGTAGAGTAAGGGCGAGTTTTAAAGATTATATAAGATAAAGTAATAATAAAGTAGAAGTATAACTCTAAGTATATTACTTACCCTAATAGTAATATATATATTATAGGTAGCCTACTACTAAAGTATAGCGTATACTAACTCTATATTAGTAATAGTAAGGAAGTAATAAAGAAGTATAATAAGCTAGTTAAGCTATTTTTATTAAAGCTATACACGTATAATACTAAGTCTAGTATAATAAGACTAAATAAGTAATACTCTTAGTTACTTAGCCTAGTATACTTCTACTATATACTTGTAGTAGCTAAGTTATTCTACTAAGTTAAAGATAACAAGAAGCTAGAGTAGCTATATACTCTATATAATTATAAAAAGTATAGAGTAGTACTATAAATAATTATAAAAGATATTAAGTAGTATAATCTAGAGCTATTACTAGATAAGCTACTAGTAGATATAGAAGAGAACAATATAGTTTTTATAGAGATATTTATAGTACACTTAGAGTAGATTTATATACTTCTAGCCTTAATTAAGTAATAGGTTCTAGTTAAAGGAGAGAAAGTAGTAATTTTTAGTTAGAATCTATTTAAGTAGTAAATTATTAACTACTTACTTAACCTTTATAGGATATAGTCTAAGGCTCTACTTACTAAATACGCACCTAAAGAGAAGAATAAGATATTAGCTAACTTTTACTAGGTACTAGTAAGGTAAGCTTTAGAGAGGAATAAGATAGTATATAAGTTTAATATTAATATTATTATTCTTAGTATTAACTAAAATACTAGGCTTAACCTACAAGACTTTTATACGTAGATAATTATAATAGGGCTATACGTATTAATAATAGTATTTATATAGGAGATTAGGCGTTTAGTATAAATTAGTTAAGACTAACAAGTACTTATTATAGAGCTTTTTAATAACAAGTTATAGAACTTAAATACGCTACTTAAGAGCTTTTTCTATACTATACTAGTATTAATAGTAGGTATAGATTTAGTAATACTAATACGTATAATAATTAGAGAAATTAGCGAGGAAAGAGAAGAGGAGGCACTAGAGCAAATTAAATTTAACGTTAGTAGACTATAAAGGTTTATAATCCTAGAGAGTAGGTAAGTAATATATAAGTCTTATCCTAAATAGGAGGTAGTATACAACAATCTACTAGAAGCTAGTAAGTTATAGGTATTTAGTGTAGAGGGTGTATAGGAGATTTAGTCTTTTTAAAGAAAAAGAGCTAATCTCCTAAGTACCCTACTATTAGGAGATAATAAAATATACTAACGTAGTATAAGCTTTAAGAGTATAGTAGAGAGCTTTATATAATAACTATATAGTAATATTTTATAGGTAATGTATAAGTCTAGTAAAGTATTTAGTATAAAGGAGCGTAGTTTAGTTGTAAAGTATATAGATATACTAGGTAATATACTTAACTCTCGCCTTTATATAGATATAGACTAAGTTAAGACTATAGATAAGCTATAAGGTATAATAGTATAGTTATCTAAGTTAGGAGTAGTAAAGAATTTATAGTATAACCTATTCTTAGCTAGTATTATAGAGTAGGATAATTAAAATAATTAGGAAGATAAAGGGAGCATAATAAATTTAGATACTAAGGAAGAAGATAATAGAGAGTAGTTTTTTAATACTAAGTTTACACAATTACTATTAGTAAAGTAGCTAGCGATTACTTTAGTAAGGTATAGGGAGAACTAAGTACTACTTAGTCTTAAAGCTAAGAAGGCGATATAAGCGTAGGTATAGAAAGATAGGTTAGTTAGTAATAATAGTAATAATAAGAATACTTTTAGTACACTACTACAACGTAGATATAATAAGCTAATTAAGATTCTAGAGACTAGCCCTTCTAAGTTAGAGATAGATAGTAGTAAAGATAGTAAAGATAATAGTAGTAAGGATAAAGTAAGTAAAGATAATATAGGTAAGTAGGGTATATTTAGAGCGCTATAGAGTTTAGGTAAGTAAGATATAGTAGATAGTATATTAGCCTATACTAGTATAGTAGATATAGTAGATAGTAGGTTAGCTTATACTAGTATAGTAAATATAATAGTAGTTAGGTAATTAGAAAGTATAAGTAAATTAGATAGTAGTAAATAGATCCTAGTTTTACTAGTAGATTTATAGAGTATAGTATTTCTAAAAGTAAGCCTATTTAGGGTTAGTAGGGATTTAGAGTATAAGATAAATCTACTCTCTTAATTACTTTATTACTCTTTCTCTCTACTCTCTTAATTACTTTATTACTCTTTCTCTCTACTCTCTTAGTTACTTTATTACTCTTTCTCTCTACTCTCTTAGTTACTCTATTACTCCTTTTCTCTACTCTCTTAATTACTTAATTAGTCTATATCTTAACTCTCTCTAACCTACTCTTTTAAATATTGTATATATTATAGAATAAGCTAGAGATAATATAATTTCTCTCCTATTACTAGTTATTAAAAATAGTAGTTTAGTTATAGTATATATAAGTATATACTTAGAGGTATTAGTATATAATTACTAAGTATATTTAGCCTTAAGTAATAACGCACTTTAGACTTTAGTATAATAAGGTTTATATAATAATAAGGGTAGTATAAGATATATAGTACTAAGTTTAATTTAGGTAAGTAAGCTCTATATACTATAGATAAGGCTTAGAGTACTTTATATATTAGTATAGGTCTATAAATTTATAATTAAGATTATGCTATTAATTATTCCTAAGGTAATTAGATAGTACTACAAATACCTTAGGTTATTTATAGGCAATAACTACTAAGGCTACTAGTTAAAGTTTATAGTTAGGGTATAGGAGTTAGTAAATAAGAGCTAAGTAGAGGGAGTACTAGAGAGTACGTAGTACTTAGTAGAATTATTATATATAATAGAGGTACTATATACAATAGTTAATCTACGAAAGATAAGTAAGAGTATAGTATAAGAGATAGAGTTAGTAGTTATAGATATTATAGAGTAACTATAGGCAATTAGGAGAGTAATTAAAGAGTACCTAATAGTAGTCTAAGTATTTATATTCGTGTTTAGGCAAGTAAACAAAGAGAAGTTAATAGAGTAGGTAGAGAGGAGTTGTAGTTACAATAATTAGATAGTTCTAAGGTCTAGAAGGATAGTTAAAAGTGTAATAGAAGTAGTAGTAGAAGGAGAGGATAACTATAGTAAGAAGTTTATTAGATTCTAGGTATAAAGTAGGATACTCTAGGTATAAAGTAAGATATTATATTGATTAGGATATAATATAGGTGTAAAGTAAGATATTATATTAATTAGGATATAATATAGGTGTAAAGTAGGATATTATATTAATTAGGATATAATATAGGTATAAAGTAGTATATTATATATTTATTAGGATATAATAGGAGAGAGAATATAATATTATATTAATTATAATAGTATATAGAATAAAATATTATATTAAGAACAAAGTAATATAAAATACGATATTATATATACAACAATATAGTATTTAAAGAGGGTAAGAGGTAGGAGATTAGTACTTTTATTAGAAAAAGTACTAATATCCTAGTAGCTCTAGATAGGAGGTATACCTATAGCGGACCTATAGAAGACCTATAGATAAAGCGTAAAGGAGAGAGTAAACTATAAGCTATAAAGAGAGTAGGTAAACTATAATAAGAGTAAACTATAAGCTATATATATATTAGATTTTACAATATACCTAGCGTATTACTACTAAGATAGTCTATATTATTCTTTAATCTTATCCTTTATATTATCTTACTTGTATAATAAGACGCTGCGATTCTAAATCTTTAATTTAATTTCTTATATCTCTTCTTGTTGTTAAGATATAGCGTTGTAAAGTTTAAAAGTAATAGGAGTACTATACCTTAATATTATCCTTTATATAGAGTAATTTTAAACCTCTAATATAGATAAAATATTAACTTGTAGTTAGCTTATAGTTACTTATCTTATTAACTTAAAGTTAACTCGTTGTATTAGCTTGTAGTAACTTATTATATTAGCTTATAGTTAACTTATCTTATTAGCTTATAGTTAACTTGTTGTATTACCTTGTAGTTAACTTGTTATATTATATATACTAGCTTTTAATAGTATTACTAATTTAATCTTAAACTAAAAGTAATAATAGATTAATATCTTCTTTTAAAAATTACTTATTATGTAGTATTTATTATAGAATTATAATATATACCTTAGTTATTCCTTTATAATCTACGTATACTTCTTTTAAAATTTAAT
>JALNQF010000960.1:0-10247 GCA_028456385.1 Ophiosphaerella korrae | reverse complement strand
TAGTACTTACTTAGATAGCTTTATCTACTATTTACTCTTTTTAGTTAATTATTAAAACTACCTTATTAAGTTATCTTATGTAAAGCCTACCTTACATATACTTTATTAGTATCTAAGTTAAGACTAATTAGTTCTATCTCGATTTCTCTTGTTATATCTATACTACTATTCTCCCCTTTAGATCAGTCTTTATTTCTCTATTCTAGGGCTAGAGTTATTAATCTTATTTCTTTATTAATATAGAGTTTATCCTTATTTCTTATACCTACTAAATCTACTCTTTATTACCTATAGTTAGTAAATTATATATTATATAAATATATTAAAATATTTCTTTACTCTTATTACTAATCTTCTAAGACTAAGTCTATCTATCTTATTTCTAAAAATAATAGCTAAGCCTATAAGCTATATATTTATATAAACGTTTATAGTTTATATAATATTTCTAGGGTTTTTATAGCTAAGTATAGGTATAATATAGTTACTTCTATATCTAGACTAAGTAATAATAGAGAAAGCTATTAACTATACTAAAGAGGAATTACTATTAGAAATTATAAAGGCTAAAGCTAAGTATAATTAGATTCTAAGTATATAGGTAGAGAATTATACGCGTCTAGTACGTCTTTAGAAGATAAAGGCGTATAATAACAAGAAGTTAAGTACGTAGTTAATAGCCTTTAAAGCTAAGCTTAACTTAGAGGAGGCTATTAAGTCTATTCTAGCTCCTTTCTTAGTAGGTGTTCCTAACACCTCTTTATTTGTTGCTAATAGTAGGAGCTCTCTTAGAGAGTTTAATAGTTTTCTTAGTTTACTATAAAGTAATCTAGAGGGTTTTAACTTTAGAACTACTCTAGTTTCTTAAAGTTATTAAGATTATCTTCTAGTTCCTATATATTTTCCTATAGTTACCCTTTCTCGTCTATCTTAGTCTATTTTACTAGGTAGTAGTTTCTTCTATTATAGAACTAGTATTATAGAATCTCTTTTACTTCCTATTCTTTTTATTCTCTATATATATCTACTTTGTATATAGGTAGTTCTACTTCTTATAGTACTTTCTCTAATATAGTTTATAAGCGAGTAGCTAGTATAAGTAAGTAGCTAGCCCTACTAACTTTATATATCTATTTTATCTTAATACGTAATAGCTCTACGTAATACCTTTTAATTACTCTTAAAAGAGTTAGATATTTAGCTTATAATCTCTTCTATTAAAGAAAAGTAAATTTTAAGTACTAGCCTTACTACTTTAACGTTCTAAGTAGCCTAAACAATAGTACGCTGCTAACGCGCTAGTATACCTACCTAACGTAATTACTAGCCTAACTTAAGGAAGCTTAGCTAGCTAGAAGAGGAGGTAATAGTTAATTATATTCTTAATCTAGATTCTTATAGTTTTACTCTATCTCTAGCTACTATACATAAGATAGCTAATAAACTACTTACTTAGCGTAAAAGTAAACCTACTAGCGTCTACTAGGCGTATAACTTTATTAAGTATATAAATAGTCTTATAACGCGTTTTAATTACTTATATAATAAGTAGAGAGCTTTATATAAAGACTTAGCTATTATAAGTAGCTAGTTTAAGATAGTATAGTATATAAAGGCTACGTATAAGATAGCTAATAAAGACGTCTATAACTTTAATAAGGCTAGCTTTATAATAAGTAAGATTACAACTTAGCTTGTTATAATAAGGTTAGAGAGGAGAGGTAGGCTAAAAGCTATCTAGCCTAGTAATTATAAGTAGGTAATAGTAATTACTATAATTAACACTACTAGCTAAGTAGTCTTACTATTCTTTATCTTTACTAGTAAGTACTACCTCTCTACTTAGTATAAGGAAGACTATATCTTATAAGACTAGGCTATTAGAATTAGTAATAATAGCTAGATAATAGATAAGCTAGCTATTAACTAGCTTAAGTACTTTAATAAGTATATAAAGAACTAAGTAGTTAGTATATATTAGCTACTTATACTTAATAGTTATAAGAGCTACTACTCTCTTAAGTTTAATAAGATCTATAAAGAGAATAACATCTATATACTCTATATACTAGCTTACTTATCTTACTTACTTTAGCCTTTTACTATTAGCTATTAAAGTAAGAGCTTAATCTAGAACTATATTAATTATATTACAAAACTTAAATTCCTACTAGCCTTCTATATAGCCTTTAACTAGGCCTTTATAAGAGTAAATATTTACTTAGCTTTTTAAGCTACTAGCTTTATTTTACTTTAGTAAGAAGTAGTTATCTTAAGACTTAATATTTAGCTCTATATACTTACTCTAGCTACTCTAGCTCTACTAGAAGCTCTCTAGGTAGCTTATACGCTAAGTAATATATATAAGCTAAAGGCCTAGTTAATACTTATATATAAGCGCGTACGCTAGTATAAGAGCTTATTACTAGTATTAATTATTAACGTAATTAATTAACTTAAAAAGAGAGCTTATATAATAATACTAGAAGCTAAGTTAATATATAATTAGATCTCTAGTCTTAAGAGAGCTAATAAAGTAGCTAGTAAGTATAAATTATAAAAAAAGAAGTAGATTTAGAAGAAAGGAGTCTTAATAAAGGGATAAGGAGAGGATTTAATTACTTAACTAGAGGCTAATTATAAAATTAATTATAAATAGTACAAGAATAAGTAGTATTTAGGCTTAAGTTACTAGGCTTACGTATACTATAAGAAGTATAGAGAGACTAGGTATAACTTATATACGTGTAAAAGTAATATAGTAAGTACTACTTAATTTAATATATTAATATATATACTCTACTCTACTATATTATTATATTATATACTTAAAGAAGTATATAAAGTTAGTAGAGCTAGCTACTTACTTATACTAGCTACTTACTTATAAACTATATTAGTAGTACTACGTAGAAGGTTAGATATATTTTTATCTTACTTAGTAGTTTTAATTTAAATATAACTAGTGTAACTTACTTATTAATATTATATAGTCTTATTTTTAAGTAATCTAGTTTTAAACTAGATTGTTTACTCTTAATATTTCTTAATATTAACTATACTTTTTCTCCTCTTTTAAATTAAGGTCCTTCTTTATATTTCTTGTTATAGTAATTTACTATATAGTCTTATAAGAATTCTACGTTCTATTATAGTTAATTGTATATTTCTTTTATTCTATTTATAAAGTTTTCTCTTCTTAGAGTCTAAGACTCTATATCTTATAGTATTTAGTATATATTAGGATTAAATCTATAGTTTATAAAGAAGATTAATACTCTTATTACTACGTTCTTTACGCTGTTATAGACTAACTATACTATAGGTAATAGTTATACCTAATTATTCTAATTATAGTTAAGGTAGTATCTTAAGTATTACTCTACTATTTAATTTATACATTCTAACTATCTATTTATTTATAGATAGTAAGCTATTAAAATTTAATATTATATTCCTAATAATACTATTATTGTTCTCTAAAGTTTTAATATTAATTATATATCTCTATCTATAGTAGGGTGACACGAAAAAAAAAGCCTAAAAAAAGTTATAGTTTTGAACTAGTAATAACTCTTCGAATAAAATAGCTAAAAATATAAGCGAATATAAATCTTAAAGAATATATTTTTGACTTTACTTTAGTATACTACGAATTTTGTTTACTAGGCAAATAAAGGCTAGGATTTAAACTGTTTAGAGGACTTTTTTTTTCCTAAAATTAAACCTAATAGAACTTTTTTATTAGCGTATAAAATTCTATTTTTATTTTATTTAGTGTTTAGTAAACTAGTAGAGATTATATTACTAAATTTTTAAAGAATATTTATTATCTACTTATTTAGTTATTTAAATAGAAAAAAGTAATAACTTTATTATATAAGCTAAACTTACTAAATAGACTACTAATTTATTAGTCTATTAAGGATAAAATAACTTCTAATCTGATTTTTTCTATACCTTTTCTAAATCCTTAATAACTAACAATAAACTTCTTATAATTTAAACCTAAAGTTAACCTACTTTAATATTCTAATATACGTCTATTTACTATTACTACTATCTTTAATAAATAGTATATAACTATTAATAATACTATAAAGCGAATTAGAAAAAAAAATAGCTATTTACCTTCTATTAGCTAAGTAATAGAAAGGTATATTACTACGTTAAAATTAAAAGTAATAAAATAACTAAATAGAGATTTAATTAGGAATCTAGGGATAACTAATACGAGATTATTATTTAAAAATAATATTAAAATCTATATTAGGAGCTTCTAATTGTTTGTTAAGGAAAAAAGCTATACTATTAATGTTACTAATAAAAAGCTCTTAATTAAGAAATAAAATACTAGAAAAGAGTCTACTCTTATAATAAGTAGCTAAGAAGGCTAAAAAATAATTAGATTAATAGTAAAAAACATATATTTTAAGATATAGAAGGGAGATAAGAAGAAATATTACTAAAAATTAGGTAAAAAAAGAGTTAGGAAAGAAATAGTCTTTATATTAAATACAAATAAATTTAAATAATATTCTAATCGGCTAAAATATTCTATACTTTTTCTATTATATTTTCCTCTTAATTATATTATTATAACTAGCTTACTAACTATTATATTACGTAAGGAAATAAATATCTAAGTATAAGGAGCTATTTAGATAGGAAGAACATTAGACCTAGAGTTTATTTAGGTCCTAATTAATACTAGTCCTATTTGTTATACTTCCTATATCTATATAGTACTTAATAAAGATCTAAAAAAGTATATTAAAAGACGTAAGTTATATAACTCTATTTTAGACTATTTTTTTATTATTATAAAAGAACCTATTAATAGATCTTCTATCTTAGGTTATAAATAACTAACTAGGATCCTAGAGTAAATAAATTTATACGATACTAGTTAAATTTATAAAGCTTCTACTATTATTAATTAGTTTAAGAGAAATAATATAAAACTCTTTCTTTATCTAGCCTATAGTCTAGATCTAAGCCCTATTAAAAATATATAGAATTTATATAAAAATAAACTAATTAAAAGATATAAAAGAAATTTTCCTATATAAACTACTTGAATAGTAGTAGAATCCTTTAATATAGTAAAAAAAGAAAAAGAAGCTCTTATATTATAAGAATCTATTAAAAAATCTATATAATTAAGAAAAAAACGTTAGTAGGACTATATACTAGCTAAACTATCCGTACGTAATGACTTGGGCCGATAGCTAAGCTGTTACGCACGACGTTAGGGGTAACAAGACGTATAGGCCTTTTAGCCTATGTATAGAATCAAGTATATATAATATATACTCCTACTACGTATAGAGGGAGATACGAATAAACACTCTTTACTTTTCCTTACTTAACCCTATACGCTAGCGTATACTAGTTTCTCTGTAAGCCTTTACAGTAGACGAAGCCCTATTAATATAAACATTATTTTACTAAGTATTAATACTAATAGTTTATAGCTTATAAATATAAGTTTTTACTAAAAGTTTACTTTTATATCTATTACTTAATATCTACTCTTTAAATAATTAGAATTACGTATAACTCTACTATATTAACTTAATAATATATATTTAACTTATACTAAAAAATAATAGAAAAAGAAACTAAAAATAAAAAATAATTGAGCTTTGAAGTAAGCTTAAAAAAAGTCTTCGAAACAGTTCTAATCCTAGCTCTTATCTGCTTTGTAATTAAAAATCGTAGTAGACTAAAATAAAGATCTTAATATTTTCTTTAGGATTTATGTTCGCTTATATTTTTAGCTATTTTATTCGTAGAGTTATTACTAGTTCAAAACTATAACTTTTTTAGGCTTTTTTTTCGTGTCACCCTACTATAGCTATAAGTTCTAGGTTATAGATATTATAATTATATTCTACTAGAGTATATTTTTTTAAAAAGAAGCTAACTAGATATTAGATTCTATCTTAGTTAAGTTAGCTTATTACTCTATCTAAAGCTTACCCTAAGGGGTTAGTTTAGATATAGATTAGTATTAAGAAGTTAAAGTAAAGTAAATCTACTTTTAGCTAAAAAGTAGCTTTTAGTTTATTAAAAGTATTTATATATTCTTAAGTAACTATAAAAGGCTTATAATAAGTATTTTAAAAGAGTAGCCTATCTCTTTTAGTAGGTTTAGTAATAACTTTAAACTTAATTAACTTAGTAAGTAATAAAGTAAAGCTTAAGTAATCTTTAATAAAGTACTAGAAAAATTTAGTATAGCGTAGAAAGGCTAGGACTTCTTTAGTAGTCTTTAGTATTTCTTACTTCTAAATAGCTTTAACTTTAGAGAGATCTATTATAATTCTTTTATTAGAGATAATTATACCTAAAAACTTAACTTAAGTAGTATAGAAGCTAGATTTTTTAGAGATTATATAAAAGCCTTACTCTTTTAGTTATATAAGTATTTTATAAATATACTAGATATAGTCTATTTTATTATTAGAGTATACTAAAATGTTATCTATATATATAGTATTAAAGTTATCTAAATATTCTAGTAAGGCTAAGTTAATAGTATACTAGAAAGTAGATAGTACGTTAGTAAAGCTAAAAAGTACTACCTTATAAGTATAAGTACTAAAGTAGGTAATAAAAGTAGTTAGCTATTCTAAATTTAAAGTAATACGTAAGTAGTAGAATATATATATTACGTTAAATTTAGAGAAAATCTTTACTTTATTAAAGTAGGCTAGTATTTCTAATAAGAATAAAATAAAGTACAAGTCTTTAATAGTAGATTTATTTAGCTTATAGTAGTTTAGCTATAATTAGTAAGTTATTCTTAGCTAAAGAGCTATATTTACTAATAAAGTCTTTACTTTCTATTTCTTAGATATATTTCTAGATTACTTTATCTTCTTTTCTAGTAAAAGAGTAAAGTTTAGTGTCTAGGATTTTTATACTAAGCTTAAAGGTAATTTCTAGGTTATATAGCCTGTAATAAGAGAGTTCCTTAGTAGCTTTCTTATTAAAATAAAGTTTTAAGTCTTAATATAGTTAGAGTAGTTCTATAAATAAGATATCTTTAAGCTCTACTATAAGTAGTAGTTTATAAAATTATATATAATCTATATTCTTAGCTACTTTATAGTAGTATACTAGTAGTAGAATTTTATCTAAAGTAAGTACTATAAGCGTATATTTATTTTTTATACTAAAAGCTATAATTATATAATAACTTATAGTTTAAATATCTATAAATAAGTTCTATATATACTTATTAGAATACCTACTTAGAGGCTCTATAAAAGTAGATAATAGTTTAGGTACTAGCTTATTTAAAGCTATAGTAAAGTAATATCTAGGTGTACTATAGTATACTACTAAGAGGATTTTTTTAGTTATCTAGTAGTACTATTAATAGTAATTATTAGAGAATAACAACGTTCTATTATAATAGTTAGGTTTAATAGTATAGTCTTTATACTAAAGAAATCTTAAAATAAAGTTAAATTAGCCTATATTTTTAATAATATAAGTAGAACTAAACTTAATACGTAATAAAATTAGATTAAAGTAGCTAGATAGTTTATAATTTTATAGTCTTTTAAGTAGATTTTTAGTAAATAAAGTTTATATTAGCTCTATTATTAGCTAAGGTTCTAGCTATATAAGGTACTATAAGGTCTTTACTTAAGAAGCTAGTAAATAAAAACTAGTTTAGCTTAGCTCTTATTAGATTAGTTAGTAGTTTCTTATACTAGACTATTTATATTTTATAAGATAGTATATAAGATATAGCTATACTAAGAGTTATACTTTACTAGTAAATTACGCTCTTCTAGTTTATATAATCTCTAGGTTAAGGCTTAAGGCCTAAGGAATGTTGTTTTCTAGATCCTAGTCTAAGTTAGGCTCTAGTTCTAGCTCTATATCTAGTTAGGAGTCGTATTTAAAAAATTAGTCTTCTATTTCTATATTTATTTTAGAGTCTATTACTATATAGGTAGCTATATAGTAGTTTATAGTATTAGTAGGTATTTTAGATCTAGTAGCTTTTATTTATTTATAAGTAGTATAGTCTAGCTTCTTAATACTTATCTTTTTATAGCCCTAGTATAAAATTATTTTAAAGTTCTTAGTTTTAATAATAGTAGCCTTTTTACTAGTTAGGTATATTCCTCTAAATATACCTTCTAGCTATAGTTAATAGTGTTTTAGTTCTTATAAAGTTATAGCTAGTTCTTCTTTAAAGTTTTATATCTATACTCTTAGTTTAGCTTTTATTAGCGCTAAAGTATAAAGCTAGGTTTATATAGAGCTTATATCTAAGTTATAATTATATACTTTATTTTCTAATTTTAAGATTATCTTTTAAAAATTAGTAGGGCTATTATAGATACTAGAGGTAGTACTAGTAGCCTCTTTAAGCTAGGGTTGTAGCTTTTTTTAATAGTAGATATTGTATAGCTATAAGTTCTATTATAGTTTAAAGTTAATATTATTAAATTTAGAGAGGAATTTAGCTTATACTAACTAGGTAGTTTTATAGATTAGTTAATCTAGTCTAAATTTAGCTATTTCTAAGGTTTTATAACGTACTTCTTCTAATCCTACTACGTTTATATTACTAAATTAGTAAAAAAGTATAAAGAAATATATAAATTCTTCTTAGTATAAGTAGATAATACTATTTAGGATAGTAAGGTATAAGTAAGCTAATCCTATATAGTAGCGTATAATAATATTAGCTTAGGTTTATAAGCTAATATATTTTTTTCTATTAGTAATAAAGTAATTATATATAGACTAGATAAAAGATATAATATCTATAAGGTATCTTATACTTAAAAATTATAGAAGTTTTATAGAGTAGTCTTTTTATTCTTTATACTAGTAAAAATTAAAGGCTAGCTTTTAGATACTAGTTAAGAAAAGAGTTAAGGTAAACTCTTCTCTATTAAAGATACAGTAGCTTACTACTAGTACTTAGGGTTTAAACTCTCTTTTAAAGAAGCTAGGTTACTAGCTTTATAGTAAGATCTTAGTATAAAGTAGTTTTATATCTCTTTATACTAGTATATTAAAGTTAAAAGTTTCTAGCTTAGTTTATTTAGCTATTAGGTCTTTGTAGTAGATTACTACTTTGCGTAAGTAGTTATATTTTACTATAGCTTCTTTTTATAGAGCTTTATACTAAGTAGCTCTTTAGCTTAAAGTATTATATTACTTTATAATATAGTTATAGTCTAGTAGTAATTATACTAGGCGTTCTTAGAGTTAAGCTAATTAGTTATCTTATTAGAAGAGTTATTTATCTAATTTACTTAGTTTAGCTATAAGCTTCTAGTTTTATTTATTTACTAAGTTAATTACGTCTTATATCTACGTGTTTATAACTACTAGGTATAATACTATTCTAGCTAGGGTAAACTCTCTAAGAGATAAGTAATTACTAGGTTTATTTTCTTTAATTCGCTAGTATAAAGTTAGTAATAGAGTATAAAATAAGGGTTAGAGCTTAGTAAACTTAGTAAGTAATTTCTTAAGTTTATCTTAAGATATAAAGACTATTCTTAGTAGTAGGTCTTTATTAATTGTAGTATTTAATAGTAAGTTATTTCTTAGCTCTTCTAGGTTCTTAAGTATAGGTATAAGCTAGAGTAATAATACTTAGCTAACGTTTAGTTAGGCGTTATTAATTAAGTTGTTTAATACAGTCTAGTTATTAAAGAAGACCTTAGTAACTAGTTTATACCTTAGTAAGCTACTTTAGTTAAAGTAGGTTAGGTCTATATCTAGGTTAAATTCTTCTATAATAAGTTAGTTAGGCGTAGCTAAGTTTATTATAGAGCTATTAGCTAGGAAAGTACTTAGTACTTATTAGGAAATTATATTAGGTTAGAAATTAAGTTTACTAGGTAGCTTTAGCTAAATAAAAGATTTAGCGTCTATTACTTATTTTCTTTTATCTTTCTACAAAGGAGTCTTAAGATATTATTAGAAGTTACTTGTAATAAGTGCACTAGGGTTAACTTCCTAATATCTTTTAAGTTGTTAGTAGATTAGGAAGTAATAATAAAAGCTTATATTGTAATTTACAATAGCTATAAACAATAGTTAATTTGTATATATAATACTAAGTATTAGCGTTCTAGGTTAGAGATTAGATTACTAATACTATCCTAATAATATATATTATATTAACTATATACTTATATTAATCTATTTATATAATAATATAGATTACTACTAATCTATTAGTATATAACTATAGA
>JALNQF010000096.1:0-170348 GCA_028456385.1 Ophiosphaerella korrae | reverse complement strand
AGAGAAGCGCTAGTACTACTATAGAAACGTACTAGATATAAAGCTAGTAGGTAGTCTATTTTTATTACTAACTAAGCCTTTATATCTACCTATAAGCTCTTTAAGCTTAAGTTTACGTCTAAATTTAATACTTAATATACTAGAGCGTAATAATTTTAAGTAGAGTAGTTTCCTTTAAGAAAATAGTATACTTTCTTAACTTATATCTTAATTCTTATAAAAATTACTTTCTAAATTACTTTTTAGCTCTCTTTTTTATTACCCTCTCTTTCTAAAGGTAGCTCTAGGCTTTTCTAGAGGCGCTTATTATAGTAGGTTTTTTATATTCTTTTAATATAGCTATATAATAGTCTAGGTTACTAGCTAGCTCCTAAGTAGCTTCCTTTATAGACTAGCCTAGCTATTTTATTAGGTACTCTCTTCTTCTAGCCTTTATATCCTTATAATCTAAGATTCCTTTAACTTTATAGTAGTCTCCTAACGCGATATTATCTAGGATTTAGATATTACTTAGTTAAAAATTTACTTCTAGCGATAGCGTATACTATAGTTCTAATAGAGATATATTAAATATAGGATATATTTAGGCTATTAATAGAGGGAGGTTAAGCTTATATACTAGCTTACCTATCTTTTTATTAATTAAAAATAGTCTAAGATATTATATATTAAATTTCTTAGATAGGCAGTAAGTAGTAATATTCTTTAATCTTAATATTACTTCTTCGCCTTTAGTAAAGTACTTATTTTCCCTTTTTATATTATACTATTTCTTATTATAAGACTAGGTATACTAGAGACTTACTTTTACTACTTCCTATATTTTAGCCTATTAATTAAGGTATTCTATAACTTACTACCTAAGTGCTAAGACCTTTCTATATGTATTCTATTAGGGGTCTAGTCGCCTTAGCTAATATTTATTAGGAACGCTATTAAATCTTTTAGGATCTATACTAAACGCTACGCGTATAGGGCTTTAGCTATATACTAAATACTTTTTTAAATTATAAGTATACTCTACGTATAAGAGTAATAATACTTAGTTATCTTACTAGTAATTTATGTAGATCCTTAAGTACGTTTCTAATTCCTAGTTCTACTTTTTAGTCTACCTATCTATCTATAGGTACAAAGCTATACTTAATTAATAATTAATTTTAAGGTAATAGTATATATTAGACTAGAATTAGCTTATAAAGATAGACACTCTATCTAATAGTAGGGTGTCTAGAAGACCTTACTTTAAAAAGTATTAATTTATTAACAAATTAGCTACTCTTTATACTATAATTATCTTACTTATAGGGAGGTATTAGACGTACTTTATAAACTAGTCTATAAGTACTAGAATTAAGTTAAACTTATTTTCTTTTATATCTCTTAAGACTAGTAAGTCTATTATAAAGTCTAATAAAAAGTAACGCTATACTATTATAGGTACTAGTAGTAGTACTAGTATTCTCTAGGGTTTATACTTTTAAATCTTATTTAATTAATATATAGGATATCTCTTAATATAGTTATAAATATCTAAGAGAAGATATAGCTAATAATACTTACGCTTTAGTAAGTCTATAGTCTTATTAGTCTTATAGTAGCTACCTATTAAGTTGTTATAGTTTTTTTATAGGATATTTTAGTAGAGGGCTCTATTATTAAGAATCTACACTTTTTTACTTTTACGTAAGATACTACTAAGGTTAAACTCCTAGTTATAGTTACTTTTCTTTACTCTACTTACCTCCTAGAGGCTCTCTACTATATATATAAGATAAGCTATATCTCTTTCCTATACTTAATAGATAAACTCTATAAGGTGTTCTAGAATTTCTAGAGTATAAACGTTTTTATCTTATATTACTTTACGCGTAAGACTATTTAGAGATAAAATACTATATATTATAGCTCTTATAAGCTCCTCTATAACTTTATAAGTTTACTTAGCTTTAAATATAATACTTCCTACCTTATCGCTATTAATAGTAGTAGAGGGAGGTATACCTAATAGTAATATATTACTAGGTTCTAATATCTAGTTAGAAAATTCTATTTTAAGTATATTAGCCTTTTTAGAAGTTTAATAGGTCCCTATAGAGTCCCCCTTAGAGTAGTCTCGTCTTAATACCCCCTAAAAATAGGTATTTAAAGCTCTAGACCTCTAGATAGCCTAGATCTAAAGCTTCTAGTATAGCGTTAGTAATATCGCGTTACGTAACGCTTATTACTCTCTAATAAGAATACCTTTTGTATAGTTAGGCTGCTTTAAAGGCCTATCTACTAGGTTCTCTTATCTTAGTTTATATTTAACTTTAAAATTAAACCTTATAAGCTCTTTTACCTAGTAAGCTTACTTAGGGGAGAGTTCTTTAGTACTTATAAAGTACTATAGATTGTTATAATTAGAGAGTACTTAGATTATTAATAGAGTATATTTAAGATAGTATTACTATATTTTAAATATTTTAACTATAGTACTTAACTCTTTATTATACGTATACTATCTTAAGAAAGGTCTTAAGAACTTCTTACTCTAAAACGCTACTAGTTTCTAATAGTAATTAGTTGCTAACTCTACTATCTAAGGCTAGAGAAAGATTACTACTATAGTAAACTCTAATACGTCTATTATAACTATTAAGTCTTTTACTAAGTCGAAGTACTATAGGACTAGAGAGTCTAAAAATTTCTCTTTTAATTAAAGGAACGCTAATTAAACGTTATTAGGCTAACTCTATAGTTTATACTAGTAAGTAGAGCTTTTTTTTATTTTCTTACGTTTTACTTTAATTAGCTTACTTTTAGAACCTTACTAAGTTAGTAGTAGAGCCTATATAGTAGTTATATAGTCTACTAAAAGTCTAACTATTTTAGAGTATTTATATATAAACCTCTTATAGAAGTTAGTAAACCTAAGAAAGACCTAAATATCCTTGTAGCTCTTTAGTTCTAGCTACTCTTTAATAGTTTTTGCTCTTACTAGGTCTATTACTACTCTTTCTAGAGTAATAATATAGCCTAGGAACTTAACTAATTTAGTATTAAAGGTATATTTACTTACCTTGTAGTAGAGTCCCTATTTAATAAGTCTATCTAGTACTTCTTTAATATAAGTAATATAATCCTCTTTATTTTTAGAGTATATAAGGATATTATCTAAGTAGACGACGTAGATATAGTTAACTAGCCCTCTAAGGGTATAGTAGATATAGGACTAAAAGGTTATAGGTATATTTACTAAACTAAATAGTATAGTAAGATATTTAAAATAACTATATCTTGTTTTAAATACTATCTTCTACTTATCGCCTTTCTTAATACGTAGCCTATAATAGGCGTTATAAAAGTTAAGCTTTAAGAAGATTTTTACTTTAGATAGTTAATTTAATATCTTACTTATAAGAGAGATTAGGTTTTTATCTTTAATTATAATCTTATTTAGGCCTCTATAGTCTATATAGAGATAAAGAGTACTATCTAACTTTAGAATAAAGAGAATTAGAGTACTTACTAGAGATTTACTTAAGTAGATTTATCTCTTCTCTTGCGCTATATTAAAGTATTCCTAAAAGATATCTAGTTCTTAGCGAGATAGGTTATATATTAAGATATTTAGGATCTTCTTACTTTCTTTAATTTCTATAGCGTAATTATATTCTCTATAAAGAGTAAGTATCTTTATCTAATTCTTACTAAATATATACTACTTATAGTATAGCTCTTTTAGAATATATATTATTTCTTCTTTATTAAACGCGTTATCTACGTACTAGTAGCCCTTTAAGCTATTATTAGAAGGGGTCTAGGCCTCCTTTACTAGTAGTTTTAACTATTTAGGATCTTTGTAATATATGCTTACTACTACCCTTTGTATTATTTCTTCTAGTAGCTATAATAGTAATAGCGTATCCTTAATACAATATCTTATATAATTAATAATCTTATTTATAGTATTTTTTAGCTAGAGTAGACCTTACTTATAGTACTAGGTAGTATCTATAATAGTATTCCTACTAGGTCCCTTCTATATTAATAGTCTACTAGGCTCTCCTAATAGTAGCCTAGTAGTAGACTAATAAATATCCTAAGCAACTACGTCTCTTAGTTCTTTATTTAGTACTATATAGACGAGCCTATTAGGATAGAAGATATATACTTATTCTCTTAGCGTAATATTATTAAATAGCTCTTAAGTACTTACTAAAGTTATTCTTTTATCTTTTAACTCTTTTAGCTACTATTAGAAGGTACCTAATAGAAATCTAATCTATAGGTTAGCCTCTCTTAGCTATAAGTACCTTAAGATAAAGTTATAACTACTAAAGCTTACTTCTAAAAAGTATTAAAGACTAATATTATACTTAATTCTTTTATTATCTTTATATATAACTATAAGATTATATACTATATAAATAGCTAGTTATATATTATTTAAAAATATAGTTATAGAGATACCCTTTATCTTTATATTTAGGTATACTAAGAGTTTAGCGCTTTCTTTATTAATTAGGTTTACCTCTACGCCTAAATTATAAAGGGCCTAGAATACTACTAGAGTTTTCCTAAGAGTAAGTATAACTATATTAACTATAATCTTTAAATATTCTCTTTTTATTTCTTACCCTAATTACTAGTAAGAAAGGTTAGCAACTAGGGCTTCTCTTTTCTTAACTCTAGGTTTTTATTTTTAAATTAAGGTTTCTCTAATTTAAAATCTTTATTCTTCTAGTAGAGCTTTTAGTGTCCTTTCTAGTTACTAACCCTTTCTTCTTCTAGCTTTTTAGCTAAAGAACTAGGCTACTACTAGTCCTTTATTAGTTTGCCCCTAGGTAAAAGTTAGGACTTCTACTAATCTTGTCTTTTATTAAGTACTTTATACTCTTAGGTAAGTACTAGACGTTTTCTCTTATAAGGATTTAATTAGGATTAAGTAGATCTATCTTTGCTTATATTATATACTACCTTTAGTCTAGTTATAGTAACTACTATTTCTATATTTTAAAGTACTCTTTTAAAGTCTTTCTAAGAGCTAACGTTATTTAAACTTCTATTACGTTAGAGCTTAGTTTAATACGCTTTAGGTATCTTTAACTAGATATATAAAATCTTTAGTTTATTGTTATTATTAAGCTTAATAAATATATTAGGGAGGATAGCTTCTTTCTTGCGTAGATATAGTAAGAAGGAATTAACGCTATTACTACTATACTATTAATAGTTCTAGAACTTAGAGTAGTTTTAAAACTTTGTTAATACTAGGTCCTAGACTAGCTAGCGCTATTCTACCTTTAATCTATCCTAGGTCTAAATAACTTTATTATTAATCTTCTATTATAGTAGTTTATAATAGATATTATATTAGATTATATTTAATACCTAATAGAGTCTTGTATTAGTATCTTCTAGAGCTTAAACTAATCTAAAAGTAGTTTCTATATTTTTAGCCTAGGTTTACACCTATTATAGCGTAGGTTATTACTTTTTAAAGCTTAACTTAGGTCTTAGTAGTACTTTATTAAGTATACCTATAAGTTTGCCTATATTATTATAGGCTACTCTAGGGTAGCCTATAGTAGTTCTACTACTACTAGTACCTAGTAGTATATATAATACTATATTAACTTAGTCCTCTAACTTTATAATTACTTTAAGTAAGGAACTATTACTTTATACTTTAAATAAAGCGTTTATTAATTTTTAAACAAACTACTATAGAGTTTCTTCTATTAGCTCTAATAAAGCTCTTCCTAAGAGAGTAGTGTTACTCCCTATTCTCTTTAGAAGGGGTATAGGGTCTATTACTTACTCTAAGGCGTTCTCTTAGAGTAGTAAGAGCTTATTAGATAATAAGCTATTTATAACTACGTTACTAGCCTCTATATCTTAGAGAGATAGTAAGTTAGTTTTAGAGAGGCTTTACTAGGCTAACTAGCTACTATATATAACTCTTTAATTAGTTATAATAAATTTAATCTAATAACTACTTCTTAGTTAGAGTAAGAAGGATTTAAATTGTAAAGAGTATTTAGTAGGAGTTAGATATAATAGAATAATAGGTATATTAATAAAGTAAGATAAATCCTTAAAAGATTTATAGGCTTATAAAGGTGTTTATATATCTAAAGAGTGTACGTAATCCTAAGTAGCTCTAAGAGTAATCCTAGGGGTGCCTAAAGAGCTTAAAGGGAGGTTTAAAGAGAGAGGCTTAAAGAGAGGTTTTAGGTAGAGAGAAAAGTACCTATAATAGGAAGCGTATAAAGACTAGAAAGAATATAATCCTAAAGAAATAAAGTTTATACTATTCTAAGAATAGATAAAGTAATATATAGTTATAGTAAAAAGAATACTTATATAAAGAGAGTAGTAATTCTTTATAAAAAAAACGTAATAGACTAATAAAGCCTATATACTAAGAGTACTAGTAGTATACTACGTCTTAACTATAGATATACCTAGAAAAAATAAATACTAGGAAGGAGATAACAAGATAATAGATCTAAAGTATCTAGTATATTTTAAAGTATTATAGATATTATACCTAGATAAGAATTATATTATATATAGAAACCTTAAAGTAAATAATAAAGTATAGCCTATAAAGAGAAGAGGCTATAATAATATAAGAGTAATTCTAGTAGAAGATATCTAAGAATAAAAAATAATCCTAGAAGAAAGTTACGTAGGAGTAAGGCTTAAACTAAAATTATCTAAGAAATACGTCTAAGGAAGACTATAGTACAAATATATATATAATAAATATCTAAAATATAAAGAATATAAACTTAAAGTAAGGCTATAGCTCTAGAAAGATAGATAATTTATAAAATTACCTAAGTAAAAACAACTAGAAAGTATAAGAGGCTTATATATTATAAAAATAGGTATATACTAAAGAAAGAAAGTATAATTAATAATTAATAGTAGAGCTACAAAGAACTTTATATTAAAGAAGTTTATAAAAATATAAGGAATATATTATATAATAAAGAAGTACTCTTAACAACAAAGTATAATTAAAGGGAAACTATTCTAAGAACCTATTAGGTTTAAGATAGTTTCCTCTACGCTTAAAATAGAAGGAATAACAATTAAGAATATAGTTATAGATATAATAATAATTAATAATAAACAAGATATAATACTAGGTATACTATAGTTATAGATAACTAACCTATATATTAATTAGAGAATAGGAAAAATCAATTACTATAGAATAGATATATTAAAGGCTAATATAAATACCTATAAGGGAGAATTCCTAGAAGAATATAAGAAATAAGAAAAATAGCTTATAGAGCCTAAAGATTAATTTCTAGAATATTAGCTATAGGACTTAGCGATAGAAATAGAAGAAGGAAAAGACGTAAGATAGAGCCTAGTCTACTAAAAAATAGAAGAGAAGTTTAAAATTAAATAAATATTTATTTACAACGTAATAAAAAAAGAATAGATAAGAGAATCTAAATCCTTAGTAGTATATAGACTTATATTCGTAGATAAAAAATAAAAAAATAAAAAAAGGCCCTATATAGACTTTAGAAAAACTAACGTAGTTATAAATAAGAACTAATACCTTCTACTATAGATAGACGTAATATAAAACAAACTATAAAGAGTAATAATCTTTATAAAGTTAGATATCTAGAACGCTTACTACTAGATTAGAATTAAGAAAGGTAATAAATAGAAAATAGTATTCTAGATATAATAGAGACTATATAAATACTTAGTTATACCTTTTAGACTAATAAACGCACTAGCTACATTCTAAGAAAGAATTAATATAGTACTAAGAGAGTACTTAGACGTATTTATATTTATATACTTAGACAATATCTTTATATTCTTAGAAATAGAAGAAGAATATAAACAATTTATATATAAAGTGCTAGAAAAGCTAGTAGAAAGTAAATTATTTCTTAAAATAAGAAAATACAAGTTCTATATAAAAGAAATAGATTTCCTTAGGTTTATTATAGAACTAGGAAATATTAAGATAGACCTAGAAAAAATTAAGTTAATTAACAAATAGCTAACACTAAAGAACCTAAAAGAGGTATAATAATTTTATAGGTTAGTAAACTTTTATAGAAAACTAATAGTAAGATAGTTTAAAGATATAGAACTAATTATAAGACTTATAAAGAAAGATACACTATTTAAATAGACTAAGGAATACGATAAAGTATATAAGAAAATTAAGAGAAAGTTTATAAAAAACCTAGTTATTAGAATATATAACCTAGACCTACTAGTAATAGTAAAAATAGACGCATCTAACTTAGTCTATAGAATAGTACTAATATAAAAAGACCTAAAGACTAAAAAGAAATACTTAGTTAAATACTTCTCTAAGAAGATAAAGTTAGTAGAGCTTAACTACCTAATCTATAATAAAGAAATACTAGTAATCTATAAAGTATTTAAATAATAGAGAGTATACTTATAAAGAGTAAAGTACTAAATAAAGGTTTATATAGACTATAAGAATCTTATAAAATTTATAATAAATAAAGAACTATTACAATAATATATAAGATAGTAGGAATTCCTATTAACGTTTAACTTAGAAATTATATATATAAAGGGTAAAGATAACTAATTTATAGACGCCCTTAGTAGAAGACTAGACTTAAAAGAAGAAGTAAGTACTACTAGTATAGTTTTAGTTAAGAATAAAGAAGGATATTTAATCTTAAATATACCTAAAATAGCTATAATACTTAAGAGAAAGAGTAGTAAGCTAGATAAATAGATTTAGAAAATAACGTAAGAAGTATCTAAAGAAATAGAAAAACTAGAAATCTAAGAAGGATTTATATAAGTATATAAAAGGATATATATCTCTAAGAAGATTTAGAGAGAATTTATACAACAATTCTACAAACTACTAGCGTATAGATACTAAGAGATTAATAAAACCCTAGATAGGCTATTATAGGACTACTATATCCTAAAAGTAAGATAACTAGTAATAGAAGTACTTAGAGACTATATAGAATACTAAAGAAATAAATACAATAGATACGTACTATATAAGATACTATAACTAGTAAAAGTACTAGAATAACTATAAAGAGTTATTACAATAGACTTTATTACAAAGCTACCTAAGTTAAAAGACCTAATATTAGGAGTTAAGTATAATAGAATCCTAATAATAGTAGATAAACTTATAAAGTACTTATACTTTAAACTATATAAAGAGAAAAGTAGGATAGAGGTTACTATATACTAGGTCCTAGGAACTATAATTAGTTAATATAGACTACTAGATAAGATTATTATAGATAGAGATATAAGATTTATATTAAAACTATAGAGAATAATAATAGCGTAATTAGGAATATAATACGTAATATCTATAGTATATTACCTATAAATAGATAGATAATTAGAATAAATAAATTAGATAGTAGAATAGTACTTAAGATACTACTTTAACTATAACTAGAACAATTAGGTACAGCTATTACTTATAGTATAGTTAGTATACAATAGCGTAAAGAATATAGTAATAAGAGTATTACTCTTCTTTATAAACTATAGATTTAACTCTAATATATATAGAATACTAAGAACCTAGATATCTTAGTCCTTAAGAGGAGAAAACTTTACTAATAGACTTAGAAATATATATAATTAATTAAGATAGGACGTAGAGTTCTTATATAATTAAATAGTAAAATACTATAATAAGAAGTATAAATAGAGACCTTAATTTAGAGAGAGAGAAAAAGTATAGTTAGTATAGAAAAATATTAAGAGTAAATAACTAAGTCTAAAACTAGACTACGTTAAAATAGGACTTTATAAAATTAAGAAAGAAGTTATACTAGTTATATTTAAACTAAAGCTACTAAATAAGATAAGGATATACCTAACTTTCTATATAGCGCTACTTAAGATAGTACTATAAAATATAGAACTACTAGTATATAAAGTAGATACGTATAGAGAATAAAAAGAATAAGAAGTTAAAGAAATCCTATAATACTAGTTTTATAATAGAAGAAACTACTACTTAGTAAAATAGATAAGTATAGATAAAAAAGGGCAACTATAAGAAGATATATAGAAACTAGGAGATAACCTTAACTACTTTAAGAAACTAGAGGAATTCTAAAGTTAAAACCTTCTAGAACACCTAGTAGTAAACTAAGAGGAATAGTACTATTAATAATAGATAGAGAGGCGTTAGAATCGCCTAGCGTAATAGGAACTAGAGTAGCCTCTACTATATCCTTAAAATTAAGCTTAGATTCTAGAAGAGTAGACTATTTAATAGACTTCTTATTATTTAAGGCCTTTATCTTATAAAGATAAGATAAATAGGCTTAGTTATTAGATAACTATATCTAATTATTAAGAAATTAAGACTAATACTTCTCTAGCGTACAACGAGAGACTTTATAGAGTTGCTTACTCTCCTTTTTAGCTTCTATAATCTATAATAATAGTTTTTCTTAAGCGTAGTTAATAGCTCTCCTTATTATATATAAGTATAGACGCACAAATAAGTATCCTTAACTTATACTCTACTATAGATATACTAGATAGATTATAAGACAAGTAAGTATTAGCATAAATATACGCTTTATAGGCCTTACTATACTTTAAAGAAAGATAAACTAATAGAGGGTTTATAGACTTATAACAAGAATATAGAAATATTATAATACTATAGCGTAATATACGATCTACTAATTAGATATAATAAAAAGTAGATTTAGTAAGTATAGGAGAGGATAAAGAACTCTATATTAACAAAGAAACTAGATTAATAATACTAACCTTAGGATAGATAAACTAGAACCTACCTAGAGGGGAAGATAGTGTTATAGGCGTAACAAGAGAAATCGAGATAAAACTAATTAGTCTTAACTTAGGTACTAACAAAGTATAAGATAAGTAAGGTAATAACCTTAATTAGGAAACTACTTATAATTAAGACACGTAGGTAATCCCCTAATCTATTAAGTGTATAGATAGAAAACAATTATAGATTAATAGATTAGTAATCTATAATCTATAGTTACTAAGAATAAATACAAGTAATAGATTATAGATTAGTAGGAATATATAATTAGTAGGAATACACGTTATTAGGATAGTATTAGTAATCTAATCTCTAACCTAGAACGCTAATACTTAACATTATATACATAAATCAACTATTATTTATAGTTATTACTTAATTATAATATAAGCTTTTGTTATTACTTCTTAATCTACTAATAACCTTTAGGTTACTAGGAAGTTAACCTTAGTACACCTATTATATTAAGCTTATTTTAGCTTATACTTTACTACTACGTATAAGAAGTATTTAATAAGAAGTACACCTTTTACTTCTTTAAGCTCTAAGAGCTCTACGTTTACGTATATATAAGTCTAGTTAAGTATCTATATCTCTAGTAACTAAGCTTTATATTATAGCTATAACAAGAGAAATCGAGATAAAACTAATTAGCCCTAATATAAGTAATAACGAAGTATAGGATAAGTAGAGTAACAACCTTAAATAGGAAGTTAGTTATAATTAGAACATGTAATAACTTTATAAATTTATAATCTTAGTAAATATAAAGTTATAAAGCTACTTTATAAATTTGTAATCTTAGTAAATATTAAGCTATAAAGCTAGGAAAAATATTAAGTATATAATTAGTAGTAATGCGTATTATTAGAATTATATTAGTAATCTAATATTTAACTACAAGCAATAATACTTTAATATTACCTCTTAGGAATTATTATTTTATTTATAAGCTTATTATCTAATTATAATATATACTTGTATTATTAACTTTTAATTTACTAAACCTCTCTTAGTAGTTACTTATAGTTAATAATAAGAGACTTTATTATACTTTACTAATCTAGTTATTAAAAAAAGTAAAGCGTAAGTAGCGTATAGTCTAAGCTAACACGATAGTAGAAAGTATAACTAAGAAAGGAGGTAAAGTACTTCTAAGTAGTTATAGGTTAGATAGAACTAATTAGGTAGTAGTTAAGTATTAAGTCCTTAGAACTAAGTAAGAGTAATAAGGGCAAGTAGGCTTCTATAAGATAGGCGAGGTTAATAAATAAGTTAGTTACTTAACTTAATTAATAGTTAGCTCTTATTAGAGTATTACAAAGTATATAAGTATTAATAGATAGATAAGAATCTAATTAATGTATTAGTTATAATACTCTATTAAGATAAGAGGTAAAGAAGAGATTAAATATAATAGTCTATAAAGGTCTATTAACGTTCCTATATACTTACTATTTAGCGTTTATTCCTAAGCGCTTACTCTAGAGCGTTTACTCTAGAGCGCTTATTCTAGAGCGTTTACTCTAGAGTGTTTACTCTAGAGCGTTTACTACTAAATAGTTACGTATTCTACTACGCTATATTACTTAGCCTAATTACGTAAAATATAATAGCTTACCTACTACTTAGTATTATAATACTATCTCCCTTTCTTATACTAGGTCTATCCTTAGGCCTAGGCCTCTATTAGCTAAGTCTAGCTTATAAGTAGTTTACCCTACTTTCTAGTTAAAAACTATCCTACTATAATATTACCTCTTGTATAGTCCTATAGACTTTATCTCTTATTAGAAATCTTTACTATAAACTATATTTCTAAAATACCTTATCTATATTATTCTCTCTAAAGTATTCTTTATTTTGTTATACTAGATTCTACTCTAAAGTATACTAAGTATACTTGTATAAGGCGTTCTTACGTTAGTATAACCTAGGAGTCTCTTAATTAAACTTGTAAAGAGTTCTATAAAAAGGTTAATAATACTAAAAAACTTCTTATTATTATTATTACTTATTTACTACGTAATAAGAAAAAATTAAAATCTACTAAAGAGCGTACTTGTCGTAAGGCCTTATACCTAGTAATAAAGTTAGAGTAAGAAAGTAATAAGGTTTTAGTGTAAGTTCTTAACTATTTTACTACTACTATTAATATTACCTCTTCTTCTACTATCTAGTCTACTATTAGCTTATTAGATAAGTTTATTATAACTAAGGGCGCTTTATAAGCTTTATATAGTTAGGTTTATTATAAAACTTCTTTCTACTAATATATCTATTATATCTAAGCTATAGCTTTGTATATCTTATATATCCTAGTATATTATACTTATTCCTTACTTTTTTAAGTATCTACTAATAATTCTATAAATTAGCTTTAGGTTCTTATATATTTTTACTTACTAAGTAGCCTTTCTATTTTACTAGCTACTCTTAGAGAAACTATATACTTTAGAAAGCGTTACGTCCTATTTCTTAATATCTTTATAGGTCTTTAACTTTAAACTCGTTTTCTTCCTCTTTCTAATATTAGAATTATTACTATACTAGTATTTTTAGCTTAGCTAGTTCTAGTAGGCTTATATAGAACTTAAAGTATACCTTAGTATTTTTATTATAGCTATAATAAGAAGAAACTAATTTAAACTAATTAGCTCTACTATAGATAACAACAACACACATAACCTATAGAGTAACAAACTAGATTAAGAGACTAACTATAATAAGGATACGTAATAAATTTACAATTCGCAATCTTAGTAAATACAAAGTATAAAGCTAAACACGTAATAAATTTATAATTCGCGATCTTAGTAAATACAAAGCATAAATCTAGCTAAAAAGCTTAGGTATTTAGTTAGTAACAATACGCATTATTAGGATAGTATTAGCAATTTAATTATTAACTACAAGCGATAATATTAAGATAGTTACAAAACATCCCCTATTATTTTTAGTATATTATAGATTACTATACGAGCTTTTGTTATTACCTTTTAATCTACTAATAACTCTTAGGTATTAGGAAGTTAACCTTAGTAACACCTATTATACCTTACTAATTTAGTTATTAAGAGGAGCGAAGCGTAAGTAGTGTATAGTCTAGCTAATATAATAGTAGAAAGTTTAACTAAGAGAATAGCTAAGGTACCTATAAGTAGCTACAAGTTAGATAATATAGTATAGAAAGATATTAAAAACTATATAAATAACTTAATTTCTAAAAAAGAAGATATAAAAATAGTAATTAACGCCTTAGAAACCTAGAATAAAGAACTCTAAGAGCATATAAAATAAAATAAGGCCTAGATTAAAGCTATTATTAAAGGATAAAACTAAATAGAATTAATTATACAACGCCTAGAAATAAGTGCAATAAAGAAACTACTAAAGATACCTATACTTAAGAAATTTAATAAGATAAGAGAGAAACTAAGACCTTTTATAGCCTTAGTATAACTCTAGATAGATATATAAGTACTATACTTTAATATAGAAGAAAAGAAGGTAATATATATTAGACTATACCTTAAAGAAGATATAATAAGATAGTATAAGCCCTACTAGATAGATTATATAATATACTCTCTAATAACTTAGAAAGATAAAACTAAAGCTATTTTTAGAAGTTATAAATACTTTACTAAACAAATAAGAGTAGTATTTAGGGATATAGATATTACCTAACAAGCTAAAGAAAAACTTAAGAGGCTTACGTAAAGTAAGAGTATTCTAAAATACGTATTATAATTTAAATAACTAGTATAGAATATAGAATAGAATAAACTATCTTTAATATTATAATTTAAATAAGAACTAAACGTAAAGATTTAATACAAGATAATCTATATAGAAAAACTACGAACACTAGAAGCTCTAAAACAATAGGTAATATAGATTAATAATAATCTTCTAGAATAGAAGAAGAATAAGTATAGAGGTTATACCTAGAACTATAACAAAGGAGACCTAATAATCTTTAATACTAACAAAGATAAGAAAAGAAAGAAGAATAAAGACTTTACTTACTTTAACTATAGTAAAAAAGGCTACTACGTAAAAGACTACTAATTATAGAAGAAAAAAGATATAGTATATTATAAATATAAGAAACTAGGACACTTTATAAAAGATTATAGAAGTAAAAACCCTAAGAAAGATAAAGAAATATAGTTAAAGATAACTAAAAAGAAGAAAGAAGTACTATAAGTATAAGCTAAACTCTAAGAAAAGGTAGCTAAGAGTAAAGAATTATAGTATATAATACTCTATTAGACCTTTTACTATAAAGATAACTACTATATATATCTCTTTAGTAAGTAAAGAGTAGAGTATTTTCTATAATAAAGAAATAGAGTAGTAGTAATAAAAGAAAGAATAAAAGCTTAGCTAAAAGAAATAGCCTAAGTAATAGATCTACTAATAGAAGACTTAGAAGAAGAGGAGCCCTAGATTCTATAAATCTAGGCTAAAGAACTAGTACTAGATAAAGAGACTACTATAGCTTCCTCTAAAGAACTATAAAGAAGTAAGAAATAAATTAGTATAAGAAGTATAAAGTATACCTAGCTAGATATATATAGCTATAATAGCTATATAACTATAGCTATAGAAGAATAAAATAAAGAATAAAGATTTGTTTAAATATACTTAATAGTTATAAGTATAGAGGAGGTATATAAAGACTAGAAAGAACGTAATCCTAAAGAAATAAAGTTTATACTATTTTAGGAATAAATAAAATAATATATAGTTGTAGTAAGAAGAATACCTATATAAAGAGAGTAGTAATACTTTATAAAGAAAACGTAATAGATTAATAAAGCCTATATACTAAGAGTACTAGTAGTGTACTATATCTTAATAATAAAAACACCTAGAAAAAGTAAATACTAAGAAAGAGATAATAAAATAATAGATCTAAAATATCTAGTATACTTTAAAGTATTATAGATATTATACCTAGATAAGAATTATATTATATATAGAAACTCTAAAGTAAATAATAGAGCGTAGCCTATTAGAAGAAAAGGATATAACTACACAAGAGCAATCCTAGTAGAAGATATCTAAGGATAGGAAATAATCCTAGAAGATTAATATATAGTAGTAAAGCCTAGACTAAAACTATCTAAGAAATATGTCTAAGGAGGACTATAGTATAAATATATATATAATAAATACTTAAAATATAAAGAATATAAACTTAAAATAAGGCTATAGCTATAAAAACATAGATAATTTATAAAATTACTTAAGTAAAAATAGCTAGAAGGTATAAGAAGCCTATATATGATAAAAATAAGTACTTACTAAGAAAAGAAAGTATAATTAATAATTAATAGTAGAGCTATAAAGAACTTTATATTAAAGAAATTTATAGAAACGCAAGGAATACGTTATATAACTAAGAAGCACCCCTAATAACTAAGTACGATTAAAAGAAAACTATTCTAGGAACCTATTAGGTTTAAAACAGATCTCTCTATATTAGAACTAGAAAGAATAATAATTAAAAATATAGTTATAGATATAACAACAATTAATAACAAACAAGATATAATACTAAAAATACTATAGTTATAGATAACTAACCTATATATTAATTAGAGAATAGGAAAAATTAACTACTATAGAATAGACATGTTAAAAGCTAATATAAATACTTATAAAGGAAAATTCCTAGAAGAATATAAAAAATAGGAAGAGTAACTTATAGAGCTAGATAACTATCTCTTAGAATATTAGCTATAGAACTTAACAATAGAACTAGAAGAAGGTAAAGACGTAGGATAGAGCCTAGTCTACTAAAAAATAGAAGAAGAATCCTAGATTAAATAAATATTTATATAAAACGTAATAAAAAAAGGATAGATAAGAGAATCTAAATCCTTAGTAGTATATAGTCTTATATTTATAGATAAAAAGAGAATAAGTAAGAAGAGACTCTACGTAGACTTTAAGAAAACTAATATAGTTATAAATAAGAACTAATACCCTCTACTATAAATAGATAAAATATAAGATAGACTATAAAAGGTAAAAATCTTTATAAAACTAGATATCTAGAACGCCTACTACTAGATTAGAATTAATAAAGGTAATAAATAGAAAATAGCGTTTAGAATACAATAAAGACTATATAAATACTTAGTTATACTATTTAGTTTAATAAACGTACTAGCTATATTCTAAGAAAAAATTAATATAGTACTAAGAGAGTACTTAGACGTATTTATATTTGTATACCTAGATAATATCCTTATATTCTTAGAAATAGAAGAAGAACATATATAATATATATACAAGGTACTAGAAAAACTAGTAGAAAATAAATTATTTCTTAAGATAAGAAAATACAAGTTCTATATAAAAGAAACAGATTTCTTTAGATTTATTATAGAACTAGGAAAAATTAAAATTAACCTAGAAAAGACTAGATTAATTAACAAATAGCTAACACTAAAAAACCTAAAAGAAGTATAATAATTTTATAGGTTAGCTAACTTTTATAAAAAGTTAATAGTAAGATAGTCTAAAGATATAGAACTAATAATAAGACTTATAAAAAAGGATATACTATTTAAATAGATAAAAGAATACAATAAAGTATTTAATAAAATTAAGAGAAAATTTATAGAGAACCTAGTTATTAGAATATACAACCTAGACCTACTAGTAATAGTAAAAATAGACGTATCTAACTTAGTCTATAGAATAGCACTAATACAAGAAGACCTAAAGACTAGAAAGGAATATTTAGTTAAATACTTCTCTAAGAAAATAAAACTAGTAGAACTTAACTACTTAATCTATAATAAAGAGATACTAGTAATCTATAAAGCTTTTAAATAATAGAGAGTATACCTATAAAGAGTAAAGTATTAGATAAAAGTCTATATAGACTATAAGAAACTTATAAGATTTATATTAAATAAAGAACTATTATTATAATATACAAGATAGTAGGAATTCCTATTAATATTTAATATAGAGATTATATATATAATAGGAAAAGATAACTAATTTATAGACGCCCTTAGTAGAAGACTAGATTTATAAGAAGAAGTAAACACTACTAGTATAGTTCTAGTTAAGAACAAAGAAAGATATTTAATTCTAAATATACCTAAAATATCTATAACAATTAAAAGAATATATAGTAAACTAGATAAATAGATCTAGAAAATAATATAAGAAGTATCTAAAGAAATAAAGAAACTAGAAACCTAAGAAAGATTTGTATAAGCCTATAGAAGAATATATATCTTAGGAAAAATCTAGAGAGAATTTATATAATAATTCTATAAACTACTAGTATATAGATACTAGGAAATTAAGAAAATACTAAATAGGCTCCTAAAAGATTACTATATCCTAAAAGTAAGATAACTAGTAGAAGAAGTACTATAAGACTATATAGAATATTATAGAAATAAGTATAATAGATACGTACTATATAAGATACTATAACTAGTTAAAGTACTAGAGTAACTATAGAGAATAATAACAATAGATTTTATTATAAATCTACCTAAGTTAAAAGACTTAATATTAGGAGTTAAGTACAATAGAATCCTAATAATAGTAGATAAACTTATAAGGTATATATACTTTACACTATATAAAGAGAAAAGTAAGATAGAAGTTACTATATATTAAGTTCTAAAAACTATAATAAGCTAATATAGTATACTAGATAAAATTATTATAGATAGAGATATATAATTTATATTAAAACTATAGAAAATAATAATAGTGTAATTAGGAATATAATACGCTATATTAATAGTATATTATCTACAAATAGATAAACAATTAGAACGAATAAATTAGATAGTAGAATAGTACCTAAGATACTATCTTAACTACAATTAGAACAATTAGGTATAGCTACTACCTATAGCATAGTTAGCATACAATAGCGTAAAGAATATAGTAATAAGAGTATTACCCTTCTTTATAAACTATAGATTCGAACCTAATATATATTAAATACTAAGAAATATAGAATCTTAGACTTTATAAAGAGAAAACCTTATAAATAGAATAAAAGAAATATATAAGTAACTAAGATAAGATATAGAATTCCTATAAAACTAAATAGTAAAGTACTATAATAAGAAGTATAAACAAAGACTTTAATTTAGAGAGGGAGAAAAAGTATAGTTAGTAAGGAAGAATATAAAAAGTAAGCAACTAAGCCCTAAATTAGATTACGTTAAGATAAAACTATATAAAATTAAGAAAAAAGTTATACTAGTTATATTTAAACTAAAGCTACTAAATAAGATAAAGATATACCTAACCTTCTACGTATTACTACTAGAGATAGTACTATAAAACGTAGAACTACTAGTATATAAAGTAGATATATATAGAGAACAAGAAGAATAAGAAGTTAAAAAAATTCTAGTATACTAGTTCTATAATAGAAGGAACTACTACTTAGTAGAATAGATAAGAATAGACGAGAAAGGGTAACTATAGGAAGAAATATAGGAACTAGAAGATAACCTTAACTACCTTAAGAAACTAAAGGACTTCTAAAGTTAAAACCTTCTAGACTACCTTATAGTAAACTAAGAAAATTAGTATTACTAGCGCTAAATAGAGAGGCGTTAAGAACGTCTAACGTAATAGGAGCTAGAATAGCCTAAACTACATCCTTAAGGTCTATCTTAGCTTCTAAAGTATAATACTATTTAGATAATTTAGTATTATTATAAGCCTTTATCTTATAAAAACGCTTAATATAAGAATAAAGACTTACTAGCTTATAAAGAGTTAGCTTATACTTAGCTTTAGCCTCTATAAGCTATAATAATAGTATCTCTTAAGCCTAGTTAATAGCTTACCCTATATAACTTAGTAAGAAGAGACTATATAGAAATTAAGTACTTATATTCTATAAAGGAAATACTAGAAAGTATATACTTGTACTAAATATTAGCTAGAATATACTTACTATAGTATTTACTATCCTTTAAAGATATAAGGTAAGTAAGCTTTAATTAAGTATAATAGGCGTAGAGAAATATTTTAACCTTATTATAAGTAATATAAGTAACAAGAAAGAGTTTATTGTAATTAGAACGCGAAGATATAAAGAATAATAAAGAGTTAGAAATAAATAAAGAAACTAGACTAATAACCTTAGGCCTAGGGTAGAGAAACAAGAACCTACCTAGAGAGAGGAATAGTATTATAGCTATAACAAGAAGAAACTAATTTAAACTAATAAGCTTTACTATAGATAATAACAACATATATAACCTATAAGGTAACAAACTAGATTAAGAAACTAACTATAATAAAGATATATAATAAATTTATAATTTGTAATCTTAGTAAATATAAAGTATAAAGCTAAACACGTAATAAATTTACAATTCGCGATCTTAGTAAACACGAAGTACGAAGCTAGCTAAAAAGCTTAGGTATATAGTTAGTAACATTACGTATTATTAGAATATTATTAGTAATTTAATTATTAACTACAAGTAACAATATTAAGATAGTTGTAAAACATCCCCTATTATTTATAGTATATTATAGATTACTATATAAGCTTTTATTATTACCTTTTAATCTACTAATAACTCTTAGGTATTAGGAAGTCGACCCTAGTAACACCTATTACAATTTTTAGGTAGTTCTAGTATTTTTATTACTAGCCTATTATCTTCTTTAACTAAAAATAGTCTAACCTTAATATAGTCTAGTCCTTTACTAAGTTACTTAGTTTATAGATTCTTTATATAAAGATACGCTTTATCTCTTTCTTTTAGCTATAGTACTATTTTTTATTTTTAATTAATATATAAAATACTTTATTTCTAAACTTCTTTTAGTTTTTATCTTATTTTATTATAGAGTACTTGTATATCTTTAACTCTAACTAGTACTACCTCTATCTTAGGTCCTAGTAGTATTCTCTTAAATAAATTAGGGTGTATTTTATAGTTTATAAAATATAGTGTTTTACTTATTACTTCTAAGTACTTGTTATTATATACTAATTATATTATAAGTAATAGTAATACTTAATTATTTTACTTCTAATTACTATAAATCTTTAGGTAAATTTTTAATATCTTATTAGTTTGTTCTATCTATCTATCTATTTATAGATAATAGGCTATTAATAGCTTCTTTTTTATCTTTATTACTATAAGTAGTATTATCTTGTAATTAGACGTAAAAAGCTTATCTCTATTACTAATAATACTTTTTAGTATCTTGTATCTTTATATTAGTATATCTAGTAGTACGTGTCCTAGCTATTCTACTATATAGTTGCTTTAAAATTTCTCTATCTTAGTGTATTTTATAAATTATTCTACGATTACTATTATTATATTATATCCTATTCTTATTACTAGGTCTTTTAATATTAGTAGTCCTATAATAAAGTCTATTATAATATCTATCTATAGTTTTTCTAGTATCTTAATTACTTATATTTTTCTATAGGGTGTATATATCTTATACTTATTCTTCTAGTAATTTACGCATTCCTTAATAAACTACGTTACTTTCTCTTTTATCTTGCTAAATCTATAATTCCTTTAAATTAGCTCTATAGTTTATATAATCTCTAAGTACTTATATACTAGGTTATTATAGTATTATTATATAATTACTTTCTATAATTTTTCTAGAACTTTATTTATAATTCTAACTAAGTTATTAATTTTTTGTTCCTCTACTAGTTATATATTTAGTACTAAGTATCTTTATCTATTATCTTAGAGTATAGCCTCTTTTACTACTTATCTCTTTCTTACAATGTTGTATCTTTAGCTAAGCGCGTCTACTTAGCTATTTTCCTTACCTAGTACGTACTAGATCTTGAATTTATACTATCCTAGTAGTTCTAACTATTATATCTACCTATCTTTTAACTTCTTACTTGTTATAAAGTATATTAGGTTCTTATAATCTATCTTAATAATTACTTCTACTACGCTTTTAGTATACGCTCTCTAATATTTAAGTATATTAACTATTATAAGTAGCTCTTTATTATATATATTATATCTTTCTTCTTATTTTATAAACTTCCCTAAATAGTATATAATTAGATACTATTTCTCTTTATACTCTTATAGCGTTATTACTCTATAAGCTAGATTAGATATATCTATCTTAATAACTAAGGTCTTGTTACTATAAAATTACTTTAGAACTAATAGTATAATATAGGCTTACTTAAGTTCTTTATAAGCTTATTTTTACTCTACTCTTTATTCTTATATTATATCTTTTCTTATAAGCTTTATAAGTAGTTGTACTTTTTTAGAAAATCTCTCTATAAAGTATTAGTTAAAATTAATAAATTTTAGGAATAATTATACGTCTTTAACTATCTTAGGTTCTTTCTATTCTTCTACTACTTTAATCTTTTCTTAGCTTATCTTAACTTTATTAATACTTATTATAAATCTTAAAAACTCTACTTTTATCTTATACTATTTATACTTTTCTAGCTTTAGTTATAGGTTATATTAGTCTAAGTACTATAGTACTATTATTACTTACTCTATATACTTACCTTCTTCTTTAGAATATATTAGTATATTGTCTAGGTATACTATAATAAACTTATCTAAGTATTCTTATAATATATTGTTAATTAGTCTTTAGAACGTTACTAGTATATTTATTAGTCTAAAGGGTATTACTATATACTTATAATATCTATAGTATATTTAGAATACTATCTTCTACTCTTTACTTACCTTAATTTATATTAAGTAGTATCTATCTTTTAAGTCTAGCTTTATAAAAATCTTAGCTTAGCTTAGCTTATCTTAGAGTTTATCTATATTTAGTAGTAAGTATTAGTCTTTTACTATAATATTGTTTAGTTTTTAGTAGTTTACGTATATTCTTAGTAGTCCTTTTTTCTTTAGTATAAAGAGAATTAGAAATCCTACTAATAATAAGGATTCTTATATATATCCTTTCTTTAGGTCTCTATTTAGTCTTTCTTAAAGTATTACTAATTTACTCTCTATTAATTAGTAAATAGGTCTAAAAAGTAGCTCTATTCTTTCCTATAACTTAATTATATAGTCTTAGAGTTATTACTTAAGTAATACTAGTATATTTATCTCTTCTATAAATAAGTAGCTAAACTTCTTATATTATTCTAGGATCTTAAGAGTTATACGTTACTTTTCTACTTTTACTTCTTAGCTTAGCGCCTTACTAGTACTTATAGAAGTACTTATTCTCTCTTAATAAGTTACTATTAAAGCTACTATCTTATATAGTACCTTTTTATCTACTATTAATTACTACTAATATATAGGCTTAGATCTACGTACGTTTTTATAGTTATTAAATAAGAGGTTCTAGTTTTTCTAATTAACTCTAGGATTAAACTCTTATAGCTATAAGAGTCCTAGTATAATATCTTTATTAGCTAAAACTAATACGTCTAAGGTAATCCTTATACTATATTCTTAAATAATAATCTCTATAGTTACTTTGTTACTAACTATTAAGTTTTTTAGGATTAGTTATCTATTCGCAATATAGATTAGATATAGTATCTTCTTTACTTATAGTTAGAGTCCTACTTATTCTACTACTTTAAGTATAATTAGGTTTATAAATAACTCTAAATCTACTAATACTTTTATTTTTTCTCTCTTTATCTTTACTAGGAGTTTAATAAGTCTTTTAGCGTTAATAGCGTTATAGCTTCTAGATATATATCTAGTGTTAGCTATTTACTTAAAAAAGACTTAATCTTATAATTTTTGTTTATCTTTTACTAAAATCTTTAGAGTATCTTAATCTCTCTATATTGTTTATACTTCTCTAGCGTATAAGTTTACTAGATTAGGTTAATATATTAGTTATTTACAAGTATTTTACTTGTGTTTATATCTTCTTTAGTTATACTTAGAAAGTACTTAGCTTCTTACTTATTCTATAAGTATCGTTTATATCTTATATTTATATACTCTTCTTAGTTCTATTTATATCTAGATCTTTTATAAGAGAAATATCTAGATCTTATCTTATTAGAATAGTAAATAAAGTAGTTATTATAGTAATATCTTATTTATAATAGTAGTAGATAATTTAGGTTATATAAGTATAGCTAGTATTATAGTTTTTGTATTAATACTAGATCTATAATAATTAGCGCCTATTTGTTATTAGTATATAATAATTTATATTACTAGGTCTACTTTACTTTACGTATCTAGTATTCTTTATCTTACTATTCTTTTACTAAGTAGTAGCTATCTACTAGTTTCTAGATTTCTTTTACTTTAGCTTTAGCGTTTTAGGTACTATTTTATATTTAAAGGTTTTAGGCTTTTAGTTTTCTTTTTTATTCTTGTCTTAGGCTATATATACCTACTTTCCTAGATATAGTATTATCTTATACCTATACTCTACTCTTCTTTAGTATAGCTAAAGGTATTCTAAGGTATCTATCTTAGCTTACTTCTACTTTAGCTAATACCTCTTTATATATCTTTATATTCCTAGTAGTATATTTATAGCTTCTACCTTATTATCTATTATAAGGTAGCTTAGCTTTATAGTAATTCTATAGTAGCTATATCTCTTACTTATATTCTACTACTAGAGGTTTATAGTCTTGTAATCTCTCTTCTCTTAGCTTCTTCTAGAGACTACTTCTTATTCTTTCTCTCTTTTATTATCTTACTTCTTAAGTATATTAATTTATTATATTATCTTGTTCTTTACTTAGTAATTCTTTGCTAAGTGCCTTATTTTACTATACTTATAGTATTTTTAGCTTTCTACTCCTTTAGGGTTCTTATAGTAATAGTATTTTTATTTTCCTAGGTTTACGTTATTAATATATATCTTGTCTAGCCTAAAGTATCTATAGCTACTCTAAATTTAGTTGTTTTTATATTTACGTTAGTACTTATACTTAGGTTTATACTTCTTACTATTTATATATAGTACTCTACTATTCTTAGCTTCTACTATATATTTATATATATAGTTGTTAACTTAAATCGCTTCTTCTATTAGTTCTTCTAACGTCTTAATTATAGCTCTACTACGTATTAGCTTACTTTAAATATTACTTTTAAGTCTCTATTAAAATATCCTTATTAATACCTTATTATTCTATTCTATTTATATCGCGTAGCTTTAGAATTTGTTAGTATAGTCTACTACTACCTTATATTGTTATAGCTACTATATTACGCGCTCTACTACTACTATCTTGTTTACTAGTAGAAAGGCCTATTATACTTTATCTTTAAACTTAATTTATTCTTTAAATATCTTGTTATAGTTACTACTATTATTATTAAGGTATTTCTTAAGGTATAGCGTAACCTATTTCTCTACCTTACCCCTTATATAGGACGATATAAGTATAGTTCTATTTTTATCTTAAACTTAGTCTACTTTAAAAAAAAGAATAAGTTATAAGATCTATAGCTTAAGCTTATTTTATTCTTTATAGTAGAGGTTTAGCTTAGTAACCTTAGAAGTAGTAGTATAGGTTACTCCTATACGCTAGTTGTCTATATTTATTAACGTATTACTTATCTTAAGAGTATTTAATATATTAAGTTCTTAAAACTAAGTAAAGGTAATAAGAGCAAGTAGCCTTTTCTAAGATAGGCGAGGTTAATAAACAAGTTAGTTACTTAACTTAATTAATAGTTAGCTTTTATTAGAGTATTACAAGGTATATAAGTATTAATAGATAGATAAGAATCTAATTAAAGTATTAGTTATAATACTCTATTAGAATAAGAAGTAAAGAAAAGATTAAATATAATAGTCTATAAAGGTCTATTAATATTCCTATATACTTACTATCTAGCGTTTATTCCTAAGCGCTTACTCTAGAGCGTTTACTCTAGAGCGCTTATTCTAAAGTGTTTACTCTAGAGCGTTTACTCTAGAGCGTTTACTACTAAATAGTTACGTATTCTACTACGCTGTATTACCTAGCCTAATTGCGTGCAATACAATAGCTTACCTACTACTTAGTATTATAATATTAAGATATACTTAAATAACTAAATTACTAAAAAGAGAGATATATAACTTATAATTAAAGCTCTAGAAACGTAGAATAAAGAACTATAGAACTATATTAAATAAAATAAGATTTAAATTAAAGTTATTATAGTAGGATAAAACAAGATAGAATAAACTACCTAGAGACTAGAAATAAGTGCGATAAAGAAACTACCTAAGATACTAGTACTTAAGAAATTTAATAGAATAAGAAAAGAACTAAAGCTTTTTTTAGCCTTAGTATAGCTATAGATAGATATATAGGTACTATACTTTAATATAGATAAAAAGAAAGTTATATATTTTAGAATATACTTAAAAGGAAAAGCTATGAGATAGTTTAAACGCTACTAGATAGATTATAGCCTATAAGCTCTAAGAATAAAAAAAGATAAAATAATAGCTATCTTTAAAGCTATAAGTACTTTATATAAAGAATAATAGTAGTATTTAAAGATATTAATATTACCTAATAAAGAGAAGAATAGCTTAAAAAACTTAAGTAATAAAAGAGTATTTTAGAATATATATTAGAATTTAAATAACTATTATAAAATATAAAATAAAATAAGCTATCTTTTAAATTAAATTTTAAATAAGGACTAAAAAAGAATATCTAATAAAAACTAATTTAAATAAAAAAACTAAGTATATTAATAACTTTAAAAGTATAAGCTATATAAGTAGATAATAATCTCTAAGAATAGAAGATAAATAAATATAGTAGATATTATAGAAATTATAATAGTAAAGACTCTATAATACTATACGCTAATAAAGATAGTAAGAAGAAGAATAAAAACTTTATATACTTTAACTATAGTAAATAAGGTTACTATATAAAAAACTACTTATTAAAGAAGAAAAATATAGTATATTATATATATAAGAAGTTAGAATACTTTATAAAAGATTATAAAAGTAAAGATCCTAAAAAAGAAAAAGAAGCTTAGTTAAAAATAACTAAGGACAAGAAGGAAGTACTTAAAGCGCAAGCTAAGCCTTAAGAAAAAGTAGTAGTAAGTAAAGAATTATAATACGTAATACTTTACTAGACCTTTTATTATAAAGATAACTACTATATATATTTATTTATAAAGTAAAGAGTAGAATAGCTTTTACAAAAGAATAGAGTAGTAGTAATAAAAGAAAAAGTCTAAAAGTAGCTTAAAGAGACTAATAAGGTAACCTCTAAAGAACTAAAAAGTAATAAAGAATAAATTAAAGTAAAAGGTATAGAGTATACCTAAATTAGAAGCTATAATAGTTATACTACAATAGATACAATAGAATAAAATAAATAATAGTAGTTTATTTAGAAATACTTACTAGTTATAAGTATAGAAGAAGTATATAAAGACTAGAAGATACGTAATTCTAAGAATATAAAGTTTATAGTATTCTAGTAATAGAAAGAGTAATATATAGTTATAGTAAGAAGAATACCTATATAAAGAGAATAGTAATTCTTTACAAGAAAGACGTAATAGATTAATAAAGCTTATATACTAAGAATACTAGTAGTATACTATATTTTAGTAAAAACAAGATAGAGTATAGATAAATACTAGAAAGGGGACAATAAAAGGATAAATCTAGAGTATCTAGTATATTTTAAAATATCCTAGGTATTATATTTAAATACTAACTATTATATATATAAAGAAGCTAAGATAGGAAATTACGCCTAGCTAGTAAGAAGAAAGAGATATAATTATATAGAAGCTATCTAAAGGAAAGATATTAAAGGTTAGGAATTAATTAGTAAACCTAACGAAGAGTATATAGTAATTAGACTAGGGAAGAAATTACCTAGAGAATATATACTAAGAAAACTATAGTATAAATATATAGAAGATAAATATCTAAAATAGAAAAACTATAAATAGAAAGTAGAGTAATAGCTCTAGAAAGATAGGTAATTTATAAAATAGCCTAAGTAAGTAAAGCTTTATAGTATAATAGGCCTATAGATAATAATAAAAAAACGTACTAAAGAAGAAAAGTATAAATTATAATTAATAGTAGAGCTATAAGAAACTTTATATTAAAGAAGTTTAAAAAAGATAAAAGAATAAAGTATATAATAAAGAAATACTCTTAATAACTAAGTATAATTAAAGGTAAACTATTCTAGGAACCTATTAGGTTTAAGATAATACTCTCTATATTAGAATTAGAAGGGCTATAAATTAAGAATATATTTATAGATATAATAACAATAAATAAGAAATAAGAAATAATATTAGGTATACTATAGTTATAAATAACTAACCTAAAGATTAATTAGAGAATAGAGAAAATTAGTTACCTTAAGAAAAAAATATTAAAAGCTAATATAAGTATATATAAAGGAGAATTCTAAGAATAATATAAGAAGTAGGAAAAACAACTTACTAAACCTAAAGAGTACTTTCTAGAATACTAACTATAGAATTTAGTAATAGATCTAGAAGAAAGAAAAGACGTAGGTTAGAGCCTAGTTTATAAAAAGACTAAAAAAGAATCTAAAATTAAATTAGTATTTATTTAAAACGTAATAAAGAAAAGATAGATATAAGAATCTAAATCTTTAGTAGTATATAGACTTATATTTATAGATAAAAAGGGAATAAATAATAAATAACCTTGTGTAGATTTTAGAAAGATAAAGATAATTATAAACAAGAACTAGTACCTTTTACTATATATAGATAAAATACAAGATAAGCTATAAAAGGCTTAAATCTTTATAAAACTAGATATTTAGAATACTTACTATTAGATTAGAATTAAGAAAGGAGATAAATAGAAAACTATATTTAGAACGTAGTATAGATTATTTAAATACTTAGTTATACTATTTAGGTTAATAAACGTACTAGTAGCGTTTTAAGAAAAAATAAATATAGTTCTAAGAGAATACTTAAACGTATTTATATTTATATACCTAGATAATATCCTTATATTCTTAGAAATAGAAGAAGAATACCTATAATATATATATAAGGTACTAAAAAAACTAGTAGAAAATAAATTATTCCTTAAAATAAGGAAATGTAAGTTCTATATAAAAGAAATAGATTTCCTTAGATTTACTATAGAACTAAGAAGAATATAAATTAACTCTAGTTAAATTAAAGTAATTTAGGAATAAATAATATCTAGAAACTTATAAGAAGTATAATAGTTTTATAAGCTAGTAAACTATTATAGAAAGTTAATAGTAAGATAGTCTAAACTTATAGAACTACTAATATAACTTATAAAGAAAAACACGCTATTTAAATAGACTTAGGAATATAATAAAGCGTTTAACTAGCTTAAATAGAAGTTTATAGAAAACCTAGTTATTAGAATATATAACCTAGACCTACTAGTAATAGTAAAAATAGATATATTAAACTTAGACTATAGGATAGTACTAATACAAGAAGACCAAGATACTAAACAAGAATATTTAGTTAAATACTTTTTAAAGAAAATAAAGTTAGTAGAGCTTAACTACTAGATTTATAATAATAAAATATTAGTAATCTATAAAGTATTTAAGTAATAGAGAGTATACTAATAAAGAGTAAAGTACTAAATAAAGCTCTATATAGACTATAAGAATCTTATTAGATTTATAATAAATAAAGACTTATTATAATACTATATAAAATAGTAGAAATACTTATTAATATTTAACTTTAAGAATATATATATAAAAAGTAAAGACAACTAGTTTATAAATACTTTAAGTAGAAGACTAGGTTTATAAGAAGAAGTAAACGCTATAAGTATAGTTCTAGTAAAGAATAAAGAAGGATATTTAGTCCTAAATATACCTAGAATAACTATAATACTTAAGAGAAAAAGTAATAAGCTAAATAAATAGATTTAAAAGAAAATATAAAAAGCCTCTAAAGAAATAAAAAACTTTAAGATCTAAGAAGAACTTATAAAAGCTTAAAGAAGAACTTACGTTCTAAATAAAATATAAAAGGAGTTTATATAATAATTTTATAAACAACTAGTATATAGATACTAAGGTATTAATAAAATATTAAATAAGCTTCTAAGAGATTATTATATTCTAAAAGTAAGATAACTAGTAATAGAAGTACTATAAAACTATATAGAATATTATAGAAGTAAGTATAGAAGACACGTACTATATAGAATATTATAACTAGTTAAGATTCTAGAATAACTTTAAGAAGTTATTATAATAGACTTTATTATAAAATTACCTAAGTTAAAAGACTTAATATTAGGAGTTATATATAATAGAATCCTAATAATAGTAGATAAGCTTATAAAGTACTTATACTTTAGAGTATATAAAGAGAAAAGTAAGATAGAAGTAACTATATACTAGGTCCTAGAAACTATAATTAGCTAGTATAGTATTCTAGATAAAATTATTATTAATAGAGATATAAGATTTATATTAAAACTATAGGGAACGATAATAGTATTATTAAGAATAAAATACTAAATGTTAATAGTATACTACTTATAGATAGATAGATAATTAGAACGTATAAACTAGATAGTAAAATAGTACTTAAGATACTACCTTAACTATAACTAGAATAATTAGGTATTATTATTACTTATAGTATAGTTAGTATATAATAGTACAAAGAACGTAGTAATTAGAGTATTATCTTTTTTTATAAACTATAGATTTAACTTTAATATATACTAGATACTATAATTTAAAGTATTTTAGTCTCTAATAGGAGAAATTTTCTAAATAGACTAAAAGATATATACAATTAGTTATAATAAGATATAAAATTCTTATAAGATTAAATAATAAAATACTATAATAAGAAATATAAAGAAAGACTTTAATTTAGAGAGAGAGAAAAAGTATAGTTATTATAACAAAATATTAAGAGTAAATAATTAAGTTTAAAACTAGATTATATTAAGATAAGACTATATAAAATTAAAATAAAAGTTATACTAGTTATATTTAAACTAAGATTACTAGCTAAGATAAAGATATACTTAACGTTCTACGTAGTACTACTAGAAAAAGTACTATAAGAAGTAGAACTACTAGTATATAAAGTAGACACGTATAGAGAATAAGAAGACTAAAAAGTTAAAGAAATCTTATAATACTAGTTCTATAATAGAAGAAACTACTACCTAGTAAAATAGATAGGTATAGACGAAAAAGGATTACTATAAGAAGATATATAGGAACTAGAAGATAACCTTAATTACTCTAAGAAACTAGAGGAGTTCTAAAGTTAAAACCTTCTAGAACGCCTTATAGTAAACTAAGAAAATCCGCACTATTAGCGCTAGATAGAGAAGTAGTTAGAACGCTTAACGTAATAGGAGCTAGAGTAGCCTCTACTACGTTCTTAAGGTCTATCTTAGCCTTTAAGGTATAAGACTACTTAATTAATTTAGTATTATTTTATACTTTTACTTTATAAAGACACTTAATATAAGTATAAATATCTACTAGCTTATAAAGAGTTAATTTATACTTAGCTTTAGCTTTTATAAGCTATAATAATAGTTTATCTTAAGCTTTATTAATAGCTCTCTTTATATAACTTAGTAGAAAGAAATTATATTTAGATTAAATACTTACACTCTATAAAAGAGATATAAGAAAAAGTATACTAATACTAAACGTTAGCTAGAATATATTTATTATAAGCCTTACTATCCTTTTAAGATATAAGATAAGGAAGCCCTAGTAAGGTGTAGTAAGAATAAGGAAATATCTCTACTCTATTATAAGTAATATAAGTAGCTAGAAGTAATTTATTGCGTTAGGAATAACAAGGTATAGTAAGAAAAGATAAAGAACTTAATATTAATAAAGAAACTAGATTAATAACTTTAGCCCTAGAATAAGAAAATAAGAACTTACTTAAAGAGAGAAATAGTGTTATAACTATAATAAGAGTAATTAAGATAGAACGAATTAGCTCTAATATAAGTAATAACAAAGTATAGGATAAGTAGGGTAATAACTTTAAATAAGAAGTTAGTAACAATTAGGATACGTAATAACTTTATAAATTTACAATCTTAGTAAATATAAAGTAGTAAAGCTACTTTATAAATTTATAATCTTAGTAAATACAAAGCTATAAAGCTAGGAAAAACGTTAAGTATATAATTAGTAGTAATGCGTATTATTAGGATAGTATTAGTAATCTAATCTTTAACTACAAGTAATAATACTTTAATATTACCTATTAGGAATTATTATATTATTTATAAACCTATTGTCTAATTATAATATATATACTTTTGTTATTAACTTTTAATCTACTAAACCCCTCTTAGTAGTTACTTATAGTAAATAACAAGTAACCCTATTATACTTTACTAGATTAAGGCCTATATATAGCTTTATAGTAAGTATTCTTTACTTACTCTTTTTAGTTATTTATATTTAAGTATAAGTCTAATTTAAGCTCTTTAAGTAGTACTTAAAGTAATAAGTTAGTAGCTTATAAAACTATAAGCTTAAGCTTCTATAAGTTAACTATTATATATACTTAGTTCTAAACTATTTATATCTTTACTACTAGCTTCTAGTATAAAGAGAGTCTTATTTTATAAACTTTTAGAATATTTTTATTTTTATCTTTATTATTAGAAGTAGCTAGATAATTATAATATATAGAAGAGCGTCTAGATCTATCTTTTCTTATATACTTCTACCTTTTATATAGTATTTTAGCTAGATATACTATAGCGTAAATAATTTACTATTAAAGTAGTATATACTCTTAAGTAGAGTATCTATTAAGTCTATAGCGTCTAAGTACGTAATATAAGTTAATAATAGGTTAATAATATATACTACTAATACTATTAATAAGCTATTATTAGAGTATTACTACTAATTAATTTGTTACTAGTGTTACTAGGGTCGACTTCCTAGTACCTAAGAGTATTAGTAGATTAGGAGGTAATAATAAAAGTTCGTGTTATAATCTACAATATACTATAAACAATAGAAGATATTCTATAACTATCTTAGTATTATCGCTCTTAGTTAATAATTAAATTACTAATACTATCCTAATAATATATATTACTACTAACTATATACTTGTTATAATCTATAATCTATAATTACTAAGATTAATAGATTATAGATTATCCTACTCTATAATCTATTAGTGCTAAGAGCCTATAGATTATAGATTACTCTAGGTATCTTAATTATATATAGCTTCCTAATTAAGCTTATATTCTCTAGGGTTATAGGAGTCTAATTTAATTATTATAGAGCTAATTAGATCTATCTATAGCTCTCTTGTTACTATTGTAATACTATCTCCTTTTCTAAGTAGGTCCTCGTTTATCTATCCTAGAGCTAAGGTTATTAATCTACTATCTTTATTAATCTATAGTTTTTTATTACTCCCTATAGTTATTTCTTTTATACGTTGTTACTATCTTCTTACTAATTGCGTGTTACGTAATAGTATTAAGATATTTCCTTATTCTTGTTATACTTCTCCTAAGTTAAACCCTAAGTCTCTTCTTAATATTATTTCTATAAATAATAGTAAAGCCTATAAGGTATATATTTGTGCAAATATACGTAGTTCTTATAATATATCTAGTATTTCTCTTTCTAAGTATACGTTTATTATACTTATTCTTATATCTAGGCTTAATAATAATAGGGAAAGCTATTAACTAGACTTAAGAGAAATTACTATCTTAAATTATAGAGGCTAAAGCTAAGTATAAGTAGATCTAGGAGCTTACGTAGAGTAAGCTAGTAAAGAATTAAGCTTATTTCTCTTATCTTTATAAGATAAAGGCGTTAAATAATAAGAAATTAGCTAAGTAGTTAGTAGCTCTAGAAGCTAAGCTAAACTTAGATAAGGCGTTTGTTATTACTATAGTAGGTCCTATATTAGGCGTTCCTATTACCTCTCTATATAATAGTAGTAATATTAGTTCTCTTAGTTTACTACTAGGCGTTCTAGAAGGTTTTAACTTTAGAAGTCCTCTAGTTTCTTAAAGTAGTTAAGGTTATCTTTTAGTTCCTATATATTTTCCTATAGTTACCTTTTCTTGTCTATACCTATCTATTTTACTAAATAGTAGTTCCTACTATTATAGAACTAGTATACTAGGATTTCTTTAACTTCTTATTCTTCTTATTCTCTATACGTGTCTACTTTATATACTAGTAGTTCTACTTCTTATAGTACTTATTCTAGTAGTACTACGTAGAATATTAAGTATATCTTTATCTTATTTAGTAGTTTTAATTTAAATATAACTAGTGTAACTTCTTTCTTAACTTTATATAGTTTTATCTTAACGTAGTCTAGTTTTAAACTTAGCCTTTTACTCTTAATATTCTTTTATACTAACTATACTTTTTCTCTCTCTCTAAACTAAGGTCTCTTCTTATATTTCTTATTATAGTATTTTACTATTTAATTATATAGGAACTCTATATCTTATCTTAATTAATTATATATTTCTTTAAGTTTATTAGTAAAGTTTTCTCTTCTTAGAGACTAAGATATCTCTAATCTTAGTATTCTATATATACTAGGGTTAAATCTATAGTTTATAAAGAAAGGTAATACTCCTATTACTATATTCTTTACGCTGTTGTATACTAGCTATACTATAGGTAGTAGCTATACCTAGTTATTTTAGTTATAGTTAAGGTAGTATCTTAAGTACTATTCTACTATCTAATTTATTTATTCTAATTATCTATCTATCTATAAGTAGTATACTATTAATATTACGTATTTAATTCCTAATTATACTATTATTATTCCCTATAATTTTAATATAAATCTTATATCTCTATCTATAATAATTTTATCTAGTAGTCTATATTAGCTAATTATAGTTCCTAGAACCTAGTGTATAGTAACTTCTATTCTACTTTTCTTTTTATATAGTCTAAAGTATAAGTACTTTATAAGCTTATCTACTATTATTAGGATTTTATTATACTTAATTCTTAATATTAGATCTTTTAACTTAGGTAATTTTGTAATAAAGTCTATTATAATAACTCTCTATAGTTATTCTAGTACTTTTACTAGTTATAGTATTCTATATAGTACGTATCTACTATACTTATTTCTTTAGTATTCTATATAGTCTTGTAGTACTTCTATTACTAGTTGTCTTACTTTTAAGATATAATAATCTTGTAGTAGTCTATCTAATATTTTTTTAATACCTTAGTAACTATATACTAGTAGTTTATAGAATTATTATATAAATTCTCTTTAGATCTTCCTTAGAATATATATTCTTCTATACGCTTATACTAGTCTTTCTTAGATTTCTAGTTTCTCTATTTTTTTAGATACTTCTTACGTTATTTTCTAAATCTATTTATCTAGCTTGTTACTCTTTCTTTTAAGTATTATAGCTATTTTAGGTATATTTAAGACTAAATATCCTTCTTTATTCTTAACTAGAACTATACTAGTAGCGCTTACTTCTTCTTATAGGTCTAGTCTTCTACTAAGAGCGTCTATAAATTAGTTATCTTTCTCTTTTGTATATATAATTTCTATATTAAATATTAATAGGAATTCCTACTATCTTATATATTATTATAATAGTTCTTTATTTAGTATAAATTTTATAAAGTTTTTATAGTTTATATAAACCTTATTCTAGTACTTTACTCCTTATAAGTATACTCTCTATTATTTAAATACTTTATAGATTACTAGTATCTCTTTGTTATAGATTAAGTAGTTAAGTTCTACTATTTTTATCTTCTTAAAGAAGTATTTAACTAAGTATTCCTTTTTAGTCTTTAAGTCTTCCTATATTAGTACTATTCTATAAACTAAGTTAGATATATCTATTTTTACTATTACTAGTATATCTAGGTTATATATTCTAATAACTAGGTTTTCTATAAACTTCCTTTTAATCTTATTAAATACTTCCTTGTATTTCTTAGTCTACTTAAATAGTGTATCTTTTTTTATAAGCCTTATTATTAGTTCTATATCTTTAGACTATCTTACTATTAACTTTTTATAAAAGTTTACTAGTCTATAGAACTATTATACCTCTTTTAGGTTTCTTAGTGTTAGCTATTTATTAATTAATCTAATCTTTTCTAGGTTAATCTTAATTTTTCTTAGTTTAATAATAAATCTAAGGAAATCTATTTCCTTTATATAGAATTTGTATTTTCTTATTTTAAGAAATAGTTTATTTTCTACTAGTTTTTCTAGTACCTTGTATATATATTGTATATATTCTTCTTCTATTTCTAAGAATATAAAGATATTATCTAGGTATATAAATATAAATATATTTAAGTACTCTCTTAGTACTATATTAATTCTTTTTTAGAAAGCTACTAGTACGTTTATTAGTCTAAATAGTATAACTAAATATTTGTATAGTCTCTATTGTGTTCTAAATACTATTTTCTATTTATTGCCTTTCTTAATTCTAATTTAGTAGTAGGCGTTCTAGATATCTAACTTTATAAAGATTGTTACTCTTTATAGTTTATCTTATATTACGTCTATCTATAGTAAGGAGTATTAGTTCTTGTTTATAACTACGTTAGTTTTTCTAAAATCTACGTAGAGTCTTTTATTATTTATTCTCTTTTTATCTATAAATATAAGTTTATATACTACTAAGGATTTAGATTCTCTTATCTATCTTTTCTTTAGTATATTTCTAATAAACGTTCGCTTAATTTTAGACTCTTCTTCTATTTTTTAGTAGACTAGGCTCTATCTTCTATCTTTTCCTTCTTCTATTTCTATTACTAAGTCCTATAGCTAATATTCTAGAAGGTAGTCTTTAGGTTCTATAAGTTATTATTCCTATTTCTTATATTCTTTAAGGAATTCTCCTTTGTATATACTAATATTAGCTTTTAGTTTTTCTATTTTATAGTAACTAATTTTTCCTATTCTTTAATTAATATATAGGTTAGTTATTTATAACTATAGTATTCTTAGTATTATATCTTATTTATTATTAATTGTTGTTATATCTATAACTATATTCTTAATTATTATCTCTTCTAGTTCTAGTATAGAGAGAACTATTTTAAACCTAATTAGTTCTTAGAATAGTTTTCCTTTAATTATACTTAGTTATCTAAGATACTTCTTTGTAGTATATTTTATCTTTTGTATTTCTATAAACTTCTTTAATATAATGTTTCTTGTAGCTCTACTATTAATTATTAATTATACTTTCTTTCTTTAATAAGTACCTATTTTTATAATATATAGGCCTCTTATACTTTCTAGCTATTTTTACTTAGGTATTTTTATAAATTATCTATTCTTCTAAGGCTATAGCCTTACTTTAAGTTTATATTCTTTGTATTTTAGATATTTATTATACTTATATTTGTACTATAGTCCTCCTAAGATATATTTCTTTAATAATTTTAGTCTAGGTCTTATTACTACGTAACCTTCTTTAGGTGTAATTTCTTATCCTTAGATATCTTTTACTAGAATTACTCTTGTATAATTGTAGCCTCTTCTTCTTATAGGCTATACTTTGTTATTTACCTTTAGGTTTCTATATATTATATAATTCCTTTCTAAGTATAATATCTATAATACTTTAAAATATACTAGATACTTTAGGTCTATTATTTTGTTATCCCTTTCCTAGTATTAATCTTTTCTAGGCGTATTTATAGTTAAGATATAGTATACTACTAGTACTCTTAGTATATAGGCTTTATTACTCTATTACGTCTTTCTTATAAAGTGTTACTACTCTTTTTATATAGGTATTCTTCTTACTACTACTATATTTTTCTCTATCTATTCCTAAAATAGTATAAACTTTATCTCTTTAGGATTATATCCTTTCTAGTCTTTATACGCTTCCTCTATACTTATAACTTGTAAGTATTTCTAAATAAACTTCTATTTTTTATTTTATTCTTCTATATCTATTATTATATAGCTATTATAACTATATATATCTTACTAGGTATACTCTATACTTCTTATACTTTGTCTCTTACTTTCTTGTAGTTCTTTAGAAGAAGTTATAGTAGTCTTTTTATCTAGTACTAGTCCTTTAGCCTAGATTAATAGGGTCTAGGGTTCTTCCTCTTCTAAATCTTCTATTAGTAGGTCTATTATATATACTATTTCTTTTAGCTATACTTTTATTTTTTCTTTTATTACTACTACTCTATTTCTTTATTATAAGAAGTATCTTACTCCTTACTTACTAGAAAGATATATATAGTAGTTGTCCTTATAATAAAAAGTCTAATAGAGTATTACGTACTATAATTCTTTACTCTTAGCTACTTTCTCCTAAGGTTTAGCTTATGCTTATAGTATTTCTTTCTTCTTCTTAGTTATCTTTAACTAAGTTTCTTTATCTTTCTTGTAGTCTTTTACTCTATAGTCCTTTACAAAGTGTCCTAGTTTTCTATATTTATAATATACTATATCCTTTTTCTTTTATAATTAGTAGTCTTTTACGTAGTAGCCTCTTTTACTATAGTTAAAATACGTAAAGTCTTTATTCTTTCTTTTCTTCCTATCCTTATTTATATTAAGGATTATAGGGTCTCTAGTATTCTAGTTTCTAGTTTAGTTACTATATTTATTCTTTTTCTATTCTTAAAAGTTATTATTAATTTAAATTACCTATTATTTTAGAGCTTCTAGTGTCCTAGGTTTCTCTATATATATTATTTTATATTAGATTTTTATATTAAGTCTTTGTTTAAATTGTAATATAAGGGCTAATTTATTTTATTTTATATTTTAGCTTAGTTATTTAAATTATAATACGTATTCTAAAATACTCTTGCTTTATATAAGCCTCTTAAGTTTCTCTTTAGCTTATTAGGTAATATCTATATCCCTAAATACTACTCTTATTTATTTAGTAAAGTATTTATAACTTCTAAAAATAGCTCTAGTTTTATCCTTCTAGGTTATTAGTAAATACGTTGTATAATCTATCTAGTAAGGCTTGTACTATTTTATTACGTCTTCTTTAAGGTGTAGTCTAATATATATTACCTTCTTTTCTTCTATATTAAAGTATAGTACTTATATATCTATCTAGAGTTATACTAATACTATAAAGGGCCTTAGTTTTTCTCTTATTCTATTAAACTTTCTAAGGACAGGTATCTTTAGTAGTTTCTTTATTATACTTGTTTCTAGTTATTAGGTAATTAGTTCTATCTATTTTTGTCCCTTAATAATAGCTCTAATTTGTACTTTATTTTACTTTAAGTAGTCCTATAGTTCCTTATTCTACGTTTCTAAAGTATTAATTACTATTTTTATATCTTCTTTCTTAGAGATTAAGTTATTTAGGTAGTCCTTAATTTATTTCTATATAGTGTTGTCTAATTTATAGCTACTTATAGGTGCCTTAGCTCTTTAATTAGTTAAACTTTCTACTATCGTATTAGCTAGACTATACGCTACTTACGCTTTGCTTCTTGCAATAACTAAATTAGTAAGGTATTACTAGTATTACTAGGGTCGACTTCCTAGTACCTAAGAGTATTAGTAGATTAGGAAGTAATAACAAAAGTTTATATTGTAATCTATAATATACTATAAATAATAGAAGATATTCTACAACTATCTTAGTATTATCGCTCCTAGTTAATAATTAAATTACTAATACTATCCTAATAATATACGTTACTACTAACTATATACTCGTTGTAATCTATAATCTATAATTACTAAGATTAATAGATTGTAGATTATCTTAATCTATAATCTATTAGTACTAAGAGCCTATAGATTATAGATTACTCTAGGTGTCCTAATTATATGTAGCTTCCTAATCAAGCTCGTGTTCTCTAGGGTTATAGGAGTCTAATTTAATTATCGTAGGGCTAATTAGATCTATTTATAGCTCTCTTGTTACTATCGTAATATAATTTATACTACTAATACAAGCTACTAGTATAAGCTAATAAGTTATTATTAGAAAGTTACTACTATAATACGTACTCGCGATAAGCTAACAATAAAGGCTAATACGCTAATACTAAGGAGTAGCCTCTATACTACGTACTATTAATAATAGAAGGTACTTCTAACCTATAAGCTATTAATAAGCTAATATTAAGCTATTATTATAAGGCTACTTCTATACGTACTATAAAGAATAAAGAATAAATTACTACTATAGCTAGTTACTTTACTTAACGTAATATATAAAGAAGATTATATAAACTAGGCTTATAACTATTATAAGCTATTAAGTATAGTTAAAAAGGTATTAATAGATTTATTATTAATAGAGAGCTCTACTTAAACTAGCTAATATACTTATATAGAGCTAAAGTAGTAGTAAATACTTATATAATAGAGAGCTCTAATAAGCTTACTTATACTAAGCTAAGTACTAAGCTATACTTATATATATATATATATAATATCTTTAATAGACTTAGTGTAAGCTTTTTATAATTACCTAAGAATATATAAATACTTTTAATAAAGTAAAAGCTACTTTTTAGCTAAAAGTAGTCTTACTTTACTTTAACTTATTAAAACTAATTTATATCTAAACTAATACCTTAGAGTAAGCTTTAAGTAGAGTAATAAGCTAACTAAACTAAGATAGAATCTAATAGCTAGTTAGCTTCTTCTTAAAAAATATACTCTAGTAGAATATAATTATAATATTTACAACCTAGAACTTATAACTATAATTTAAGTATTTAAAGAGTAAAAACTAGAGTTTATAAGTAGTCTATATATAATTTATATTATAATAGACTTCTATAATTTAAAAACTATTATAATAACTAAAAAGCTTAATTACTACTAGGCTTACTAATTATTATTTCTATTCTAATTTAACTTTTATATTAAATATATACCTAGTAATATAAATAAAGTTATAGATACTCTAAGTTACTAACTATAAAATTACTCTATAGATAATTCTAATCTCTAAGTATTAGGAGCTAACTAAATTATCTTAAGCTTTTAAGTTCTAGCCTTAAATATATAACTTATACTAGATATAGTAATTTATACTCTAAGCTTTATAGACCTATAATAGCTAAATAGATTTATACTAAAATAAGCTACTATAGTATATACTTACTTTTACTATATTATAAAAATAAAACTTAAATTAGTAAACTAACTAAAAGATTTTTTACTACTTTATAATAAAAAAACTACACTTAAAACTCTTACTATATATTATTAACTTACGCCTAATAAGAGAATTACTAAATATAGTATACTTAGAAAACTACGTAGATTAAGCTATATTTAATATTATAGATAGTAGATAATAAAAACTATTAAAAGTTTTCTATAAAGTAAAATACTACTTTTTATATACTAATATTAGCTTTACTAGATTAAAAAAAGAAAAGTACTTTTAAGTTAATAAAATATATTTATATATCTTTCTAAATACTTATTTATACTACTAAATCTTTAATTTATACTATAACTATTAGTTAGTAAGCTATAAAAAACTTTATAGTATACTATATCTAATATATAAGTACTATTATTAGCTAAAAATACTCTAAGCTATTAAGTAATTTTATAATATATACTAAATCTACTACTATATTAAGAGCTTATAAGATAGTAAACTTAATTACTTTTAACTTATACTAATTCTTTATATACTCTAGACTAATATCTTAGTAGACTATATCTAAGCCTTACTAGCTACTAAAAATAGTAGCTAAGTTTATAAATATATTTTAGTAATTTACTACTACTTTATAAAAAGATTCTATTTCTTCTTTTATAAGTATCTAAAACGTAAAAAAGTTACCTAATATTATATATCTATTTTTAAGCTTTATAGAGTCTTAATAAATATTATATCTAATAAAATAATAACTTTTATTAAATAATTTTAGTACTATATATATAAACGGCTTTATATTACGTAAAAGCTTTAAACTACTTACTACTTAGAAACTAATAGCTAAACTAAGTATATAAACTAAGCTCTAGAAATTTTCTTAAAGTAATATATTAACTATATATAAAATAACTAGGTAGCCTAGCTATATATAGCTAAGTTCTAAGTAAATAATACTATTAATATATCTATTAAGATAACTTTATTTCTTATAGATTTAGAGTATTACTTTTATAGAAGTATATACTCTCGTAAAAAAAAAAAAAACTTAACTAAACCTAGCTTAATATAACTAATATATATAAGTAGATAAGCTACTTAATACTTATAGTAACTTAGTAGCCTACTTTAAAAAAAAATACTTTAGGTATAATAAGAGTAAGTAGCTTAAGCTAATACTTTTTACTAAAGTAGACTAGTATATAAAGTTAGTAACTAAGCTTATATTAGTATAGCTAATTAGAAAACTACTTACTTAACTTTAAAATTAGCGTAATAATAAGTAAGCTTATAATTTATTAAGAGAGTTATCTATAATAGTAGAGTATATAAGCTAGTACGACTCTAAGAAATACTAAGTAAGAGTATCTTCTTAGTCTTCTTTCTAAAACTATTATACTCTAAAAATTAAAAGCTTTTACTAGATTATAACTTACTATAGCTAATCTCTATTATTATTACTAATAAAAAAACTAGTAGTATATTTAAAGAATACTTAGTTAAAGCTATTTTAAATATTTACTATAAAGAGTATAAAAAATATATAAAGTAGTACTACTTAGTCTACTAGACTAGATATAATATACTTATATAAAAGCTAGTAGAAGAATTTATAAAATATAAAGCTTTAATAAAGACGTAACTTAATAAAGTACTTTAGCTTATTAATAGGTATAAAAAAGCCTCTTTAAAGTATAATTACTACTATTAACTTTTACTAGAACTACTTAGAAAAGCTTAAACTACTAACTCTATATATACTTAAAATAGAACTTTAATAAAAATATAACTTACTAAAGTACTTTAGCTTGTTAGTAAGTATAAATAAGCCTCTCTAAAGTATAATTAAAAAAACTTTACTACTAGCTAAAGCTAAATTATAGTATAAAAATAGTAAAAGTAGATTTCTTTAGCTAGTAAGTATAAAACTCTTTTTAGGTTAAAGCTTACTTCTACTACTATAGCTATAACTACTATACTCTCTTATTACTAGTTATATATAAGTCTAGTTTACTATTATAGAATTTATAACTAGCTACTAAATTCTTAGCTAAAGCTACTTTATACTACTTACTCTTTAATACTTATAAATATTAAGCTTATTAAGTCTCTTATATTAATAAACTTACTTCTTATAAAGCTTATATCTATAGTAAGTACTTATATAAAGATCTAGTACTATTAAGTTACTTAGTAGTATTAACTTTACTTTCTCTTATACTATATATAAATACTTTTAAGTTTAATTTTATTAGTATAAAGTAGAAGTAGTAAAAAAAATTATAGTTAATATATTTTATATATATAAGTTATATAGATCTTAATTTTATACTAAAATTAGTAAAAACCTTAGTACTATACTTACTTAGTACTAGTCTTAACGCTAAAATCCTTACGTATTATTAACTTCTTAAACTATAACTACTACTACTACCTATTAAGTATTAATAGTTAATTAAAGCTCTTTTTAAGCTCTAAGAATTTACTTTTTAAAAGAAAAAAAATTTATAAAGAAGTTATCTTTAAATTTTATATCTTATACTAAAATTAGTAAGTTTATAACTTACTAATATTTAACTACTTTTTACTTTTAGTTAGCGCTTAGTAAGCTACTAGGTAAATATACCTAGTACTTAGATAGCATTATCTACTATTTACTTTCTTTAATTAATTATTAAAACTACTTTATTAAGTTATCTTATATAAAGTCTACTTTATACTTATTTAGTATTAATTCTAGTTAATTTCTAGCTATTAACTAAGCTAGTAGTACTACTAGTAGTAGAGATAGTAAAAGAGTTAAATAGTAGTAGCTAAGTAAATTATTATTATTTATAAATATATCTAACTTAGTATTATTTTTATAAAAAGACTTAATTTCTAGTTTATATACTATTACTAAGAGTTTAATTATTTTAATATAGTTAGTAAGTAGGTTATATATATAAGTAAGTTATATACCTAACTAACTTTATATACTTTTTTAAGTATATAACTTAATAATATAGTAGAGTAAAGACTATATATTTATATAATAAATTAAGTAGTAGCTTTTCTATCTTTTATATATATATATAAGTTATACTTAGTTTCTTTATACTTCTTATAGTATATATAAGCCTAGTAACTTAAGCTTAAATACTACTTACTCTTCTATTATTTATAATTAATCTAGTAATTAGCCTCTAGTTAAATAATTATATCCTCTCCCTATCTTTCTATTAAGACTTCTTTTTTCTAAATCTACTTCTTTTTTTATAATTTATACTTACTAGCTACTTTATTAGCTCTTTTAAAACTAAAAATCTAATTATATATTAACTTAGCTTCTAGTATTATTATATAAGCTCTCTTTTTAAGTTAATTAATTATATTAATAATTAATACTAGTAATAAGCTCTTATACTAGTATATAAGCTACTTAGAGAGTTTCTAGTAAAACTAAAGTAGGCGTATATAGCTCTTATACGCTCTACTAGCTTAAACTAACTACTTATAGTAGCTAGGTATTTATATAAAGCTTACTACCTATTATATAAATAATTAAAATATATTATAAAACTATCTATATACTTAATAAAGTTAGTTAGTTACTTTTACCTAACTAGTAGCGTATTATAGATAGCTAGTAGCTAATTAGCTATTTTATATATAGTAGCTAGAGTTAGAGTAAAACTATAAGAATATAGATTAAGAATATACTTAACTATTACCTCTTCTTCTAGCTAGCTAAGTTTCTTTAAGTTAGGCTAGTAATTGTACTAAGTAGTTTTACTAGCGCGTTAGTTATATAGTATTAATTTAATAATATTATAGACTTTAGCTACTTTTTAATTATTTATAATTTAACTTTATTTAATAAATAAGATTATAATCTAGATATCTACTTTATTAAAAGGTAATTAACGTGTATAGTATAGAGCTATTATATAATAAGATAAGATAGGTATATAAAGTTAGTTAGGTACGTAACTTACTTATATATACAACTTACTTATAAACTACGTTAATATTATTATAGGGTTATGTGCCTAATATAGATCTAGGGCCTAAGGGCTTATTAGTTTTAGGGAACTTAAACTCTATTAGCTAAACTAACTCTAAATATTATTCGCACTCCTATAGATTGTATCTAACGACCTAAAGGCCTATTAGACCTCCTATACCTCTCTTTCTTAATAGTTTGCCTCCTTATAAAGCTCTTAGTACTTGTATTTCCCTAGTAACTACCTACCTCTCTTTTACTATTCCTTTCTTTATAATACTTTACTATAATATAAGTAGTAATCTTTTCTAGTATTTAATATATAAAGTTATTAATTAGATTTTATATTTTACTATTATAGATTATTTACTTATTAAAGATTATATTCTATATACTTATTATCTTAGCTATAGATAGTACCTAGATCTAGTAGATATTTAATAACTAGTATCTTATAAAGTAACTAATCTAAGCTTTTAGATTAAGTACTTATAATCTTAATTTACTATAATATATATTATTAGTTATTATAAAAGTATTATAACTAAATACTTTTAAGTAAGCTAAGCTTAGCTTTCTTATTAATACTATAATTTTTTAGTTCTTAGTAATTTTTATAGAGTATTTTCTAGTTATTTAAGTAACTTAGAGTACAATTATAAAATTAAACTCTAGCCTATATAATTTCTAGCTAAAGTTATTATAGTAAATTTATATTAAGTTATATAGTATATACTTTCTCTTTATTAATTCTTCTAGCGCGCTTAGCTTTTCTATTCTATACTTAAGTATCTAGAGCTAAATGTTTAATAGTAATACTTTATAAGTTTAGCTAGTACTAGACTATTAGTTTTACTATTATAATCTTATTATTAGCTTTAATTATCTTAACTATAATACTATACTAATTCTTTATAAAGAGGATTAAGTTTAATAGTACTTTAATAATTAATTTAGCTAGCTAGTTATTAGTAAAATAGAAGTCTTACTATAACTTTAAGTACTTATTAGTAATAAGTATTTAGCTTTTTTCTTTAGTAATACTTTATACTTTATATAAATAGAAGTTAATAGAGATTTTTTTTTTTTTTGTTTTTTATAACTAATTCTTAGTATATAGCTAATTTACTACTTTATTTTAGCTTTACTATATATATTATACTAGACTATAGATACTTTTTTTATATATACTTCTTAAGCTTACTAGATAAAGTATTTAATTATAGCTAGTCTTAGATAGCTAAGTCTTTTATACTATAATAGTACTAGTACTTTAGTAGTCTAAAGTTTATAGGTATAGTATACTACTTTATATATTAGATTATATAGTAAATAATACTTAAGTACTTATTAGCTATAGATCTTAGTAAAGTTACTAATTATTTACCTATTAGGCTTATTTAGAGTTATTAGTTTAGATTAAGTATTTTACTATATTCCTCTCTACTAAAGTAGTTAGAAAAAGACTAAGTTATAAATAATATCTAGGTATATAGCTATATTATATAAAACTAGTTTACTTTCTATTAACTAGTTTTTTAGTATAAAAGTAAGAGATCTATATCTTTTTACTTATATCTTTTACTTACTTACTTAGATATAATTATTTAGTATTAGTAGGTAATAGTTATATATACAAGTTAGGTTATTTATAATATAGTAAGTTAAACTAGAGTCTAAGATAAAGGAATTCTAGAAAGAGTAAATATTATAAGTATTTATTACAGTTTTAGTAATAAGAGTACTTTTAATATTTAATATTTACAAGCTTTCTAGTTAATTCTCTTTATAGATTTTAGTAATCTAAAGTAACTTAGTACGTAGCTTTATATAAGGCTTTATCTAAAGCTTTAACTATCTTCTTATTAGTCTTTATAATATTATATTATACTTTCGCTTATAATTAATAAGCTCTTTTAGAGTCTTACTTAGATACTACTATTTTAGTATATTTTTAAGATTAATATAGTAGTAATTACTAAGTTTATAAAGTCTTTTATAAGCTAAGTATTATTTACTTATAGCTTTTTAACTTTTTATTTAGTTAACGTTAGTATTACTACTATATATATATTAATTATAACGTTTACTCTATTTATTATATAGTATACTATTTATAAGAGAAGTATCTTTAGTTTTATTCTAAGTAATATTACTACTAGTAGTATAAAGTAAAGTATTATCTACTATAAAAGTAGCTTTACGCCTCTTTATATTTAGGAGATAGTATACTATTATATACTTATAGTATTGTTTTATTATCTCTCTCTAGTTTATACTAAGTAATAGCCTTCTATTATCTTAAAAGGTTATTAACTAAATTAATACTACGTATATAATAGCTACTAAAACGTCTTAAGTAATTACGTTAATTTATAATAACTTTACTACTTAATATATTTTAGCCTTAGTAGTAGTATAGTTATACTTAGCTATCTATATATTTTAATTTATTAGGCTTCTTATAAGCTTAAGTAATTTAAGATATCTATTATATATATACTTTTACTTAATATACTTTTCTATACTAATAGTTTACTTTAGGTTTAATAGCTACTAACGTAGAGATTAGTCTAGTAAGTAGTACGTACGTAGTAGATATAGTAAGACTAACGATTAGATAAACGTTATAATATACTAAAAGCTTAACTACTTTTTTTTATACTTATATTAGTTACTATAGTATTACTTAGCTAATATTTTATAGTATTTAAAGTCTTCTTTAAAAGCTTTATAACTAGTAGCTAAGAATTTAAGCTACTACGTAAGAGTTTTAATACTTAATACTAGAGTATAGTTAGCTATTACTAGAGCTCTAATTAGTTCTAGTTACTAAATTAGCTAAGTAGAAGATTTTAGGTTAATTTTATCCTAAATATTATATACTACATATTTAGATTATAATTAAATTATCTATATAGTATAGTCTATATTAGCCTTTAATATTATAGTTAGATTATATTAAGTTATACTAGCTATCTTATTTAACTTTAAATTATAACGTAGTTTATAAGTAAGTTATACTTATAAGTAAGTAATATACTTTACTAACTCTATATACCTATTTTATCTTATTATATAATAGCTCTACGCGCTATACGTTAATTACTTTTAAATAAAGTAGATATCTAGCTTACTATCTTATCTATTAATTCTAGCTAAATTTAAGGTAGTAAGCTAGCTACTACTACTTTTAATGTTCTTAAATTAATATTATATAATTAACGCGCTAGATAACGCGCTTAACGTAATTACTAGCTTAACTTAAAGAAGTTTAGCTAACTAGAAGAAGAGGTAATAGTTAATTATATTCTTAACTTAGATTCTTATAGTTTTACTCTAACTCTAGCTACTATATATAAAATAGCTAATAAGCTACTTTCTTAGCGTAGAAGTAGCTCTATTAGTATCTACTAGGCGTATAACTTTATTAAGAATATAGATAGTCTTATAATATACTTTAATTACTTATATAATAAGTAGTAAGCTTTATATAAAGACTTAGCTACTATAAGTAGTTAGTTTAAGTAAGTATAGTATATAAAAGCTATATATAAAATAGTTAATATAGATATTTATTACTTTAATAAAGCTAGTATTATAATAAGTAAAATTATAACCTAGCTTACTATAATAGAGTTAGAGAAGAGAGGTAAGCTAAAGGCTATCTAGCCTAGTAATTATAAGTAGGTAATAGTAATTACTATAATTAATACTACTAGCTAAGTAGTTTTACTATTCTTTATTTTTACTACTAAGTACTACCTCTCTACTTAGTATAAAGAAGACTATATCTTATAAGACTAAGCTATTAGAATTAGTAATAATAGCTAGATAATAGATAAGCTAGCTATTAACTAGCTTAAGTACTTTAATAAGTATATAAAAAACTAAGTAGTTAGTACATATTAGCTACTTATACTTAATAGTTATAAGAGCTACTACTCTTTTAAGTTTAATAAAATCTATAAAGAAAATAATATCTATATACTCTATATACTAGCTTACTTATCTTACTTACTTTAGCTTCTTAATATTAGCTACTTCTCTTTATTAAAGAAAGCGTATAACTATTAAGTTAAGAGCTTAATCTAGAACTATATTAATTATATTACTAAACTTAAATACTTACTAGCTTTCTATATAGCTTTTAACTAAGCCTTTATAAGAGTAAATATTTACTTAGCTTTTTAAGCTATTAGTTTTATTTTACTTTAGCTAAAAGTAGTTATCTTAAGACTTAATATCTAGTTCTATATACTTACTCTAGCTACTTTAGCTCTACTAAAAGCTCTCTAGGTAGCTTATATACTAAGTAATATATATAAACTAGAGGCTTAGTTAATACTTATATATAAGCGTATATACTAGTATAAGTATATATTACTAGTATTAATTATTAATATAATTAATTAACTTAAAAAGAAAGCTTATATAATAATACTAGAAGCTAAGTTAATATATAATTAGGTTTTTAGTTTTAAGAAAGCTAATAAAGTAGCTAGTAAGTATAAATTATAAAAAAAAAAGTAGATTTAAAAAAAAAAAAGAGTCTTAATAAAAAATAAAGAGAGGATATAATTACTTAACTAGAAGCTAATTACTAGATTAATTATAAATAGTGTAAGAGTAAGTAGTATTTAAGATTAAGTTACTAGGCTTACGTATGCTATAAGAAGTATAATAAAACTAGGTATAACTTATATATATATAAAAATAATATAGTAGATACTACTTAATTTAATATATTAATATACTTATACTACCTTACTATATTATTAATTTATATACTTAAATAGGTATATAGAGTTAGTAGAGTATATAACTTACTTATAAGTATAACTTACTTATAAACTACGTTAAAAAAGTAAAAAATTATTACTTTTTTAGAGTACGCTTTAGTTAAAGCTAAGTATAATACTTAGCTTAATACTTAACTTAATTAAAAGTTTCTAGAAAGCTACTAGAAAGTAAGAGATTTATACTTTTTAATAATACTTGTAGTACTTATTAAAGAGTAAGAGAATAGTACTTTTTATAAGTGTATATAGTACTACTAAAAAGTAAAAGATTAGTACTTTTTATAAATACTTAGTATAGTACTTAGCTTAATACTTAGCTTAATACTTAAGTTAATACTTAAGCTATAGTAGTTAGGTTTAAGTAAGTACTAGTTTACTTAACTTAGTTAAAGTAGTAAGACCCTTAATTATTAGATTTAAAAATAGTTATAGTAGTTTAATAAAAAGGCTTTTTTATAATAGCTATATAAAAGCCTTACTAGAAAAAGATACTAAAGCTTTTAGAAAAGCCTTTTTTTAGTTAGTTACTTATAAATTAAAAGTACTAGGTATAAACTAAGTAGATTAATTATTCTATCTTTCTATCTCTAGATTTACGCTCTATCTATATATCTATAATATAGTAGTCTTAGCTAGGTCTTTTAAGATAGTAGTAAGCTAGATTCTTAATACTTTTTCTATTAAGGTACTAGTTTCTTTATTATATTAGTTATACTAACATAGTTTATCTCTTTATATATAAGATCTTTTATTTAATTCCTTTATTTATAAAAGTTAAAGCTATAATATTTTTAGTTATTATAAGGCTAGTAGCTTAGTAATTATTATACTTATATACTAAGCTAATTAGATTACTATACTAGCTTAAGTAAGCTAATTAATAGATTCTAGGTATACTTAGAATCTATTACGCCTCTCTATATATATACTATTACGTATCTAATTACGTATCTAATTATATAACTTATCTAATACTTACTTAGATAAAAGAAGAAGTAATAGTTAAGTATATCTCTAACTTAGATTCTTATAGTTTTACTCTAACTCTAACTACTATATATAAGATAGCTAATAAGCTACTAGCTATCTATAATATACTACTAGTTAGATAGAAGTAGCTAGCTAACTTTATTAAGTATTTAGATAGTCTTATAATATATTTTAATTATTTATCTAATAGGTAGTAAGCTTTATATAAAGACTTAACTACTATAACTAGCTAGTTTAAGCTATATATACTTACTCTAGCTACTTTAGCTCTACTAAAAGCTTTCTAGGTAGCTTATATACTAAGTAATATATATAAGTATATATATTAGTATAAGAGCTTAATACTAGTATTAATTATTAGCGTAATTAATTAACTTAAAAAAAGAGCTTATAAAATAATACTAGAAGCTAAGTTAATATATAATTAGATTTCTAGTCTTAAGAGAGCTAATAAAGTAGCTAGTAAGTATAAATTATAAAAAAAGAAGTAGATTTAAAAGTAAAGAGTCTTAATAAAGAGATAAAGAGAAAATATACTTACTAAAAAAGAGGCTATATAGTATCAAGTTAATAAATATTATTAAGATAGTAAAAGATAAAGCTTAAGTTACTAAGCTTATACGCACTATAAAAAGTATAGAAAGACTAAGAATAACTTATATATATATAAAATAATGTAGTAGATACTACTTAATTTAATATATTAATATATTTATACTACTCTACTATATTATTAAGTTATATACTTAAATAGGTATATAGAGCTAGTAAAGTACGTAACTTACTTACTACTTATATTAAGTTACTTTAGGTTTTACTAATATCTATACTAAATATTATACTTAGAAAAAAGAAAATAATATTACTAACTCTATAAGCTATATTAAGGCGTAAAGAGACTATATAAATTAGCTAAAGTTATACTAGTAGTAATTTCTAAAAGTAAAGTAAGCTAAGTAGCTTTATAAGTATAAGTAAATCTAAGTATTTTATTTACTACTTTTTTATAAGTTTACTAGTTTAGTAACTTAGTAATATTATATAATACTTCTATAGTATATAAAAGTCTAAGAAAATATATAAATAATAGAGATATATAAAATAAGTAGTTATAATAAAATTACTACTATATACTAGAACTTAATAGTATTTTCTTACTTACTATTAAGTTACTTAAATAAGTATAATAGTATTAAGTAGCCTTTCTTAGTAGATATAAACTCTAAGTTCTCTTCTTTTATTACTTAATCTATTTATTATTAAAATTAGTAAAATTTACTAAAAGTTATATATAGTTATATAAGAACTTTAATAAGTTAAAGACTAAGAGTAATATTAAAGTTTAGATCTAAAAGTCTTACTATAATAATATTACTATAGTTAAGAATTATTTTTAAATAATAAAGTAAGTAGACGTATATACCTTTACTTTTAACTTAGATTATAGTTTACTTAACTAATTATACTTTTTTACTTAAAAAATATACTTATAAAGTAATAATAAGAAGTAGTAGTATTATAATAGAGAAATTAAGTATAAAACTACTATAAAGTATTACTATTATAAAATATCTTTTACTAATAAAGAGTATACTATTATAAAAGTAAATAAGTTTTAGTCTATTTTTATATATAAAAGTAACTTAGTAAGTACTTTAAACTCTTTTAGTATATAGTATATAGTTATAGCTTTACTAAGGTATTTACTCTCTTTAGTATAAGTTACTTTAATAAAAAGATTATTAAAGCTTAATAAAGACTCTTTACTTTCTTATAAAGAGCTTTCTATAACTTATAAGTAGTATAAGTTTATATTTTCTTAGTAACTTACTTAAAAGAGTAAGTACTTCTATAATAAATATATTAAAGAAGAAGATAAATAAGTATTTAAAGAAAAGTTTAAATTATAAATTTTTTATAGTTAGCTTATAAGCTTAATAGAGATTAGCTCTTAAAATAAAAGAAGTTTATACTAGTATAATAGAAGTACCTTTCTATACTAGTAAGAAGCTAAGATAAAAAGTATATAAAAAGAGTAAAAGATAACTAAAAAAGAAAAAGTTATTAATTAGATACTACTTAATTTTTAAGAATAATAAGATAAATAAAATAGAATAGCTAGTAAATTAAAGAGTTAAAACGTTTATAGAGTAACTTACTAGTTATATAGTATAGTTATAAGCTAAGCTAAGTTACTATTCTCTATATACTAGTATAATAAGAGGAAATAGTATAAAGAAAATAGAAAACTTAAAACTAAACTAAATTAAGTAAGCTTTATTCTTAAATAGAATATTTTAACTTTATTACGCTATAGGCTATAGTAGGCTATAGTAGGCTATAGCTACGTAAAGTATAAGATAAAAGTAAAGGCTCTTAAGTAATATATACTATTTTACTCCTATATTTAATATTATTAAATACTTAGTTACCTTTTTAGGTTTATTTAGCGTAGTAGAGTAGAGCTATAATATAACAAACTTACTATTTACTTTTAATATATAGTAAATTCTTAAGCTTATTTCTTAAGAATATAATAGTTAATATATACTTTAGCTTCTTAGTATTTACTAGATCTTATATTATAAAGAGTAGAATATCTCTATAGTAAATCTTTTTAAGAGTACTAAGCTAGAAGCTACTTATTACTAAGAAGAAAATATTAGCGTAAATAGTATAGTAAATAGGTTAAAGTTAAGTTACTTTATAATTTTATCTTGTAATAGCTATAACTCTAGTAATCCTAGGCTATACAAGATAAAAGGTAGCTTAAATTTAACTACTAAGGTAACTAAAACTATTTCTAATATAAAGTTTTCCTATAGCTTTTATAGATCTAGAGTTATTAGCTATAAAAGGCTAAAATATTACTAAGAGGTAACTTAACTCTAACCTAAACTATTTTTAGTAAATATCTTTAGAACTAAAAGAGCTATAAGAAATCTTTCTATATAAAAGTTATTAAAGTAACTTCTAGCTTTCTTATAGGCTATAAACTATTTAATTTAGACTAGTATTCGCGGAGTTATTTAAGTTTAAAAAAGATAGAAAGCTAATACTATTTACTACCCTAAGTGTAAAATATAATCTATATTTTTATATTAATTCTTAATTTAGTAGTATACTCCTAAAGAGTTTAAATAATAATAATAGTATCTTTAGCTATTACTTCTAGCTTCTTAAATATAATTTCTTTTAAGAGGCTAAATTTTACTACTAAGTTAGACTAGATCTACTTTTAAGTAGTTAAGTAATTAGAATCCTAACATTTATTAGAGTATAGTACTTACTTTAGAGATTTTAAAAATACTAACTAATAAAGAAAGTAGTTTAGAGTTATAGTGTTAGATGAGTTGCACGATCAGATGCTCGATGCGCGATTAGATGCGCGATCACATGTGCGATCGCCAAGCCGCCAACCCCGCCGCAGCTGAAAGGATCGCAGCCTCGACCTTCACGAACAAAGAATCTCACATGCAAGGAGATGGACTATGTCAGCACGACTGATACAACAAAGAAACCAGCACCTCAACAGAAGGGATGTTGAGGATCCGGCTCGCCGCCGTCTCGAGAGACCCAGCCGAGACCGCCGCATCGCAGATACATAGATAGAGCGCAGGGCCAGAGATAGACAGCAGGATCAATCCACTCAGTTCATACCCGGTGCCTTCAAGTCATAGGTGATCAATCCGAAAAAGGGCTTTTCTGAAAGCCTCAGTAACCCTCTCCAACAAGGCCCTTATATGGCCGTTACGAAAAAGCCTTTTTATCAAACTGCTATAACCTCCTTCAAATCCAACATATAGTTATAAAATTAAAGCCTCTATTTATTACTTAAAGTTAGCTCTTTTTACTTCTTATCTTTTAAAACTATAAAGTTAGCTTCTTTAATTAAAGTATACTATATAGTAAAGACTATACTTATACTATTTAGTAATTTTTTTTTATACTTTTCTAATAGATCTTTTAATATAATCTAATAAGTATACTTTACTTTACGTAATTACTATAAGATCTCTAAGGTAAAGCTTATACTAAATTATACTTAGGTTTATTTTACGTATATTAAAGAACTTTAAATCTTATATTAGTTCTAATAACTTCTTAGATTATAGTTTTACTTACTTATTCTAAGTTCTTATAAGCTATTAATAGTAGGCTTTACTCTTATCTTTAATAAGAATATCTTCTTTAACTAAAGTAGCTAAGTATTTTTAATCTTTTATAAGACTCTTTTCTAATAGCCTTTTATTAGTCTATAATTTAGGGCGTCTAGTATTAGATAGTTATTCTAAAGAAATAAAGCTTTTAAGATAGATATCTATAGCTATAATAGTTTAAGAAGAGTACTAAGATTACTAAAGACTAGTTAAGTAAGAAGGTAGTTATTTTATAGCTATAGTAAGGAGTTATACTTATCTATTACTAGTAAGTTATTTTTACTTATTTTATATAAATAAGACAGAGAGAAGAGGGTTAGGAGGAGAGAGAGGGGGTAGGTCGTATTTTTAGGCTCCTAAGCCTAAGTAGTCTAACTACAAGGGTGTGCGTCTACAAAGTGTGTAGAAATAGGTAGTTTTAAATATTAGAGGAAGGGATTATACATAATCTAGAAAATAAGCTAAGTAGTAAAAATTACTAGTTACGTAAGTAGTTGAACAAAGCCGATGTTGTCACAAGTATAGGTTGAGTTTGTATAGATAAGACTAGTAGTGCTAAGCTTTCTGAGGCTATAAACTCGATGTATCACTACTATGAAAGGAGTAAAATATGCTATGCTTTTCTCTCCGATCTTTCTGGTGAGGCGGATTTGGAAGAAGCATTGGGGCAATGCCGCTGGTAAGTCTATTAGTTCCACCTCAAGCATTTACTGCTGGTAGTGGTATCAATGTCAGAACTATCTATATGATTCTAGGATTTATTAACACGATTTTTTTCCAAAGATTTACACGTGGTTTCACGCTCCAGGAACTTATTGCGCCCGATGAAGTATGCTTCTATGATGCCAGGTGGAAGATGCGCGGATCTAAGACATTGATAACGGATCAATTATCTTCGATAACGAAAATCGATAAAAGGGTTTTACTCAAGCAAACTCCGCTGTCACGTCTTTGTGTCGCCCAGAAGCTTTCATGGGCTGCCCGGCGGAAAACTACTAGAGTCGAGGACACTGCATATTGTTTGCTTGGCCTCTTAGATTTGAACATGCCATTGCTATATGGAGAAGGCAAAAAAGCATTTCGCCGCCTGCAGGAAGAAATAATAAGATCCACGGCTGATTTGAGCATATTTTCATGGAAATCGAAGGCAACTAAGGATCCCACGTCAGGGAGCGAAAGTGCGTCTCCCACTCAAAGAGACAGTAATATTCTTTGTGGTGTTCTAGCTACATCGCCTGCTGCCTTTTTAGGCTGCAGTGAGTACATTGGCAGCCAGCAAGGAAGTCTTAGGGAGTTTTCGGTAACGAATATTGGCATCAGAATTCGAGCGAGAATTCTCTTGCGCCAGGTGGATAAGTTTAAAGGTTCAGTGGGATACGTTTTACCACTCAACTGCTCTACTCGCGGCTATGATCTTGGACTTAAACTCCGCCAAGTTGGATACGATGATTATCTTCGGGAAGGCCCGTCTGCGCTGTTTGAGTACAAAGATACCCTACCTCCCGCCCCACCTGGGGAACGATATCTTCTTACAGCTCTACCCAGGGACTCTTTCCCGCTCACCTCTTTTGTAGAGACCAAGACGGCGGTTCTACCCTCAAGGCGTACTGACATATTAAGAATTACGCCCCAAGCAGATATGGCACCAATAAATCCGTGGCCGGCGAATCATTATGATTATGAAGACCAATTATTCTTTGTTTTCCGTGATCCCACCAGAGATTTCGGCGTCATCGACATACACATTTTGATCAAGTCATCAAAGTATTACCCTAGAGTGTCTGAGTGGGTGCGGTGCAAATTTGCGCGCTTGGCTGGTCATCGACAGAACCAGCCATGGTAAAATTTGGGATTGTCGAAGAGGATCAACATGCTGCAGTAATGCGGGTAATACAAACCCACATAACTGATTGGGACCGTGATAGCAATCTGCTAACTTATTATCTGGACCGCTACCGCTACAATATCCCACAGGCAGATACAGCGCGCGTATCATTATCAAAACCTGGTCGCGTTGCACACATAACATTTGTCGCTAAAGTCGTGCAGAACTTGGATATGTCTACGAATCCATTCTGGGCAGTCGAGTTTTCGTACAGTGTTTGGGATACGTATTCGGAGCCTGATATCATCGAACGAAAGTGGGGGTGATTGATGGCTACAACGATGTGGTTGTCCGACATGAGCACGATTTCTATTTTAAGCTTACCACTTGCCTTTTCCAACATGCACTCTAGTTGCTCATATCTTCTGCCATACACACATCTCGATCTATTTTTGGTTGGTTACGCCTGGCACTAGGAAGACTCCACGCCTTTGATCGACTACCATCCCTGTTCTGCTCATAACGAGCCCGAGGTCGGGGCATACAGAATCAGGTTACTCAGTACCAGGTCAGATCGAGGAAATGCCCCCCTGCATGACAAGGAAGTGTCTGGCGACTCTGGAGGGCATGGGGCTAGTGAACTACAGTAGGCTGTAACAGTCACTGAATGATGTTTGCCAATTCAACGTTAGCTTATCTGTTGGTCTTGCATATTTTGACTAGGCTGGGAGCATCAAGTACGGGTGAGGCGGTCCTCTCTTCTGCTTTCCCGGTTTTACTACAGGCCCGTGCTTGGGTACGATATTAACCGCCGGTATATCCCACGCCACCCAGCCATTCCCCATCGTATTCCCTCATCTTTGGGCTTACTCGGTACCCATGGAGTGGTATGATAGTATTGATAATTTGTTTATTTCATCCACACCCGTGGTCCAGGTCACCCACGGACTGAGAAATACTTCTCAACATCGTTTTCGCAATCTAAACTGTCGCTGTGACTGCAAGGTATAGTAGAATTGCAACGTCAGTCCAATAACTTGTTGTTGTTTCGATCGGATTGGCCCTCTTCCTCGTCCGGCTTACTTGACTAGAATGCGCGTAGAACTTAGCGACTATACGCCATGTCCGAAGCAATCAACATTCCAAAAGCGGTAAACAGAGAATTTTGGAGGTGAGCTCTAGTACCCTCCGCAATTGCTTCTTGCAGACCTGAAATTATTATATAAGGCTTCGTTACCTATCGAAGTCTGAGTTGTTCAAAACGAACAGGATAGAGACTTTAATTCACAGTGTTCTCAGCCATCATGGTCGGAATTAGTGCAGCTATCGTTGATGCTGCTAACTTGGCCAGTCCATCACTCCTTGAACCACGCCAAAATGGTTTCGCGATACAGAATTGGGCAAACGACTTCGCTAACGTTGACTTCAACAATGGCCCCGGTGGCGCGTTTAATGTTTCATGGGACAACGGGCCTGGAGGAAACTTTGTGGTAGGAAAAGGCTACCGACCAGCACGCGATATGTAAGTGAAAAAGGCCGGAGTCGAGCGGGTAACCCCCCTTTTAAAGTGATAAGGAATGTATTAAGTGCCTTACCTTTCAGATGGATAAGATACCTATGTTGCGATAGAAAGCTAATTCGACTTCCTTGAAACGCAAAATAGGCTATTCAATTATTCTGGCACATTCAACGTAGATGGCTGGGCATACATGGCGTTGTATGGGTGGACCACTAATCCTTTGGTTGAGTACTACGTAATTGAGTCCAGTAAGTACCTGAAAGACGTCTCCGGATGCCGTATATCAATATTATTTGATACAAATTCTAATCACCCTGATTCCACAGTGGGTGACCACAACCCTTCCGATAATGCTAGCGCAACCCAGTACGGTACACTCACCAGTGACGGTGGCACCTACGAAATTTGGCAAAAAGAGCGGATCAATGCGCCATCTATCATTGGTGATCATACAGACTTTCAGCAATATTGGTCTGTACGTACCAAGATGCACTGTGGTGGAACTATCAATACGGGAAACCATTTCCGTGCATGGGAAGCGGCTGGGCTGAAGCTTGGGAAGCAGAATTATATGGTTATGGCCATTGAGGGGCAGCGAGGCAGTGGAGATGCAGACATCACTGTTGGTGTCAGACCGACGGTTGCAGTACCAGAAACACCAACGTCAACATATAGGTCTGTTAAAAGGACAAGCACGAGAAAGCCTACGAGTACACCCACACCAAGAGCGTCTCCCACGGCTACGCCTTAGTACGAAATCCATACTCAATCATGTCGACTGTGCCCCTGAGGAAGTTATTCTACACGAAGGATGAGAGGGTTAAGGGGAATGCCAACTTACACGAGTCATGAACGTGTAGTTTGGGCAGCATCGCGAGGCCACCTGGATCTATATATCATCAGCGATTTATACGGAACGAACAAGACATGGAGTATATATGGCTAGTATATAAAAACTTGGTACCCCAGACTAATGAAATGCTTTGTAAAGATCAACTCCAATCCTGAGCAGTGTTTTTGTTGGTGCAAAAAGATGACGTTATATTGCCATCAGCAGCCAAGCTAACACTCATGACCGACTTGCTTTGCAAAAAGCCTACTACCCATCCACCATTAGGCCAGTACTGGCCGTCTACGCCGGTCATGCTGTGATGAAGAAACTCATTGCCAAAATATGGGCGTAAGTGAGCTGGAGGTAGCATACCTTGCCGGCTCGGCGTTGGGTGTTGATCGTGTCGAATGTGTCTTGGTATCAGATGAGCCACAATTGGGGTTACAGCGAAGTCAGTCACTTGTGCTAATGCCAACTCTAGTTTGCCTCTACCAAGTCGTGCGAGTCCCCTAGGCAACCATATGAATCACCGTCAGATAGCAGTCGGAATCATTCTTTGTCAACGCGAATCTCCATGTTTTTCAAATTTTCTTCCCCCGCTATGCTGTTCGTAGTCGGCTGCTATGCCTAGTTCCCATATATAGTAGTGTGCCGTTTTGACTCTCCAGCAGTATCTTGATCCTAGCCCCGACCCTGTTTTTTGAGTACGTGACATTTGAGCAGCCACTGGGTGTCGATGTCACCATGTCAGATGAGCTGGCCTACAAGCCAGATCATGGGTCGATTCAGATGACGATTGAGATGGCGATCGATCTGCGATGCTAGTGCACGATACTAGCTCGCCACTAACTCAACCACAAAGCACCAGCTCAGCTGCGGCGCATCCCTTTGACAGGAAAGTAACTCAACAAAAGGGCAGCCCTTGGGCATGAGAGTCATCAAAGAAACTCACCAAGGATATCAGAGGCAGCCAGAAGGCAGATGGTAGACAGAACTCAATCAATCACATTCTACACTCAAACTGCATCAGTGACTCAGTACCATCACGTCCGACAGCTCGACGTCCAATAAAGCTGGAATCAAGTGTCGCCGAGAATAGCCGGAAACAGTCAACAAAAAATAGAGTCAATACGCAGCATATCATCCTAGACTCTGAGGATACTAGACCTCAAACCCTCTATAACCCCTGTAGCTATCGCAAATTTGAATCTTTCTTAGGGCATACTTTGCTATATGCCGAAGCCATTTCCCAACTCTCAGTGACCTGGCAGCTCATCAAGGAATAGAAACTGTCCAGCCACCGCTCCAGCAGCGACGAGTACAATAGTGACCCATTTATTGGTGAACTTATACAATACGGCCAATGCAACCGTAAAAATTACTGCTGCGATTCCTGATTGCGCTGCCTTGGCGATGGCTACTTCCACCGGCCTCGTTAGGAAATCCCGCTCCGTCCCCTGAATGCTGGACTTGAGGATTTGCAAGGTGATGACAGCGATGACGCCGATAACTGCTCCGCAAAGCCCATCAAAAAAGCTAGAAAGGAACTGGCGGCGTGTGAGTTATCCGGTTTAGGACTGATAGGTAAAGGGTGTGAGGCTGATGCCTACCTTGTTGTGAACTAGCTTCTCAAGCAACGAATGGCCGGCGATAGTGAACAAAAAGCACGGGAAAAACATTCCGAGCGTTATCACAACCGCTCCTGCAAACGCCTTACCCAACCCGCTATCTGTATTACCACCCTGAAACCCAACAAACGTAGCAAAGATAACAAGTGGCGCAGGTAGCACGTTCCCAATGGCAATACAGTCGATGAAGACTCGCTGAGGTAGCCACCCACCCTTTAAGACTGCTTCGACCTGTACGAAGGGAATAGCGGTGTAAGCACCGCCGAATGACAATGTACCCGCAACGAGACCAAGAACAAAGAGATTGATTAAGGAAGGCGTCTTTGCGATTCCGAGGGCTAGTGATACCGGGGATGGGACACCTCGAAAGACTGCATAAAGGGCATATCCGACATATTGAAGGATGAAGAGTATGCTAGCTGGAATCCATAGCCGGCGAGCGATAAACATGTAGATGATGCCGTATAGGCCGAGAGAGATGAAACTACACAAAGTCAGTCACCGTCTTTCTATATCATTTCTAATGCATGAGATCACCAACATGTTTAAGCGCAAAGCTGAATTAATAGCCGTACAGATCGCAGCAATAACTAGGAAGGGATCTACCTTCTTCGTGCTATGCTTGATTACGGAGTGGTCTGCTATCTTGTGCGTAGCTTTGAACATCTAATTCATGTTAGCAACGGCTTGCCTTGAAGCACAATTAGCAGTTTTCAGATTCTTCATACCATAGCGGAAACGATAGGTTGTAATGCTCGGAAACTGGCATTAAAGTACCTGTTTTCAAGACCAGCCAAAGTATACAAGTAACTTGCTACTAGCATCAGTATGAAGCCAGGCAAGATGAAGCCCAAGCCTGCAACAATGCCTCCGATTCTGCCAGCACTTAAGCAACCGAAGAACATGCAAAGCTCAGCGGCTTCTGGTCCAGGAAGGATCTGGTAAACAGCAAAAACGCGTTGAAACCGCGCAAGCGTAATCCATTTTTCTTTGATGACGATCTGCTCTTTGATCAGAGCGATCTGAGCGACCGGACCACCCCAAGCGAAAAGGCCGAAGTTGTAGAAGAAATACCAAAAGAGGCGAGGCAGAGAAAGCTTTGGCGCGTTTGAATAGGTCAAATCGTTGTCTTGGGTGTGAGAGGAGCTGGCAGATTGGTCGACTGCGGACGTTTCCTTTCTTTCATGAAGATGTGGATCGCTTGACTGATGCAAAGCCTCGACGTCTTGGTCACCCGATTTGGTTGCAGTCTGATGTGAGGTAGAGTCTGCCATAGATAGATCGAAGAGCAAGCTGTCAGAAAAGTAGTCAAAATTGGAAGATGAAATAGCGAGACGAAGCAAATGGTATGCAACCTGAATCCTATCATCAAGACCATGATGGCTATATAAATATAGAGGAGTTAGATTATTGGAGCAAAATATCGCCTTGAAAGAGGACGGACTGCTGAATGCTGATTGGCCATGCACGTCGGTTAGAATATCGTCTAGGACAAATGGCGTTCTCCGATTCTCTAGAGCCTATTGGCCGGGCCGTCCAATGAGGTGTTTGCTGTCTGTCGCGGCCCCACACGCTCTCGCTACGCTTGACACGGCACGAATCTAGACTCACCTCTGCTATGAGAGTTTCACATGTTGCTCGCGATGCAAAAAGGCAGCGCCTGTGCCGCAAATTTTGTCTTGTACATAACAACAATAGGTATCCTGAGCCGTTCCCACCCGCCTCCACCTCGGACATCAATTAGGTCTTTGTTCCGGGTACTTATTAGGCCTCATTCATCATGGGCCGGAAACCGGCACTCGTTCAGTCTCGCCAGGAAAAGAACACCCAAAGTACCTCTCGAGCGAGAGACAATAAGCGCCGATATCGTGCTCGACAGAAAGAATACGTTTTAGACCTCGAGCGCAGAGTGGCAGAGACACGCGAGCAGGGGATTCAGGCGACGAAAGAAGTGCAACTTGCCGCTCAGCGAGTTGTGCGAGAGAATGCCAGCCTCCGAGACTTGCTTAGACAAATAGGGTATACTGACAACGCCATTGATGCTTGGTTGGGGAAGCATGGCTGCTTACATGGCGGGGAGCGCCATCAACTCGCGTTGGAATTGATGCCGGAGAAGAATGCACAGAAAGTGTCATCAACGTGTAAGCCATGGGCAGGAAAGAAGCCCGAAGCTCAGAATATCAGCGTCAAGGAGAGAGAACCGAACCCAAAAAAGACGTCTGAGAGTGGAGAGCGCTTGACTAAGAATTCTCCTCGTTCGGCGGAATCATACAGTGAGGAGCCGGATGTGGCCCCCACTAAAGTGTGCACGGGTACCTACACAAAAGCCTCCTCGCTATCTGGATATCCGGATAGCACGACAGCTCCCTGCAAACTTCTCGCCCTACTTTCGAAGAACCCAACTGCTGATATCACGCAAGTGCCGCTTTCGACACAACCGGACAAGCAACTACGTAAAAGCGACACCCCCGAAGACTGCAGCTTTGATGGTGTGGAGTGCTCTACTGCATACAAAATGCTCATGCAGTATGCCACTTCTGACGAGAAGATGGACAGAATTGCTGTAGCGTTAGAAAGCGGATGTACGCAATCTGCGGCAGGTGGATGCAAGGTGAAGAAGAGCGTGGTGTGGACGGTATTGGATGAAGAATGCACTTGATTTTATTCCACAGATGTTGTCTGCATTTAGGCTTTGTTTGAATAGCGATGGCCATAAGGATCGTTTAATTAGTGATGGGTTTAAAGAATATCCCTCTGTGTCATGCATTGTGGTACAAGTCCCTTAGGCCTACTAGATTAGTGCTCGGTATGATTTGCAGCATCCGCTGGATCCCAGGCCTCTGACTCATATTCATCTATGTGTTGTATGTAATCGCCCCCAGCAGTAGCCCATCCCAGGATGCCTTCAAAAAGAGCAAGACTTTGGATCTCTGAGTCATTTTGCTGCTTTAGATAGTCGCCAAACCACGCGGCTGCTCGATTTCCACGACCACGGGATGTAGCTGTCGATACAGCTAGTTTAGCTTCAATGAGTGATTATCACGCGTATACTGCTTGCTAACGAACAGAGAGCTTACTGCGATACCATATCACACTCTTAATACCAGCGTTTCTGAACAGCATATTGTGGCATACTGGGATGCACGTAGAAGTAGGAGGCAGGTGGCGGCCCGCAGTCGGCGAGGTGAGTTGGAATATATGGCTTGAGTAGCTACATGACGAGTTGGTGTCGGTGGCTATCTACTCCATCTGATCTTACTCGGAGCCCACACAGAGCCGCAATGCTGACCTAATCCTCCCCGATCACGTGCGGTTCTACTACACCACAATATGTAGAGTCGGGGTCGGGAGTGTTGGTTGCAAGCTCTCTATTGGAAGATTGATCCATCCACGGATGAAGCCTCCCTTGTCCAGTCAGATAGAACCAAGCCGCAAAATCGGAAGAGAGCACTTCAAAAGTACAGTATGATCTGATCGCCTCAATTCAAACATAGCAAAGCCTCTGTCGGTTGTTTTCCCTTGAGTGATCCACGCTAGCAGCACCTGTCATGATATGGTCGGAGGTGCTTTGGTTAATGGCTCAGGCTACACAGCATATCAACGAGTTAGCAACGCTGATGGAAGTTTTTCGGCACTCATAGGTTATATGTAGAACTGTGCTGAAGATGAAAAATTGGCAAGTGAGATAGTATCGCACGGTTTAGTAGAGGAGTGAACCATATTTAAGCCGGACGTCCTGCAAGCCCGCCTCTGCACAACTTGCGTGATTCTGTGATCAGTCACTGAGAATGCACTATTGGTTCTTGGCCATGTACAGAAGAGGAGATAGATTGCGAAATCTAAAGACTAGGATGCGGCGCGAATCGGTAATGCATGCCTCAAGTTACTGGTCAGGCTGGCTTGAGGACGGACACTCGAGGTTTGATTGGCTCAGAAACGCTCGGTCGTCTCTGCCGACACCTGTCAAAACAACTCGTTTCCTGTTTGGGGAAAGTCGCTTAGTAGAGTTTCTCTACCAACAACTTTTCGGCCCCCTAGACCCTGAAATAGTGTGTAAATTGCTTTTGACGAGATAAATTTACCTATTACTTAAACAAGTATTGGTGGCGGCTGGAGAGGGCCTAAGGGGTAATGTCGCCTGGTGCCCAGGTAACCTCGAGGTATCGAGCAACCAATCACGACTCGTCAACCCTACATAATACCTCTATTGCATTCGCAGGCGTTTCGCTTCCGCGAAATCATATGCCTGTAGCAACGGAACCCATACTTCTCAGCTGCATATAACAAAAAAGGGACAGGTTAAAAGGTCACCCACGGCAAGTTTGCATCACCGGCCTAGCAACGGTGCCCTGGGTATCTGGCAAACTCATCACGTATTTGCGAGAAGTTCAGGTGGCCGTAAGTAAAATTTATGTTTACTAAAAATCATCTTTCAACCGTCCGACGTCGTTGAACGTTTGAGGCATCGGATAATTGACAGACCGCAGTATTGGATGTGCAAGATTGGATAGAAAGACAGGGGTTAGAGTGTACAAAAAGGGTATACAAGAAGTGTATCTTATACACACTACATAAATGGAGTTAGCTAACGTTTACAAGATCTGAAAACGAATAGCTAAGGAAGTTTTCTGAATAAAAAAAAATCTCTGAGACGTAGTTTAGCTCTGGATAAAGTCTCTCGTCCATCAAGAAATCGTTACACGACCCAACCGTGGTTATTACCGTCGGCCGGGCGAGTGTGTCAGGGAATATATTATCGAACGATAATGTGTCTTCTGTACTTCTACACCTAGTAGCCGTATCATTCTCGGAACACAAATTGGGGTGCTCTGGCTGGCGTGACCAAGTTTCATAAACTTTTGATAATGCATCTCGTCCATACTCTTTTTAAGTAACTAAATAATTTACTAATAACTAGTCGTAACTTATAATGGTTAGCCAATAATTTATAAAAGTTACAGTAAAGAGAAGAAAAGAAGACGCTTGTAATATATGTATTATTCCAGTTTCCATGAAATTTTGAAGGTTTAGGGTTGCAGGGGACAAGTAGACTAGTGTACGGACAGCGAGATGGGACTGTTTTGTCTATTTGGTACCTAGTTTTTGACAGGGAGGCAACCATGAGTTCCTCAGATAGGCAAAAACCCGCCATGTAAGCCATAGCATATCCGTCGCATGTCGGGGTGCTATCGCTTCAAGATATTTCCTTATCGTTCATATCATGCAGGTCTTGTGATTGTTACAGCAGCGTACCACGCGTGTCCTTGCTAGTACCCTAGCCTGTTTTGTGACGTGAAATTACAAGCAAGTTCCACCTCCAGCCCTGTTGACACTGCTATAACGGCTGTTAGTTTCTAGACTCCTCTTGGGGAAGCTCAGGCAAGCTTACCAGTTGCCACCAAGGCCATCATCGCAAACGAATGTTCCCTGTGGCCCGGGCTGGCAGTTGAGGCCCGAGGCCCGGAGCTCGTCGACGCGCTGTGCTTGCTTCGAATTGCCGCCCCTTCCCTGGGGAGCGGCGAGCGCCAAGCTTGCAAGAGCAAGAAGAGAGAAGGTCTTGAAAAGCATGTTGACGGTTAGATTGAGAAATGGTAATACGTTTCGAAAAAAAAGCAACTTTTGGGCCTGCCCGTCTGGAGAGAATTGAATCAAGGAAGTGTGTTGAAAAAATAATATAAAAAATAGACAGCAAGCGACGGCAGCTTGTGATTTTTATATCCAACATCGTGAATTCCACCTCTTGGTCAATGTTGCGTGCCTAACTCGGCGTAACCATCGGCTTTCCTAACCGCCTGTGTCCGGCCATAGGAAGAGAATGAACCCTGCAGTTACTTCAGATACAAAACTTGTAGCCTGCGAAATAGGGAGCGACTGAGTTTTGTGGCCACAAACTAGGTCAATTTTGGATGAAGGCCAATCATAAATTAGCGCTGTTACACCTACCTGTTCCAAATATCCCTGGGCAAGACGGCTCGGCGTGCTTGGCAACGGCGGTGGCTGCTCAATCTGGGGACGTGGGGCACTTGCGGGTTTCTTAACCGGGCTCAGGCCACCGCCTTTCTGGTCACGCAAGATGAGACACAATCCACCAAAAGCCCATATCAATAGCAGAAATATCTATAGGTGTGATCCTTAGATGGCGTAAAAAACGATCGGTCCGGGGAATAGCCTAAGATTTTCCGGGGGCCTTCACGATCCCCTCCTTGAAACACTGTCCAGCATCAAATTCCTCTCCAACATCGACACATTCGCGACCATGTCGACGACATCTTTGAGAATTTCAGTAACGACGACATTACGCCCCTCCTAAGGTCTGAATTGCGGCCCAAGATGTTTATGCCCAGGGCTTGGTTGCTTGATTGCTTGATTCCTTGAAAGCGCAATGCGCGGGGGAGACTGTGCAGCAGTCTTTTGAGTGCAGGCGCACAATGGGAGGCCGTGGCTACAATGGAACGCAGTGGGTTGCTGCGGTGCGACAACAATAGGAGAGGTGTACTGGCACCAGGCAACAGTAGCCTTTCTCGGTGCCGATGTTAGAGCAGTGGAAACCTACCGGCGGGGCTGCGTTTAACACGGGCCTCCGCTTTGAATCGTAGCGCGGTTATGCTTTCTTGGGTGGCCCCCTTGTATCTTGTCAGAGGGAGATCCTGCCGATTGGCGAGGTCAACTCCTGGGTTAGCACTCGACAAGGAGCCACGGTTCAAGGCGCACCTGGTGCATACGGCCAGCAAAGCGACGAGGGTGCTGTGTAGGCTAAAATGACTCTAACCCAAGAACGCTAAGCAGCCAACGAAGAGCGCGGTGCTACCAGTGGCCTAGGTATGTGTCGCCCCTATTGCCCCCAATCGCGACGCATAAGATGGAGGGTTCCAGGGACCGTTGGCTCCCTACAGGAGGACTCCCTGAGCAGGTCGCTCACCTAACTAGTGCTAGAGCAGCATAGCGGAGTACTAGCCACAATATATTATCAGGCTTAACACTCATGTGGCGCTGTCTACGAAGAAGCTCTTTTATTAGAGTATCAAACCAACAAAGTTGCGCTGCGGAAGACAACGCAAAACAACAATCTGAGATGCAAACAACCCTAAAATCCGCAAAACGTATAGCAATATATCAAAGAAACTTAAGAAAAAGTTTTATTAATAATTATTGCTTTATTGTGTTGTTACAGCTATTGCAACTTGAGACCAAGCCGTGGAGCTGCAACACAAAAAACGGGCTCCTCCGCACGAGCCAGCCTCAGTGTGTGCACAGACAGTCCGTGCGGGAGCTAGCGTCTAACGTTGCTATGCAGCACAACTTACAGGAATATTACGTCGCAGATTCGTCTAGCAGTATAATCACATCGCAACGCCTGAGCCAACGGACAGTTATTCTCCTCAGGTGCGCACACTAGTCATGTGCCGTAGGTTTGTTAGCGCCCAGGCTAAATCAAATGCAGTTGTTCCCACCACCTCTTTCCATCTCTGCTTATGCCTCATGACGATGATTACGGTGCTGGCATGAGTGCTTAGCTAGCTTAGTTCCTACTAACAAATACGGATTTGTCATTGCTACTTCCTCTCACTCTCTTTTAAAAGCCTGTTGCCAAACAAGCTAACATGGACAACCTTGCTTTCCTCCTTGCCAAACGCTATTATTGTAAATAGTCCTCTATGTTGTGTCTAAAGCCATACACTAGGTACTATATAGTATACTTGTAATGGGAGAAAAGAATTTAGGAATAATAGGGAGATATATTATTGATTCTTAGGTATCTATGGGCGAAGCCCTTGCATAGCTAAGCTCGGCTAATATAAGCTCACGAAGCTTATAGTGCTTAGCCTACAGGGGGCTCAAGAGCGCGTAGTTATCTTACGGTATAGCGTTCTATTCCTCGCAACAATAATCTATCTCCTTATTCCTAAGCTCACTTATCCTATCATATTAGCCTCGTAAGCAGCTAGCTAGACTTAAGTTAATAGTAATATATTAATTAGAAGTTTATAAAGTGCGTAAAGTTAATAGGGTACGTGCTCACTTATAAACTATGTTAAACTATGTTTCCAAACTATCCTCGGATAACAATCCCTCGAGTGCTGAGAACAGCGCTGCAGATGTTCCTGATTCAAGGGTATTAAATCAAGATTTCACACATGTGATTCAGTACCATGTCAAAGCCACTAGTCTTGCCATCAAATGGAACCCAAGACACAAGGAGCGGGAAAAAAGATGCTACTATCCAAATGATACTCTTACAACCCTCAGTCTTAAAGGGTTCGAGTTCTCCTTGACTCAATGGTGAGAGGTTCTTGGAACTAATGATGATTTAGAGGAAGCCCAGATCCTTTTGCACCGCAGAAAACTTTGCCTCAAATCAGAGCCAAAATAGAGGAATTCATATCCCAGTAAGAGGAGTCGTGTACAAACTTGTCAAATTACCTGCAGAAATGTAACTCCCTTCAAGTTCTACACAACGGACTTCTCAACCATAGACAACAAGCTTCCGCTTTCATCTTGTGTATGTCAGATGAAAATTATGATGCTATTGTAAGTGACAAATGCTTCACTACTACTGCACACACCTTAGCCATAATTTCAGGCGAATTTGTTTAAAGTGTTTGCCACGGCTTTTGAGAGCTCGGGAGCCTCAACCTCTGCGCTTGCGAAGTCACCTTTCCTCCTCAAATTTCTCCAAAAGAAGGAAAGCCGAGCGCTCAACGAAGGCTCACTGTATCCATCTACTTTCCAAGGTAGAAATGGTGCCATAATGGCATCGAGTAAGCTCCGTAAACTGATTTCGAAAATGTAAGTCTAGTGGGGGCATGCCATCTCCGCAAATTTTGCTCACTGTCTTCAAGGTCTCGAGATACAAAGATCCATACGTCCTGTTCGCATGATGGCGCAGCTGTTGGGGACGAACTGGAATTAGAGGATTATCTTCATCTGGATGTGGGAACGGTGTCCTTGCTCAAGACGTCCTAGCTGGCATAGATTTAGGACTCTGGTATTCCTTCAATGTATATTACGTTTCACAAAGCTGGTAGCACGAAGCATGACCCTCCAGCTGCTGGAAGTACCGCTAGTGGGTGTAGGTTTTATGGAGCGAGTGCGGAGGTACTAGCAAAATGGGACAAGATGAGGCCAGATTTGACCCTCAGGGTCCGTATGCTCTAGTATCGGTCTTAATAGTACGTGGTACTGACTGAGGTCTAGGGCTGAAGCGCAGATGAGTTAAAGATAAATACGTCCGAATTTCAAGTTCGAGAGCAGCTCGAAGCATCTTATTTTGCTGCACGTGATGCAAATCCGGCTAAGCACTTTTTCTCCCACTATACTCAGGCATTTGCTTATTTTTTCTAAAGGTTCGTGAGCATGATGGACGAGAAGGATTGGAATCAGGTTGTCAGAAATTGCAGTCTTATGTACGGATGGAGGATCGACAAAAAGACGAACAAGATTGTGCATGGTACTACACCTGGTAAGTTTAGATATTTGATCTCATAGTCTTTGCTAATGCTTATAGCTTTCAAGCTTCGCTTGAATGTTGTTGTTCTAGAAACTCTTCCTACAGTAGAAGGAGCATCAGCAGCACCGTACGACACCGATCCTGTCGTAGTAGCTACTTCGCGGACTCCAACCGTTGCTCCGATCGTAACCACTGTTTCCGACAGTGACAGTGACAGTCATAGTGATTAAACTGAGAGCATTTCCTCTTCTGAACGAACTGCAGTTTCATGGATTGACTCAGAGCCTATAACTGCTGAAAGGTTGCGCGCTGTACTCCCAAACAAGCCCAGTGTATTGTCTTCTTTTATTGTAAACGACAGTTCCAGGATAGATGTTGCACTTATCACACATGATTTCTAGAATTCGATGACTGAAAATCATTTCGGTGCCCCATCTGTTGAAGCTTCCGTGTACGGCATAATTTTATATCATATCTATAAATAAAAAAAAACGCTGATTACGCTTCATATAGTGAACCAGCTGCCTCGAGCTCTGATAAATCTTTCTCAAAGACTGATAGCAACCTATAAAGTGAGTCTAGAGATCTTTCATCTAATGTTTCGCTGAAGAATATCTCCAGTTTCCTCGCGTAACTATGCACATAAGGCCAGCAGGCCTGGAACCTACCGAAGAGCTCAAATTAGCACGAGGCAATGTCCGTAGAACTAAAAATGTGAGTGATCAGGCTATCGGATAATTGGGGAGAGTCTAGGTTCATCCCAGATCAATAGCCTACGCCAACTACATAATACCTTTGGATACTTATTCTGTGCCAAAATAGCGCTTGGTGGATGCCTTCAAACTACAAAAGTAGGTACGGGCACTGAGACAAGCAATTAGATTATGCAAAAGGAAGGATTCAAGGCTCCAGTTTGTATTGCAGTATCGACAGTAAGCAAACCCCATTCAATGGTTCTGGATCAGTGTTAATTAATATAGCCAATTGGTATTGGCGCTAACATGAAAGCATCACATGAGAAGCAAGACAAAACAGAAACATCAGAAAAGAAGCCAGACACAAGAGAAACAATGGCCTTTCAGGCGACTGGAGGGAACATCATTCTTGCTGCCGAGTATTTCACCTTCACCAAGTTCAGAGGGTGAACAATAGGACTAATGGTCTCTCAGCCAACCAAGCTAGTCTGCTTCTATTGCTGATTTTAACAATTGGCGTGCCATTGACCAAATCGACCTCAGCCCTCTTGCGGACATCATCTCGGAGATAATTGGCTATGGGAACGTCAGACAGTGGTTCATTCAGGCAGTTCCTAACCTTAGCGAGTGTGTTTTAATTCTAGATTCCCATCTCCTGAACGTTCGCTTCAAGATCATGGGAGACAATAGTCTCTCAAGTGTTTCTGGAAAGGCAGAATGTGATTCTTTCGGCCATGACCCAGATGAGAGCAAGGCCCAAAGACCGATCCGAGTCGGTCTTGAGCGGAAAGCACCGACATAGGATACTTAAAAGGCAGTGGTCTCATCACCGTGGGGAGTTATGATTGACTTGACAGCTGTTGCATCTCAAGCCAAAGTGACTGCGCATGACACCATATTTTTTCCGCACAGCACTCAGGCCCCAACAAGCTCAATGGTGCCGCAGGTGAAAATAACTCGACTGTAAATTTTGTGTCAAATGACGCCGTTGGTATGTCATATCTGTTCGTCAAGGTAAAATAAATTACTAACAAAATGACAAAAAGGCACCCTTCATGACTCCTCCTTACGACAGACGGTTTTGCGTCTTGAAGTCCCAGAGAAGTATGGTGTAAGTCAAGCATCACGCCATATACAAGGTGAGGCTCTAATTTGGATCCTCAGCTCGGATTGGACTGTGTGGTTTGTATCAAATCTGTTGCTCGCACAAAAGAAAATGTGATTCCTGCAACTACACCGATTAAACCCAACGAGCCACTTCCTCCACCCAAAGCATCTGAGGGGACACTTCCAGCTTCTTTGAAAATGTATCACAATCAACAAGGCATCTTTCTTCTTGCTATTACGCCTGCTGATGACCCAAGCTATTGACGCATTGAACGTTTGAGTTCAAACAGAGGACATAGTAGCGAACGTACTGTACTAGGCCAAAAGTTTGGAATATTTTCGCACGGGCCGCCCAACGCGAAATTGACGCCTCATCGTTTACAACCACTCACCACCTAAAATTATATAGAAACTCGGTTTTTTTTAATGTATTTGAAGAGAATTGAATCAATATTTAGTCTGCTAGCCTCGCGCGCGCCTACAAGCTTGAATCCTTCTCGGCATACTCAAGATGAGCTTGCGTATAAGCGTACCTGGTATACGCTGCTAGTACTCCTTCAACGCGCTGCAGAAGCTCCCCTACTCCTCTTTAGCTTGTAAGGAGTTGTTATATTGTAGGTAGTGCCTGTGTATTATCTTTTTAAGATGCTACTAGAGGTGCTCAATTGGGTTGAGGTTAGGTGAGTAAGATAGCTAGGTTATAGGTGTAATGTGGTGTTGAGCTATCTATCTTATCGTTGCGCGCAACGTGTGTATACGAGCGTTATTATGTATGAAAAGCTAAGACCGCCGCTAGTTAGGTAGAAGGCCTCTACGAAGAGCTTTAATGTAACTTTAGCTAGAGTAGCCACGTCGTCGTGCATGCTCATCCCTCTCTATAATAACGAGTGGACTGCAGCGCAGTCTACCTTGTTCATCCAGCTATATACATGCCTATACTATCTAGGCAGGGCGCTGATAGACGTCAACCTTAGTTATTATCTCTGGCTTCTATTTCTCCTACGCAAACCGAAAGCACTACTCGCAGTTGTAGCTAGAGCCCTTCTGAATAGAGTACTTATTAGAGAATTTAAACGTGCGCAAGTGCTACTAAAAGTAGCGGTACTGTCGACAGAACTGCCAGCGTTCCTAAGCATAGATAGGCTTCAGTTTTAGTCGCTTTTTACAGCGGTAATTAGTAAGGCCAGCACTCTTGAGGCATCTATACAATGTTGTACGGCTAGGTGGCTTTAAAGGCGTCCCATCTGTATTCACAAACACCCTAGCTTCAGCAAGCTCTAAGTACTTAATCTTTGGCTGCGCGCGAGCCTTACGATAGATAATCTTCTTCTAGCGTAGTGATAGTATAGGTGGACGGCTACTACGAGGTTTATCTTTTGCGCTGCCTGTTTCGTGCCATTTCTTCATAATCTTGCTCACAGCTGGCTGTGTACACCCAAAAAACTCTGCAGCTTTGCTCTGCGCTGCACCTGCCAACACCATCCCAATGATATGATCGCGTGTTTCCTGACAAATATTCGGCTTTCTGCGAGCATTTCCATCTATCTCTCGTCCAAATCGGCGCTGTGTAGCCATAGTTGTAGTGATTTGAAGTTGAGATCACGTTTGGAGGTGCATGGTGGGGTAGGCTTGGTATTCCAAACTTTTGAAACGTGACTGTATCAAACATGGCGATGAGGTTCGGCCATGTTGGAGATTCAGCAACCAAGTCTTCAGCTTCCGTGATTACTGGCGATGACCTGTACGGCCGCCGCCACCGTTAGACAAAGCTACCCGAGTGCGAATTTTATCTCGCTATATCTCAAGTCGTCTTACTGACGGTTTGAAAGTCTATAGGCAGCTGGAGTGGCCATGGTCATGAGTGCGGCTAACAAAACGGACCCCATTGTTCAAACTCTCCGCGTTCTGCCAAAGCAATGAGAGATTGGCAAACAAAGCATTAACTACGTTCTGCATGATTTGACCTTTCGACTAGACACTGTAGGTGATGATGGGTGGGGATATGCTACTGAATATATGAATGTTATCACAGCAGGGCGCACTGAGAAGATAGCGGTGAAAGAACTCGAACCCTGGGAAGATCACGAAGTGGAGACCTTTGCTCGGACGTTGCTGAGTAGAGGTCCCGAGCCAGCTATTGTAGGATGCATCTTAAGTCCAATGGCAGCACCAATTTCCGCTTTTTTTTAGCACTTTGTGGAGCCTTTTTTAGTAGTGCGTCCTGTGTGGGTCCTGGTATGATAGCCTCGGACATGGTATCAAAGCTCTTGCATTACAACGCAGCATGAGGCTGGGAAACATGACACCCGCCTGCGCTCTTTCCTAAATCTGTGTTCCATAAAATTTCGGTTACAGAAGTAACTCTAGGGCTAGGTTTGGAGTTCGACCTGCGTAACGCTTGGATGCCTTATCTCGCACTTTCAACGCGTTAGAGGATGTCTGTATAATATATAAACTGCCTGTATACATCGTAACGCCTAATAAGTAGGATTACGCGGGCTATCTTGATCTAAAATAGTACTCTATGAATTGAGGATTCCATTTGAAATGCCGAATAGAAGAGTTATGATGAAGCGTAATTTTGTGACAGGCTAGGGATATTGAAAGAATGTCGACCATACATAGGTTCTGTATTTAGTAGCCAAGAGTCTATGTTGCTTATAGCTCTATCCCGGAACTACAATAGTTTCATAACTGCTCTTTGACCTGATGGCCGGACCATAATAGAAAAAGACCCATGGGATCGGTATACAGGCAACCGAGATGAAGCCCAATAGACTTGTAGCCCAATCTATGCCTAATGCTTTGTACATTTGCAATGTGAAAAGTGGCAATGCGGCACCAAGCGTGTACCGGACGAGGGCATTAGCGGCCATTGCACTAGCACCATACAAAGCTTGATAAGTATCAAGTAGATAAGCTGTTGCGGATATGAAAATTGTCGAATTTCCCCAAGCAAAAGGAATTGATGCGAGCACGGGACTCCACCAAGATATTGATGGCTGGGCTGTCCATGCGAACCAGAATAATGCCATAGGCAAACCGAAGCAGGCAATCATTGCAGGGTAGAGACGGTGCTCCGGTGCAACAATTCCACCCTTTCCGGAAGCTTTGGATTTGCGTACACGAGGCTGGTAGATGTAGTAATCACAAAGTAAAACTGTGGGCACGGCTAAACAGCCGCCAAAGCCGACAGCCAAAAATATCAACCCAGATGGGATGGTGCCAAAGTTGTAAACAGACCGAAACACGTAAGGATAGGCCGCCATAAAGCCAAAGATGACGGAAAAGTTGAATCCGGTGTAGAGACTGAAGAAGGCGACGATCGGTTCGGTGCAGAGCATGTGTAGCGGACGGATAAGAGTAATCGTCAAGAACATGCCTAGCTTTTTCAAAGCAGGAGGGCCGCGCGGAAGCGGATCGTTTCTTGATTTTGCTCTTCGGTAGAGAATAACTGATTTATATGTTTCGGTGGAGAAGAGCGTTACTGTCATTGCGAAAATAGCGAAAAATATCAAAGTCCATTGCGTCCAACGCCAGGACATCTCTACAGTCACAATAGAGCCTATAACAGGACTGCCACAGATGTAAGCAAGGCAGTGGCAGATCATATTTTGCTTACCCAAAAGACGGGCCCAGAAATGGGCTCAAGATGTAGAGTGCTGATGGAACGGCTCGTTTTTCAGGTATAGTCAAATCGCCAACACTTCCTGTGCCGATAGCTAGGGAAGGGCTGAAAGCTAATCCGGCGAGAAACCGTAAAATGCATAATGAGTGTATATTTCTTGAAAAGCCGGCCCCAGCCGTGAAAATCGCTGCAATGGGTGTACTGACGGTATAAACGATATATCTGCCATAGGTTTCGGAAAGTGGAGCTGCAATCAATGGTCCAAAACCTAAAGCTAGAACATATAACGAAAAAGGCAAGAGTGCTACCGTAGAACTGGTCTTAAACTCTTGCTGGATAATCGGATACGAAGGTGTATATATCGATGCTCCCAAAGTTCTGTGACGAGTCAGTCTCGATCCTTGAGAAGACTTTGTCAAGAATGCTCTTACGCCACAAAAGAAATGATGGCTGGTGGAAAAATATGCCAATATCTCTTCCACTTTGGCCAGTTGATTGGGTTGTCTGCATCATTGGGACCATCCCATTCCAACGGGTTCGCTCGCATTTCAACCTGCGCACCACCATCTTCTGTTTCAATGTTGTCTTCTATGACATTTTTTTCAATCGAAATTTCTTCCATTTAGACTCCATGCAATAGTACCATGCGCGACAATGATTTGTTGTGGTAATCAAAACACTGGTAATGCAAAAAGAGGCTGCAACGCTAAAACGTTGGTGGCTTTTAAGTCACAGATGCGGCCGTTCTTTTGTGAACCGAACTGCATGCCGTGTGGCGTGCCCAAGCGCACTAGATTGGTTCTGCGGGGCGCTCCGATGAACCTTGCCTAGCCTACCCGAATCAATAGCGGTGAAACAGACGCTAGTCTATGCTGCTCCGATAAGTCGTAGGGGCCCCGTGCACACGCTGTGTCTTAACCACGGTTCATTGGCTCAATCGATTGAAAAGTGGATTCATCCCAGCTCTGACATGATAAGGTAGTGCGGCTCTGACGCTCTGACGCCAATAGTCTTCCGCCCCTGGCGAAATAATTACCGTTGGCGTTGCTGTCCGTCCTATTTCCGGCAATTTCCCTTTGAATATCCATGAGAAGCCTTCACATCGTAGGGTATTCTACCGATGAATCGATACGGTACCGGTGGGTTGATACCGATGGCTTTGTGCTCGTACTTCGGAGGTGGTTAGGCTTTTATTTAATGCAGCTTGCATACCTAAGTAATTTATCCTTGGCTTGTTCATATGATATATGAGGTTTATGACATTCAAGCACAAGAAATTCAAACAGACTTACCACGTTTTTCCCCCGACGTGCTTAGTAGACCGGTAGGGGCTAAGCCTTACACAAAGCTTGAATCGCACTGTACCAAGACTATGGAACGGAAGCGTGAAAATGAGGGCATCACAGGCGTGTAGGCATGAAACAGAGAGATCGTTGTATCTAGAAAGAAAACTGGCTGCAACTCTGAGTAAGACCTCAACGTGATGCAATAAATACGGCCCAGACACATTGTGTGAAGTTATAAACTTGTTATTATATACGAATCCTCAATGGTATTGATACGAGCAGGCTTTTCAGGGTGGAAAAACTTATGTGGGCACTCAGCTTTAATAAGAACTGACTGTAAATGGACACAAGATTTCATAATAAAATCTCGATTAGGGAGTCATTCTTGGTCATCAATATCAAAAAGTCAGGAGTATTTACGAACCAACATCCTCATACACAAGAGTTTAGCAAAATATATTCCCTAGCGTTCCTGATAAATTCGCTTTTGTATTGAGACTACCCTCTTTCATCAAATTGATAGGCAAATTCTCAGTTTGGTCGCATTGTTGAACGTCGCCATTTTCGCTGAACACATATACCTAGTTTGTGTGACCTAGGGTTGTGGGAGAAAATTGTCGCACTCGGTGTCTTCACTTAGAAATCAAACATCTATAAAAAAGGAGATTTTGGGCGTTCGTAATGACGCTGTGATGCTACGTGCTGATAACACAAAAGTTGGTGCATCACTACATCTAAATTGTGCATGGAATGAAGCTTTCCAATCGGGGCCACCCGGCGATAAGCTGCTGCAAGTGTTGAGGTAATCTTACTAGGGACCTGGTAACTTCGCAGGGGATCTTGAAACTTTTGAATCTAGGGTAGCCGAGAATGGACCGAGAGATTGTGTCACAAGATCACTTGGATGCTGGGACCGGCCCTACTCAACAGACCAGGTTGCTTATCGTCACTACTTCCTCTTTGGTAGGAACTTGCTGCAACTTGTCGTATCTAGGAACTTAGTAATTAGGCTCTAAACAGGCGGTCACATCCTGCAGTGAGGCGTAAATATCTTCGCCTTATTTCTTTATCGAAGGTATTTTTACTACGTGACACCGAAACGGAAGTTTCTATGCTTGATTTATAGAGAAGAGAAGGACCGACCCATAATATCTGTTAAAAATGACTGATATTCCTCGATACAGTTTCCACTGGTACGCTTGCGTGTTCTATTGGGCATGAAGAGTCGCACTAAAAAGGCCGAGATTACAGTCGGAGGATATAAGGCCTTTTGTCCGATTAATAACACGAATTTAAGATCTCATGCATTCAGGGCCCACTTTCCATCCAGTTACCGGGGCAAACGTATTGCGGATGAAACCGAGACTGTATATCTTATCCCCGGTTAAAAGTGGCAAGGATGAGTAAGAATTCTTGCTGACTCTGGCCGCTGCTAATTTACACCGATGATGGCAGTTTGAAATGTGTTTGATTGTTGGTATAAAGCCTTGAAGCAAGTTTGAACGTAGTTTCAGAGGTTTGTCGTGTACTCAACAATTATTAGTCGAAGCATTCATTTTAAAGTGCTGCAAGAAGTGTGGTTAGGCTTGAAATAGGGTTTTCCTTTTGCAGGATGAATGCATAGGTAGCGGTCCATCGAGGTTTGAAGGCCAAATATATAGCACACGTAACCTGGCATTATGAATTAGATCTCTCTCTACCTGGCCGCGCTCTTTTCCCTTGTCTTGAAGAAATTGCATCTCTTAAACGAATCAGAACACTACATGACGGTTTTATTATGAGTGATAGATTATGAATTTGATTAATATGCTTGAAGGATCGGCCAAACATCGCCCCGTATTTTCAGTCGCCGGTAGACTTGCCGGCTAATGCGTTTCTGCTGAAGGTCTCTTATAGCAAGGGCATTACTCCGGCGTAAGCTTCGCTTACTGCTCCGAAATGTAACTGCCGTTGAGACCTGCTGCTCAGTAGCACTTGGCACAGATTCAACAGATATCCACGTATTGCTACGATATCTCGGCAGATGACATCGGAAAGATGAAGACATATCATTCAATACTTAAGCGCTTCTGAAGACCGGCACAGAGCAATAGCAAAATCCGTAAATATTACGTCTACCAATCTCAGACAGCGTTACTCACCATGCTTGTGGACACTTTGGTGTCAGAGTTCAGCCAATATTGGCAGTTCGTCGTTATAATAGCGGTTGCATCTTATCTGGCTCGAAACTACTTCAGAAAAGGATTAAACCAATACCCAGGACCACTTCTCAGCTCTCTCACAGACTGGTATAGGTTCTTCAAGGCTTGGCAGCGAAAGCCGGAGCAATGGCACATCAATCTCCATGAGAAGTATGGAGATATTGTACGCCTTGGTCCAAATTGTCTGTCTTTTGGTAATCCAAGATCAATCAAGATTATCTATGCCTTAGGCAAAGGCTTCACAAAAGTACGCCACACCCTTCCACTTTATTTTGACAACATACAATACTTATTCTCTGTCAGTCAGATTTCTATCCTGTGCAAATGGCAACTTCAAAGGAAGGAAAAAAACTGCCCACGTTGTTCAGTACTCAGTCAGAAGAATATCATTCACAACTAAAGCGAAGCGTAAACAGCGCTTTTACCATGTCCGCTCAGATGCAGTATGAACCTATATTTGACTCCGTTAATCAAATATTCCTTCAACAAACGCAAAAGCGTTTTGCAGACACAGGCGGTTATTGCAATTTCTACCAATGGCTTCAATTCTATACCTTTGATGTCATTGGGGAACTAGTGTACTCCCGGAGACACGGATTCTTGGAGAGCAACCATGATATTGAAGGGATCGTCAAGGGAAACTCTGCTCTCTTTGACTATGCAGCAGTGGTAAGTAGGGCGGGGTTTCGTTTCTCAAATGTCCGGCTAATGCTCGTCGAAGGTTGGCCAAATTCCGTTCTTGGACAAATTATGGAAAAAGAATCCTATCAAACTACTGGCCGCAAAGTACGGTTTGATCGACTCATCCTATGCTGTCTCACGCTTTGCCAAAGCGCGTCTTGCCGAACGTCATCCTTCAGGTGAGAAATTCTCGAAGGATAATCTTGCATGGCAACGAGAACAGAAAGACATGCCACAAGACTTTTTATCCAAATTTATTCAAGCAAAGCATGACAGACCAGAATTTTTCAATGACCAGCTTGTGGTTACTATGTGCGTGTCTATGGCATTTGCCGGATCAGAGCCAGCAGCCGTGTCCATCAGTGGCGTTTTCGGCTCGCTCCTGAGAAACCCTAGATGCTTGAAGAAAGTCTACGAGGAGCTTGATCAGAAAGCATCGCACGGAGGATTCAAGGATAATGAAACGGGTGCAATCACATGGGAAGAAAGCCAAGATCTTCCGTACCTGGACGCATGTATTAAAGAAGCTTTCCGACTCCACCCTGCCCCAGGTCTTCCATTTGAAAGAGTTGTTCCACCAGAAGGAGTAGACATCAACGGCAATTTCATCAAGGGTGGAACTATTGTAGGCTGCAATGCGTGGGTTATCCATCGTCGCGAAGAGGTCTTTGGAGCGAATGTCGAAGATTATGTTCCCGAGCGTTGGCTTGCAGATCCTTCAAAGGATAAAGAATCGGAAATCACGAGAATCAAGGAGATGGACTACTGCATCATGAGCTTTGGAAAAGGACCACGGGTTTGCCTTGGCAAACATATTGGCATGATGGAAGTTTACAAGCTCATCCCCGCGGTTCTTCGAAGATTTGAGGTGAGTGATATTTCTTCTATGATACCTACATAGCTAACACATACCCAGCTGGAATTGGACGAGGGCTCTCGTGAGACTCGTTTCCGCAACGGTTGGTTCGTAAGGCCAGTGGAATTCAAAGTCAAATTCAAAAATCGAATGCTTGTCCAGCCAGCATAAAAAACATATAGCAATAGAAGAGTATGCCCTAATGGAAGACAACCATGTATATTAACGTAACCAACGGGAATATTTATGAGATTCTAGAACCGTGCTTTGGACTACCCGTATCATTTTCGCCGTCTTTAGAATAGTCGTTCAAGTATCCTTCCAAGGTATCAAATTATTCGCGACAGTTTGATGGTGCCGTTGATGAGAGCGATTATCACTCTAAAACTTTGCACGATTTCACGACTGATGCTGCCTTCTCACTTGACTTGTTTCTGCTAAGCATCCGAAATCGCTTATTACGGAATCCCACAATTATAATGACACTGCGAGTTATATACTAGACTAGACACGTCTTTAGCCCACCTCTTCCACATCGACAATCTGCACTCAGCACGATGAAATTCCAAACATGCGGTAATGATAAGCAAACGTCTGATTTCCTAAAACTAAAGCTATCCTAAAAACAAGAAAACAGATGAACGCGCGAGTATTAACTATCTAACAGAAAGACGAGACTTTGTCACACCCCTCCGCCCCAGCAATCCATTCCACCGCTCTCACAAACACCTCCCCTGCCTTCTTTACCATCTCGGCTTCAGTCTGGTCCAGCCAGTACTCCAACGACACACTGATTCCCTCTCCAACCTGCACGTCTTTCACCCGCACCAGGATCGCAAAGTCCATTGGATCTGTGCCCCCGACCGGTTCAAACTCGATTTCATCCCCATGGTTTGTCCTTTCATCCGCCGTCGCGGCGCTCGATTTAGGGAAATTGAACGCCGTGTTGAACAATGGCGCAGCCACGTGCTTATTGACAACATCCAGACAGGCGCTTTGGTGCTGTAGGCCACGAGAAAAGTCTTCTTGGATGCTACAAAGGAGCGTGGAGATTGTTGTTGCGGGGTCGAGGCGTGTACGGCTAGCGCATAGATTCATAAAGAGCCCGACCGCGTTTTCGATACCAGGGATAGGTTGGTCGCGACCGGAGGAGAAGTAGCCGAAAGTGATATCTTGTTGGTTGAGGAGCAAGTGTAGAGTTAGCGCCCATGCTGCCTGTAGCGTGGTGGCAAGGGTGCTGCCGTGACGCTTGCCAAGGTTGCGCAGGGCCGGGGTATAAGGAATGGTGAGATCCTCACTAATGTACATTCCTTGATAGCACCCACTCCTGGACGGGAAGATAGCAGGCTTTGTGTCAAGTAGCAGGTTTTGCCAATATTCGATACTGGCGCGATTGTCGCTGGTGGTGCGATTATGACATGCGGAGAGCTTCTTGTGCACCATGTGGGATGTTGACGAGCGATCCAGCTTCCCGTGGTAAGCAGCTTGCAAGTCATTCAACATGACTGCTAAGGATGAGGCGTCACAAATGGTATGGCTGATTTGCAACAGCACGTGCGCCTTCTCGCTGCCTTCCTCAAGTAGCAACTCGAGTGTGGGCAGTTCGCGACCACTAGACGATTCCTCAGTCAGACGATGGCGAATCTCATCAGTAGTAAGCCAAGACGTGATTATGGCAGCATGAGTTTGCTTGAAAACCACGTTGTATAGCCTGTTCCTGTTATCCTCTACAATAATGGACCGTAAAGCAGCATGCTTTCCGAGGACTTTCTGCCACGCGGACGATAGGCGCGATTTAACCTCGTTGATCGGGATTTTGATGGGGAATTGGTAGGCCTGTTTGACGATGAATAGCTGCGCCCCTAAGTCGCGAGCCCCAATCATCCTTTGTTGGAGCGTGGTAGCGGGATAAATGTCCTCAACCTCCCCACTCTTTTGACCATCTATCGTATCGGAAGATTTCTCAATGATTGAGTCGAGATTGTGATGATCCCCATCAAAAAGCTCTAGATCGCACAGCGTGAGCTGTGTGGGGATTTGAATTAGTTCATAGGCCGTCTTCTGCATCATGGCCCGTGCGGAATCAATCCATTGTTGTATGCGAGTTTGGTGCTGCATCTGGCTACTCCATGTGAACGAAACCTCGAGTTTCCCGTAGTTAACAGCAGCATAAATCTCAACTAACGCAGGCCGTCGAATATTCTTCCCGATGCAGTGGCTATCGATTTGATTGGCCACTGCTTCATGAGGCATACGAAGCAGGGCGTTGTCGTCTTCACCTTCGATTTCGCCATATCCTCCCGCATAATTGAGGAGAATCTCCATTTGGTGAGGCTCGTCGTCTTCGAATTTTCCATTGCTGTGTCGAGACGCAAAGTAGGGTCGTCCGCGTCCTGGTGTGCGGACTCTGAAGTCCTTGGCAGCTCGCACAGCAGCCACAGGGCTGCTAGTAGAGTCGATGGTCATCATACATGGGTGCATGGTCGTAAACCATCCGATCGTTTGGCCAATATCGAGAGTATCATCCCAAGCCTCTCGGCCATGTCCCTCAAGGTGAATAGCAGGCACCGTTCGTTCCGGAAATGTCTGACCAAAGGACATCGCCAGGGATGCAATGAGTGTGTCAATTGTTTCGGAAGCGAGTGGTTTGTTGCTCTGGGTAAGCAGCAGCGCGGAAGTGACATCGTCGAGCGAGAACGATGCCTGGGAGATGTGGCCATACGTGCTTTCTTGTCCAGCAGTTCCCCAGAAATCCAAGTCGGCTGGCTGGGGCAGAAGTGTTGTTTTATCATCAAGCTTGATTTGCTCCTCTTGCAAAATAGTCCACTCATGAAAGCTCGTGGACGGAAGTGGTGCTGGCATTGCTTCACCTGCCAGCAATTGTTTCAACTGCTGTGCAATGACGCGCCAAGACACTAGATCAACAACAAGGTGCAAAGCAGACAGGAACAAAAGATTGTTTCCATCAATCTGCATCGCTGTTGCAAAAAATATGGGGCCTGTAGCTGGATTGAGACATTTCTGCACAACACTGATATGCTCGTTGGCCTGGGCCGCATCGCAATCTCCCAGGTTGTGGTAGGCATACGATCCGGGGATATCTGTGCTGATTGCTTGAGTGATTTCGCCATCCGATTGATGTTGAAACCTGACTCGTAGCATTGGGTTTCTCTCCACGAGAGATCGAACAGCAATCTCAAGTTTTTCTTGGCCAATGTTAGATGACAGCTGCAGCAAAAAGCTCTGATTAAAATGTGACTCTTTTTCCGCTCCTTTGCTTTCTGCTGCAGCCATGTGTTTGAAATACATGCGCTGAATGGGGGAAAGCGGGAACGATTGGCCATCTTCTACAAATTCGGGCCGTGTCTCCAAGTTTTGAATACCATTCATCTTTTTCGCGGCAGCTTCTTCTGCCAGAATGGCTAATCTTTCGATTGTTTGTGAGCGCAGAACATCCTGTGCAGTGATTTTGAGACCTGCGTGCTTGGCCTTGGACGCGACCTGGATGGCGGAGACTGAATCGCCACTGAACTGCGGGAACGGGACGTCAAGAGCTATTTTCACTGCCGGACAATTCAGCACAGCGGCCCAAAGGTTTCGAATCTGCTCTTCAATCAAACTTGTCGCCTTAGTGGAGGCATTGTGCTCTTCTACAGGGGATTGTGATTTCTCATACGCCTCGGACGCACTGGTAACCCAACGAGTAATTCGCGCTCGATCAATCTTTGCCGCTAAGCCACGGGGCATCTTACTAATAACAATCCATGCATGTGGCATCATATACGAAGGTAGCTTGGCAGCTAATTCGGAGCGCACATCAGCTAATGCGGCGCTTATTTGATGATTAGGTGTAAGTAGCACCGAGTCCAGCGTATTCTGTTCACTAGATGATAAGATTTCCTGATCTCCGACATCTCCCGTCAATTCAACCACAGCGGTGAGTGTTTTCTTCCATGGTCCGCCCGCTGGATATGATAGGATGGCGTGCTCGACTCGCTGCGCAGCCGCAACGTGATACTCTATTTCACCCAACTCCAGGCGTCTTCCATTATGTTTAATCTGGGCATCGAGGCGACCAAGGAAAACCACAGTACCATCAGGCTGAAATCGAACGCGGTCTCCGGTGCGGTATAGTCGCTGAGTAGGCTGATCAGACAACCACTTTACATTTTCAGCAAACGCTGCTGCTGTTTTGTCGGCATCACCGAGGTAGTGTCGAGCGAGTGTGTTGCCGGAGATGACAAGTTCACCCTCACATCCAATTGCAGCAAGACGTGGCTGGTCAGGTGACGAAGACGGATCAATCACCCAAAGTTGGCCACCAAGTGGTCTCCCGATACAAGCTCGACTGACATCTCGGAGAGATCCGCTCGCAGACAAGATGCAAGTCTCAGTAGGCCCATAACCGGCTAGTATGTTCTTTGCGCCACGGCAATGAACAAGAGCATCCTCAGTGACTGCTTCTCCTCCTAAGACGATGGTATCCATTCCAGAGGCCGCCTCGGGGTCTACGAGGGATGCCATTGTCGGGGTCAAAAAGGCGAATGACGCTCGGAATCGTTCTAGGGAGCCCGACAGGTCATCCAGTCGCTCTGCTTCAGAAGGTAAACAAACAGTCGCGCCAGATGAAAGGGCTATCAAGATGTCTAAGATTGACACGTCAAATGTAAAGGAAGAGAAATTGTAAACACGAGTGTGGGGTCCCAAGTCAAATCTGGTTCGCATGGCAGCCGCGGCTGTCGCAAGAGAAGAATGATCCATGACAACACCTTTGGGTACACCTGTCGAACCACTTGTAAATAGGATGTAGGCAGCATATTGGGGCTGAGCCGGGCTGATGAGCGCAGTCTTCGCTGGCCAGGTCTTCATCTCAGAAGAATTGACGGCGATGCATCGAATAGAATGCTCAGAAAGCGCAGTTGGGACCGCAGCAAGAACTAAAGTGGCTTTTGTCTGACGGAGAATATGTTGGTGTCGACCGACCGCATCTTTAGGATCCAGCGGTACATACGCGGCACCGGCCTTGAGCACGGCAAGCATGGCGATGACAGCCCAAGCTCCCTTCTCGAACATGATAGGAACATTGGATTCCGACTTCAGCCCTTCACGTATGAGATGAATAGCCAAACGAGACGATGCGTCGTCAAGTGCATGATATGTCCATTGTCCGCCCACAGTTGCATCCAGTGCAATTGCATCGGGCTGGACTTCTGCCTGTTGTTGAATTGCCCGATGAATGCAGGAACTCTCGCGCGGTGGACACAACTGATTCCAGGCCTTGACTGCCACGTGGTCAGCCGTAGAAGCCATGTCGAAGTCGGCTAAGTGGTTGGTTGTGGGTGCGCTGCTGACCCAGCGGATGGCTTCTTGGAAATGCTGCATCAGCCATGAGACGGCCTCCACGGATAATAATTTGCTGTCGTGATGAACGTGAATCGTAACGCTCCCCTCATCATCGGCTTCAGGTACACATTCCACAACGAGGCCGTAACTCTCTGACATTGTCTGTGAAAGTGACTCTTCCGGCACCAGAGCTCGATCTTCTTTATCACAAGCCGCTCGTTCGGATGTTTGAACTAGAAGTAAATTGTTGAATGTCAAAGGCACTCCAGAGTCTTTGACAAATTGTTGCGAAATAGCACGCAGTCCTAGCTGCTCGTGTGGAATCATGGCGGCGGATTGCTCTTGTACCTGCTTGAGCAGACTACCCAGAGTCGGCGTGTCTTGCAGTCTCATATGCACCGGAACGGTGGTGAAGGTAGGCGCCGGCAGACGATCGACGCCGGCAACAGGAGCATTTCGACCAGAAAGTACCGTTCCGAACAAGACGTTGTCAGTTGCGGTGTAGCGAGACAACACCATTGCCCAGGCAGTGCGCAACATCAACGGGAGCGTGATAGCCGGACGCGATGATTGAGTTGCCAAATTTAGCTTGCTGATTGACATAGAGTCTGTCTGGGATTCGTAGGTGACGTTTGGTCGTGCTGGAAAGTCGATCGGCTGGGCATCTTCAAGCTGGGCTTTCCAGAAGTCCATGGACGTCTGTTTTTCTTGTTGAATAAATGCCACAAAGTCATTGAAGCGCGATGGAAGCGCTGATGGTAGACACCCAGCGCTTATAGCCTCCTCGAGCTCATCCATAAGCAGCGGCATTGACCAGCCATCGTAGATTGAGTGGTGGATGGTCAGAGACAGATACTTCTCGTTGCCCGACTTTGCCACGGCCGCGAACACAAGGCCATTCCCAAGGGCCATGTTATTTTGTTGAGTCTGTTGTTCCGCCCTCAACTCGTCCATAGTAATGGCCGGAATGAATATATCCTGGTGCTTTCGTACGACCTGAATGTAACTGTTGTTATCCATCGCTACAATACGAGTCCGGAGAATCGCGTTTCTCGCCAGCACCGCGTTCCACGCCGGCTGGAGCACCTCCATCGCCACGCGAGGATGAAGCTTGTAAACAAAATTTCCAATATACGTCCCAGGGCGAGACTGCGATATAGCCATGATGCCTTCTTGAAGTGGAGTGCAGGGATATGCATCTTCGACTGCTTCTGGCTCGAGCCTACAGAGAGCAGCTAGCTCTTGAACCCTGATTGATGAAGAGAGAAGAGCAAAAGGCACTAACGTAGTTTGTTGCTTGTGTTCCTTTAGTTTCATCACCACTGCCATGGCTTGCAAACTACCATGCTTCACAATATCTGCCACACGTAGGCTCCAACCTTGCTGCAGAGCCAATGCCGAGAGACGAATCGCCGCGACTGAATCTCCACCCAAGTCGGTGAAAATGTCGCTTGCAGAGAGTTGGCTGATTGGGATATGCAGCACGCTGCTCCACATCGCTTGCAAAAGTCGCTCGTTCTCCGTCGATACTTCGACGTGACTGGCTTTGGCCACAGACATGAGCGGCAACAATTGATCTACCGAGAAAGCTTGAATCATAGCTCGGAGCGCTTTGCGGTCCGTTTTGCCAGACACAGAACGCGGGAAGATTTCGATAGGAACGAAGACGGCCGGTGTCCAAGGGCGTGGCAACCGGGTCGAAACCAATGTGCGTAGAGATTGCATCTTCTCCTTTGCGGATGGAGTTGAGTCGACGAGAATGCCCGCAGATGCCGCATCTGTTATTTTCCCAGTCTGAATGAAGGCGACTAGCATCTTCTTGTCTTCCCAGGCCTCCATCTTGCAAACCTCGACGACAGCATCTCCTGTGGCGCATCCCGAGGCGATTAGCTGTTGCTCGACTTCACCGAGCTCGATCCTTTGCCCATTGATCTTGACTTGAGAGTCAGCGCGACCAAGGGACACGAGCTCGCCATTAGGGAGGTGGACTGCCAGGTCGCCCGTCATATACACTCGCTCCGGACTGTCCTGAACGAGATCTGCAAGCCATGTCGGGCAAGGCTTAAACGCAGCCCCACTTCGTTTTTCATCTTGAAAGTAGCCTTCAGAAAGCATAACGCTGGACACCATAATCTCTCCCACCTCACCCAAACCGATAACGCGCTCTGGGTCCCCAGGCTCGACCAGCCACATTTTACCACCGGTGGAATAACCAATGAGGCCAGTTGGGAGTGGGTCGCGCCGGATGTCGACCATGGCGCAAACAATCGAAACTTCCGTCGGACCATAACCACTCAGAATCTCTACATTGGATGGCCAACGAGCAGGGATATCCTGTGTGACGGGCTCGCCGCCAAGTACGAGAGTGCAAAGAGATACAGGTGGATTGGGGATAGCGTTAGCAGTCGTGGGTGTCATAAAGGCCCACGTGATTTCTTGACGAGCCATAAAACCACCAATGTCGGACATTCGTTCGTCATCAGATGGGATGCAGATGCAGCCTCCAAGAGCCAGAGTCGCGTAAAGCTCCAGCACGGACATGTCAAATGTCAGAGATGAGTAGTGCAAGACTCTTGACGTGGGTAACATGTGTGTCGATGCGGTTTGCACAGCAATAGATGTGGCAATGGTACGGTGGGTCATGACTACGCCCTTGGGCTGACCTGTACTTCCTGTAGTGTTGTCAGAAATGAAAAAATTATATACGTTGAACTGATTGACAAAACTTACCTGAAGTGAAAAGTACAAAAGAGGTGTTGCTAGGAGTCGCAATGACTGGCATCGGCTCTTGCGTTACATCTCGCGCCGTCAGTGCATCAAAGTAAGCAGCGTCAACGACTACCGCAGATGGAACCGTGGACGCATTTGCCAAGCTGTCCGCCAAAATGGACGTACCTGCAAGCACAAGCTTCGACTTTGCCTGGTCGATCAGCCCATGTAACCTTTGTACGGGTTGCAAGGGATCCAAAGGAACATAGGCCCCGCCAGCTTTCCAGATAGCTAGGATACTGACGATCGCCCAAACAGTCTTGCCAAAGCAGACGGCAACCATACTTTCCAGCCGCACCCCACGGTCCTGGAGGTCATGTGCCAATACATCAGATGCATCGTCCAATTGCTTGTACGTCCACCTTCCTTCGTGTGAGTCAACCGCGATAGCATTAGGCTGGCGAACGACAGTCTGTAGGAACAGGTCGTGTAGACAAGAGTCGACCACTTCTGGGTGTGGTCCATTCCACTCCTGCATGGTTGAGATCTCCGCTGGCGACTGGGTCTTCAAGCTCGCGAGAGTTCTGACATTATCGCCTTGATTCAGCACTTGTCCAAGCTCTTGAATCGCTTGGCCAAAATGTGTCAAGATCCAATCGAGCTCCGTTATATCGACCACCCGGTCATCAAACATGATGTAAAGCTCAATGGAATCAGCCGCAAGACCACATTCGGCAACGATGGCAAACGGATGCGCTTCGGTACCCTCCTTTTCCACTATTAGACTGCCGAAGGAGAATCCTTCCGTACCTAGCTCCTTAAGTTGAGCAGGCTGGATGACGAGAGAACTCTTAAAGCCGCAAACGTGTGCTGCCTCTTTTGGTAATGATTTGGCAATGTCTTGCAGGCCGAGATGAACGTGTGGCATCATGGCGAAGTTATCATCTTGTACTGATTGGAGAATTTCCATTACCGCAGCATCCTTAGGTAGATGCACACGCGCTGGCACAGTAGCAATGCAGGGCCCTGTAATCTGATCCAAGCCAGACACAGGAGCGTCTCGGCCAGACACAATCATTCCAAACACGACATCGTCAGTGCCATGATCAGAGTGTTGTGCGACAGCCATAGCCCACGCGGTCTGTACTACGGTCGCTGCCGTGATACCACGTGAAAAACGCGGTAGAGCCAATTTTCGCTGAACAACGGCGTTGGTCCAAGGCTTGAAATTCTGCTTGGTTGAGGCAAATCGAGGAAAGGTTGGCGTTGCGGCATCAGCCAGACGATTCTTCCAATATGTCATGGCTTCTTCATGAACGCTCGAATTTGAGGTGTAAGCCACGTATGACGAATACGGTGCAGAAGGGGTGATTGTAACTTGCGCATTGCCATAGCACGTTTGAATTTTCTCCAACAGCAGCTTTCTGCTGAAACCATCGTAAACGGCATGGTGCATGACCCAATTCAAGTGTGCTCTGTCTCCTGAGAGAGTAAACCGGGCAAGAGATTTACCGCTCACCATATCCGGTTTGATAATGTCGTCGTCGGCGATGGAGAAGGTAATCTTCTCCTTGACCACAACCTGCAAAGTGCCATACCCTTCAATGAAAGCCAATCGCGTGCGTAAAATAGGTTCAGCCTGGGCGACCATATTGAACGCGAGCTCCAGGCGGCTTATATCTGTATCTGGCCTCAGCCGTATAGTTTCGGTGGAGATATAAGCGTCATGATTATTTCCAGATAGTGCAAGTAACCCCTCTTGGAGTGGGGTGCACGGATAGAGATCCTCGATAGAATCTTTAGCCACATTGCATGCTAAAGCGGCTAGAGTGACGACCTTTTGGAGCTCCTCATGGTCCACACCGAGGAGGGAGAAAGATGCAAGGACGCCTTCCTCTGATCGACTTTTGAGAGTCTTGGCCATGTCTTCCAGCGTCACTCGCTGGAAGACCATAGAAGTCTTCAAGCTGAGGCCAGCATCTCGGGCCAAGCCTGCCAATGTCATTGCTGCAACAGAATCGCCGCCCATGTCGAAGAACTGGTCGTCAAGCCCGACCAAATCCTGATCGATGCCAATTGCCTTCGCCCAGAGTTGCTGAAGAAGGATTTCGTGCTCATTCGCAGGCTTTCTCTTTTCTATGTGGCTGACGGTATCTATTCGAGCTGATTGTATGAAGGTTACCAAGTCCAGCTCACGAAGCGCCCTGCGGTGGATCTTCCGAGATTGTGTTAATGGCATAGAACATACCGGCACCAACGCGGTCGGAATGGAGTGTTTCGACAGACTGTACTTTAATTCTTGACGTATATCTGTCCACCGTTGACCAGAGAAGAAGCCTTGGGTATCATCGTCGATAGTAACAACAGATGCGGCATTATAGACACAGTTGTGCGAAGAAACAAAGGCTATCAGCCTTTTGCCCTGGTTTTCGATGTGTACCACTTCTGCAGCAACAAGAAGGCTGCTGTCCTTGAGTGCAGAAGTCACACCATCTTCGACGGCCTGGAGGTCGATGCGGTGTCCGTGTAGCTTTGTTTCTTGATTTTTGCGACCCAAGAACTCAATGGTGCCGTCAGCTGCGTATCGAGCGAGATCTCCCGTAACATATAATCGGCCTTGACCTTTGCTAGAACTAGACAGTGCTCGATACCAGGACGGTGGGGATGGAAATGCCGAGGCAGTTCGCTCTAGGTCTTTGAGGTATTCGCGCGCAACACCCGAGCCCTCCAAGATAATCTCGCCGATGGCGCCCACTGGAGCAAGCATATCCAAATTGGATGGATCAACCAGCCAGACGCGCATAGTTGGGAATGGCCTGCCAATGTTCGCTGCGCTCTCGGGGTGGACGTCGAAGTTGCAGACTCCGTTAATACCACTCTCTGCAGGACCGTAGCTGTTGACAAGCCTCACATGAGACGACCATGTTTGGATTATGTCTCGGGAGAGAGCCTCACCACCAACTAGGAGGCTCTTCATACTAGGTATTTTAGTAGGCCGAAGAGTGCGAGCGACAGTTGGGGTCAAGTTTGCTGCATTAGCGCCGAGCCTCTCGATTGTCGCAGCGAGGTCGTGAATCCTTTCATGCTCTGACGGAATGCAAATGCACCCACCAGCTCGTAAAGTGCTGATTATATCCGTCACGGCAACATCGAAAGAGTATCCGGCGAATTGCAAACGTCTAGTTTCAGGAGTGTTGATACCCAGCGATCGTTCCGAGAATGCCGTTGCCGCGACGCTGCCATGAGTGTGAACGACTGCCTTGGGCGTGCCGGTGCTCCCCGATGTGAAGACAACAAATGAGACGTCTGTCGACTTAATTTGCTCGGTGGGTGTTCTGGGCGGAGTCTGAACATGGCTTCCCAGGAGTGCGAGGGAGACTGGAACACACTGCAACCCAGCCGCTTCGATGGCTGCAATCACCTCTGTGTCTCCAAGCACCATGCTTGCATCTGCAATTTCTGCCATTTGTCTCAATTGATCTGGAGACCCGTCTAGGGGCATAAACGTAACAGCACCACCAGCTTTAAGCACTGCTAGTACCGACACGATTGCCCATTTAGACTTATTGAAGCAAAGAGGGATGATCTGCCCTTGCTTTCCAATGGCACCCACGGTTGATAAATAAGCAGCCAGATCCGAAGAGAATTGGTCGAGTTCAGCCCTGGTCAAGGAACCATCCCATGATTCAATAGCCACTGTATTTGGTGATATCGCTGCTAGTCTCGAGATCTCTTCGTGTAGTAGCTCATCAACGATCAAAGGTGGTGTGGCGTTAGTGTCGTGAATAGATTGCCGTTGAGTCGGCCCCACTAGTGTGATTCCATTCACAGTCTGCATGGGATCTTGAATTATGCTTTCGATAGCCTGACTCACGGCATCTGCCACTAGTTGTGCCTGATGTTGTCCAAGACAGCTTCGGCTGTACTCCATGCCCACCATTATCTTAGCCGGTGTGTCGACAACACCGAGGGTGATATCAAATTCCGTTGGGTCATAGGAAGCTATTTCGTTGAAAGTGAGGGGTGGTCGGGTAGCCCCACGATCCGTCGAGGCTTGGTATGTGAGGAGAGTGTTGAAAAGAGTTGTACCATCGCGCAGGCCTAAAGCGTGCTGAATGGATGAAAGAGGGACCTCTTGATGGTTGAAACTGTCTAGGAATGCTGTCTGGACGCCACGAAGGGAATCTAGTAGAGTCCCCGACGAGCTGAACTCAGCCTTACAGACCATCATAGTGAAGTAAGGGCCGATCGCTTCTTCGATCTTGCTGATAGGGCGATGGCGGCCAGAGGTGAGATAGCCGAAGTTCACCGTGTCGCTCCCAGTGAAAGCTCTCAACACCAGGCCCCACGCAATTTGAACAACATTAAAGGGGGTGAGACCGTATACCTTGCTGAAGTTGCGAAGCCTTTCGGTGCTTTCTAGTTGAATGGGCATTAGATCGACGCTCTTATCATTGGTAGTTCCTGCGAGCTTTGGAAAATGACAAGGTTCAACTTCCGCGAGATGATTTTGCCAAAATTGAAGGCTTCGTTCCGTATCCTTGACTGGCATTGTCTCTAGCCAGTAGTTGACCAAAGGTTTGTAGCCGGAACGTGTGAGGAAATTAGAATTGGAGCTATCATATGCTGTGGCAAGCTGCTGGATTAGTAAGGACATTGATGCGCCATCAACGACTGTATGACTCATATCCAAGCGACAAACAGTTCGTGTGCCACCCTGACAGATGATCAATTGATGTAATGGAGGCTGAGTAGACGCCTGGAGCGACGGAGCTTTTTCCACTGCCAGGACTGCACCGTCGTATGATGCCCCCTTAGCCAGGACTACTACGCGAGGAGTTATACGTTTGAGCAAGACTTGGGCGAAAAGGCTGCCTGTGCGGACGGCACCTTCAACGAAAAATGTGCGCAGGATGTCATGATTTTGTACAACAGACGTCCACGCATGGCATAGTTGTTCCACATTAACCATGGTCCCATCATTGGGTATGACTTCCCAGGTCGACGAGGTCATGTACTGACTAGGGTCCCTAGCTTGACTGACCAGCATGCCTTCTTGAACCGGGTGGCATGGATAAATCTCCTCGATGTCGCTGATGGAAATTTGTCCCTTCTCCGCCGCATGAGCCAAGACTTGCTCAAAGCTGTTCTCATCAGCGGAGATGAGTTTGCAGTCATAAACATTTAGTCTTCCAATTTGAGCTTCGGGAAGCTTGTTTAGATCAACCAACGCCTGCCGAGTATTGTAACACCAGGCCTCGATGCGTTCTTTGCTTTCTAGATGATTGTTATACGCAATATCGATCTGCAATTGGCCGTCCTGAATCATGGCAAGGAGTTCGTAACGAGCAGGCCTAACCAGATCACGAGCGACAGAAGAGGCTTGCACAAATCCATTTTCAACGCGCGAGAAGAAATGATGCGTAGACTGGGGATTGGAGTGCTGTTGCCCAACATAGTTGAACAAAATGTCGGCTTTCTCCAGTGTGGTGACTGCTACATTCTCATCTGCTGCTGAATGCATGTAGGATGACAGCCAACGCTTGCCTGCAAACTTCTGCCGGCTGATCTTGACTTGTTGTAGCATACCATAGATATCTCTCTTATTAGTGAAGACCGGCGACATGGACGTAAACCAGCCGACTGTACTGGACGGATCGAAGTCTGGATGAGAGGATTGGCGGCCGTGGTCCTCATTGAGCACGCGTAGAGGTGACTGTCCATCGAACGCATGCTGAAAACCGGCAATCACTGCTGTCAACAGCACGTCGACCAGCTCGACTCTATTTGTTGACCTGCACAATTCCAACAATGATGAGGTAGTCTCAAGATCGAGGGTAAATGATAGTTCTTCTGTATCACCGTACAAATTTCCATTTTGCGATGCCGCACCGTGAGTTGCTGCTGACCATTGGTCCAGGTTTGCGTGGTCAATTAGATGGTGTTGCGCGCTCACGTGTCGACACCAGGAATTGAAAGATAGTGAATGATTCAACGCAATATCACCCGTCTGAAGCGCTTCCTGCAGTTCGTCAGTAATAATCTGCCACGACACTATGTCAACCAATAAATGATGGGCAGTAAGGAAAAGCATCTGTTCGCCAGATGGCTGCAAAATAAAACACGCAGCAAGCCCGGGGCCTTTGAGCACATCGACTTGGTCTTGAGCAAATTCTATGAAAGCTTCGGTATCCTGTTTGTTAGTGACGTGCTTGATGATGAGCAAGAATGCCTCTTCTGGGCTGGCGTTTAGTTCTTGAGACCAGGCTCCATCACGATGGATGAAGCGCGTTCGAAGGGCACCGTGACGGGTTACAATCTTAAGCAGCGCGCCGCGAACATCTTCAACAGAAACTGGTCGTAAGGCCCTGAGTAAAGTGCCGAGATTGAAGCGCTTCAAGGTGGTTGGAGTTGCCCCTGACAGATACGTTCTTTGGATTGCTGACAAGGGAATCTGTGCGTCCAGGTCGTCCTCTTGGCATATCACCTCTGCTCTTGCTGCCATCATATTTCCATTGTTTCTCGCTATGTCGGCGATGGTTAGTCCAGACAACAAATTCTCCACGGAGACTACGAGACCGATATTCTTGGCTCGAGATCGAATTTGCATCGCTGCCAGACTATCGCCTCCAGCGCTAAGGAAAGACCGATTGACACCGATCGTTTCGCCCGGCCTGTGTAGGACAGCTGCCCAGATGGCCAACAGTGACGCTTCAGTCTCGGTCGTAGGGGATTGAATAACGGACTCCTGGAGTGCGTCTTGTATAGCCCTTGTCGTAGTATCGTCTAGCTCCGCCAGCCACCGAGCCACGAGAGAAATATTGAGTTTGCCTGATGCAAGCTCTGGAATGGAAGCGACAATTGCCCAGGCCGTGGGAACCATCAAAGTGGGGAGGCGAGCGGACACCCACGAACGGACATCTTTCAGTTGTGGACGGATGCTCTCGATGCTATCGGTGGGAAGTAGACGAAGAGACACGTCTTTCTGTGAGCCCGTGGCTGCCTTCAGCACCACGACAGCTACAACTTGATCCTTGAGGGGACCCGAGCGAGGCAATGCCACAGTGCAGGTTCCGACTTGTAGGTTGTCTGATATGACCTGCTGAATCTCTTCCAGGTCGATACGGTGGCCGCGGAGTTTTCGTTGGGCATCCTTTCTGCCCAGCAGAAAGATCTTGCCATGGCTATCTAGACGCACTAGATCGCCAGTCCTGTAAAAGCGTTCTCCAATGGAATTTGTCGTCTCCCAAGCTGGGTTGGTGAAGATGGCGGCGGCTGTCCGCGTCTGGTCATTGATGTAACCCCGCATGACTGTCGGGCCTGAGAGGACGAGCTCTCCAATACCGCCAATGGGCATCAGTACATTGTGATTCGTTGTGCTAACGACCCAGGCACGGGTGCATGGCAGTACACGCCCGATGCTACTGCCATCACTAGAGGTCGTTAGACTATTGTCGTAGGTCGCATTAATTGAGCACTCCGCAGGACCGTATACGTTGATAAGATGCACATTACTAGCCCACTTCCTCGCAACGTCGACCGGCAGTCGTTCACCACCAAGGATCATCGTTTTGACACTTGGGATAGACTCCGGCTGCAGCTGACGCGCCATGCCTGGGACAAGGTCCACCCAATTCACATCGAACTCGCGTATAAACGCCGCGAGGTCATTCTTACGATCCCATTCCGAAGGTACACAGACACAACCTCCTTGAGAAAGTGTAGTAAATGTCTCTTCGATTGAAACGTCGAAGCTCCACGAAGCAAATTGCAAGGCTCGCGTAGTTTCATCAATCCGCAGGGCGCTTGCATGAGCCAGAATGCTCGCGCATAGACTGCCATGCTCTAACATGATTCCTTTTGGCAGACCGGTTGATCCAGAGGTATACACAATAACGGCTAAGTTATCGGGCCGTACCTTAGGGGTGAGAATCTCAGTCGACTCCACTGGAAGGGACACTAAGAAATCTGTTGTGAAGGTAATGGTCGAAAGAGGCAATTCGGCCATTTTTGACGACGTTATTGCACTAGCAAAGGCTAGCTCCGCATCAGTCTCTTTAGTAATATGCTGCAGCCGTATCATGGGTTGGGCAGGATCAATTGACACACACGCACCACCGGCCTTTAAAATACCAAGAATGATTATGACCGCAAGGGCAGTCTTCTCCGAGCAGAACAGTACTTTTTGTTCTAGCTCAAGATGGTGCTCTTTGATCAAGAAACAAGCCAGGCGAGTGGACAAGTCATCAATCTCAGCATATGTAAAACGGCCATCTCTGGACTCAACAGCAATCGCATGTGGGATCTGATGGGCTTGCTGACTGACAAGTTCATGCAGACATTGCTCGGATGTTGTTGCCTTTTCATTCCAACGCTGCATCTCTGCAACGTGTTCCTGTGGGACAATGCATAGTTGGTTGAGTTTAGTCCCATGCTCACGAATAATACTGGCAACGGCACTTGCGACAGTACTAGCAAGTTTCTGTGCGTGCCCATCACTTAAAGATGACTGCCAATACGTCACGAACGGATCGACGTGCGTGCCATAGTCGTCAACGTCAAGCGCCACCATGTCTTCGGAAGGATCGAAGAGAGTTTTACGAGAGAAATGCAGACCGTGCGAGGCCTTTGTCTCCGGAGCATATCTTTGATATGAGATCGATGTGTTGTACAGCCCACCGTGGTGGTCCACGTTGCTGCTCCGAAGCACGTCCGATAGTGACAACGAACCGTGCTCAAGACCTTCGGTCAAGTCGTCTTGGAGACAGCGCAGAACTTCGATAGCGCTGGAGTCACCATGAAGTTCAATGCGGCGAACTAAAGTATTAATATAGGGACCCACAGCACTTTCGATGGCTTGCAGTGGCAGATCTCGTTGTGACACTAGGTATCCGAATGAGACAGAAGCCTGGTTCGTGTATGCTTGAAGGCAGAGAGCCCAGGCCAGTTGGAAAATACTGGAGATGGTTACGCTGTACTGTTGGCAGAATGATTGAACCAAATCCCTATCCACGACCTCGAAATGGATTGTCTTCAGCCCTCTAAAGCGAGGAGATGCCAAGGACGTATTTGCTGGCACAGCGAGTGCTGGGAATAGACACGGTGTCGCACCTGCAAGGTACCTCCGCCAGTAGGCCAAGTGCGTCCCTTCTTGGCTTTTCTGTGTCTGGTGGTAAGCGACACAGTCTCGGTAGACGAGTCGTTTTGATTTGAGGGTGCGATCATATGCTTGCTGAATCTGCCCTACCACAAGTGCAAGTGAGCTGCCGTCAGCGAGAGCATGACTGATGTCTAAACGACACTTCAACATGGATGATGAGCATCTTTGCACTGCTAAACGATGATGAGGTTGGGTCGATGAGTAGGTTGGATGCGACATCATTTCAATGTCTGCACCTGCCGTGAGATTTTGTGTCCAGGCAACGGCGAAGCCTGTACAGAGGACGACTTGGTGGAAGGTGCTTGTTCCAACCGTGTCGTCGATGAACACCGTGCGTAAAATTGCGTTATCATCCACTACTTGCTGCCATGCTCGAACAAACCTTTCGACATCTACCGGCACCCCGTCATTCGTTGTGACTTCCCACGTCACAAACAGCTGATATAGATGCGGTTGCTGGCTCTGACTGACAAGAATACCGCGTTGGATGGCGGAGCATGGGTAAATGTCTTCGACTGCTGACAGATCTTGCAGACACAGCTGAGTTGTCAGGGTGTTGACGTACACATCAGAGTTCGAGTGATCAATGCAAAGTAGAGGGAACTCTGCGACGTGTAGCTGTCGTGACTTTGAAGGTAACTCGTGCGCGATACGCACAAGTGTCTCCTGACACGTGCGAAACCACTGCGACACCTGCTCACCACGCTGCAGCGCCCGTGGATGCTGGAAATTGAACATTATATGTCCGTCCTTGACAATGCTCGTGATTTCGAACAGCGCAAGCCTCTTGCCGGTTCGCCGCTCATCAAAAGGCAGTCCATTACTTCCCGACGCGAAGTTGAAATATGAAGAGGATTCAAGCTGCGACGTGGTCGTGAAGCTGCCACCGAAGTTGAAGAGGACCTCCATGGGAGAATGCAGAGCGAGCTTTTCTTGACCGGCTGTAGTTAAGTACCGCGAGGTGAAGTAATCGAGTCCATTACGAGCTAATGAGTGGCGAGCAATGCCAACAGCGCGGATGATATCCGTAATATCTTTGTTGAAGCAAGATTGCTCAAGTATGATCGGGTACATGGTAGTGAACCAGCCTACTGTCCCACTAATGTCGATGGAAGCATCCCAAGGCTCTCGTCCATGGCCTTCCGCAAAGAGTTGTGGCGCACCTCGCTCCGAAGAAAACGTTGTATTGAATGAGTACAAAAGAGCAGCCACGAGCAGATCCACTAGTTCAGACGCAATTGGAACGTTACATGGTCCAAGAAGGGCCTCAGAGATGAGAATGTCCAACTCAAAGGAAGTCTCCGCAGAGTTGGACACGGTGTTGTCCTCTTCACAGAGTTCCCAGAATGAATATGGGGCAGGTTCTATATCTACTGTTTCAACCGGGATCGTTTGGGCATATTCATCCTGGAGCTTGGTCCATTGTGAAAACGGAAGTGGCTGGTTTTTTTGCAGGCTGATGGCATCCCCGTTGAGAATGGCATCTAGGTCGTCCAGTATGACTCTCCACGACACAAAATCTACCAGAAGATGATGTGCTGCGAGGTGCACGGTTTGCTGCCCTTGAATCTTGAAGACATCTACAGTCAAGACGGGGCCATGGCGGATATCTATGCTACGTTCGCTCTCGTCAGTTAGCTCCGCTTTGTGTGTATCAGACATAAGTTGATGCTCTCTCAGGACGAATGAGCCCGAGACGTCTAACGTGACATGCTGTGTCCAGTGCTTAGTCTCGTCTCTAGAAAATCTCGCGCGGAGCATCGAGTGCCGCGACACGACAGCAGTGAATGCCTGTTGCAGTGCATCGAGCGTCACATCTCCCTTGAGGCTAAGTGAGACGCTCTGATTGCACATATTTGTGCCTTCAGGATCGCTCTCAAAGTATAACTTCTGGATCGGAGATAACTCGAATGATTCTCCAGCTTTCTCTTCTTCTCGTTTGATACTCGTCGTTTCTGTCATGGATGCTTCTCGTGCAATGTCGACAAGCGATTGCGGTGCTAGTAGGCTTCGCACAGACACGTTCAGGTTGTGTTTGCGGCACTCAGACACCACCTGCATTGCAAGAATGCTGTCGCCGCCGCGGCGAATAAATTGGTCAGTAACGCCTAGTGTGGCGTCGTTCAGTCCACGTTTCCACGCAGCCAGCAGGATCTCTTCTGCCGCTGTTTTCGGAAGCTGAATCTCTTTTCGTGATGGATCGAGCACTTCAGGGTCCGCTGATTCGATCCAAGTCTGGATCCGACGAACGTCGAGTTTGTCGGACGCTGATCGTGGCATGAAGCGTAGGACGAGCCATTGTGTAGGCACCATATATGGTGGAAGCGACTTCTCGAGAGCTTGCTGAATTTGAAGTGTTTCTTGCGCAGCGGCTGAACCTGAAGACAGTGGTACAGGCTCGACCGTTTTCGCAACGGCATCTATAGGACCTGGGAGGGATTTTAGCGTGAGGATTGCTGTAAGATGGCCGTCATATAATCCATTTCGGGGGACGCATGCCGCTGCCTCTTCAACTAGTGCACTCAGGCGAAGATGGTACTCAACTTCGCCAAGTTCCAGGCGCTGTCCTCGGACTTTGACCTGGCTGTCTTTGCGGCCGATATACAAGACAAGCCCGTCGGCGCCATACTTGACGAGGTCTCCTGTTTTGTATGAGCGGCCTGATGATGAATCACTCCACCATTTTGGAGAAGGGACAAAAACAGCATCTGTCTTCACGGGGTCACTGAGATACCCATCGGTAACAATCCGTCCAGAAATCATGAGCTCACCAACCTCCCCAGGCTCGACCAAAACGTCATGGTCATTCGGGTCAACCACCCACAACCCGCCCCCAAATGAGCCTCCAATAGTCGCCGCGGGAACTCTCCGGTGCATGTCGTAATGTAAAACTGCCGCCGATACTGCACATTCGGAAGGCCCGTACACATTCGAGATGTGTCTTCCCTGCGACAACCACCGGTCAATTAAAGCTTCATCCGGTGCTTCACCGCCCACAATCAATGTCTTGAGGAGGGGCACTTTCTCGGGCTCGATAGTCCGCGCGACAGAAGGTGTCAAGAACACAATATCTATGCGATACCTGTTGAGCACTGCGACCGTGTCATTTTCCCGTTCAAATTGGGAAGGTATGCAAACACAGCTTCCAAAACACAAAGTGGTAATAAGCTCAAACATGGAGGCATCAAAAGTGGCGGGAGCAAATTGCAGCACTCGTGTGGAAGAAGAAAGTTGAAACTCTAGTCCCTGCGCACGAATGCTAGTGCAGATAGCCGATTGCGGCACGACTACACCCTTGGGCGTCCCAGAGCTCCCAGAGGTGAAGACAACATAGCAAGTGTCGGAGGGCCTATTCCTGCCTCCCAGCGCAGGTAATATAGGGCTTGTGGGAATGAGGTCATCATCGCTGACAGTGACGATATGCTCGACGTGAGCGCCGAAAACATCCGCTGTTTCTTCCAGGCAGATTGCCGTCGTGATGTTGCACGCTGCACAAATGGCAGATATACGGGATGATGGATATGCAGGATCCAGATGGACGAAGGCTGCTCCAGTTTGTAGAGCAGCGAGCATCGCGATCGGCGTCCATTTGGTTCTCGGGACACAGAGGGCGATGTAATGACCATTTCTCAGGTGGCCTAGCCTCGTAGCAATATTGCTTGTTGCAATTGCTAACTGGGTGTATGTCAGATCGCCGTCCCAGGCGTTGATGGCGATGCCATCTGGATGCTGCTCGATTTGTTTCTGCACCAAATCAGAAACGCATTCCTTGATCGCATTGTCGGCAGTATTGCCGTTGATCAGAGATTTTTGAAGATGGAATAAATCCATGCTGGTGTGAAAAGCTTTGCTTGTGGAGGTTGCGTTAGACATTGTAGTTTTGGCAGAGCTGATGTTTCAATGAGAATTGAATGTGGTGACGTTCGAGTTCCTGATTGTTTTGCTGCTCTTCGAATTTCAAGTGTATTTGTTGACCAAACAGAAGCTTGCTGTGGCTTGTATCATGCATAATTGTAATAGTCACGTGGGTTAGGCCTTCACTTTGCACGCCGTCACACACTTACTACGGAGCCTAGTGGTTGACAATGTCGGGGCGGCATCCGAGTGGAGGCACGACCGCTTACTTGGGTAAGCTCCAGTGTAGTAAGCAGGCGAACTACATGCAATCCACCCTGCTTACTACGTCGTGCTGTTACAAGCGAGAGGGCAAAATCGAAATCTGCATCAACACCAAAAAGTGTTGTAAGATTAAGATTCTACATCATTATTGGTTTTCTTGGTCGAATTTGACAATCTTCCTCTTTTTTCAGCACACGGCTGGCCACCCGGAAGGAGTCCTAGGTTTTGCCATCGTCTTGGGCAATCACGAGAAACCTTGTCGTGCTGCCCAGTGACAGCACGATGCCATCTACAATATGTCCAACTAACTTGGACAATCGTTTTGGGCCCGTTGTGGATTCGTGCCTGCGATCATTTGATTTTACCAGACTCTTCGAAGACAGCGTCTTCGGCATAGGACTTTCTATTATACTCCTCGTTGCGGCAACTATACAATCAATCAATCGATACTCAGTCAAAAGCATTCATTCTCGTCCGGATTATACGCAGTGGTTGCAGGCTGCAGTAGCCTTGTCACTCAAGGCCTCATTGACGATTGCGCTGTTGGTCGTATGGAGCGTTTCAAATCCTCCACAACAGACACGAGCAACTACTTCTTCAATAGCCCTGGAGCTCATCGCGTCACTGTCTCTGCTATTCATTTCTTACACTGAATATGGAAAGTCTAGACGCCCACCCGTTCTCACATCGGCTTACTTGATGTTGGACGTCATTTTCACCAGTGTTCGCGTGCGCACAGACTGGATGATCCCTGGTAACCAAATCGTGGCTGGGCTAAGATGTGGGATTCTAGTCACAGCCCTATTAGCATTGGTACTGGTATCAGGCCCGAGATATCACGTCCCTAGCGAGAAATCTTCCCCTGAGCAGCGCTCAGGCCTTTTCGGGACAGCCTTGTACACATGGCTGGTCCCGTTCTTGATTCGAGGGTATCGCCGAAAGCTCCAAAGCACCAGCGAACTGGACGACATCGACCGTACATTTTATTGTGAGAAATCACAGTACCATTTGCCTGATAGTTGGAGTGAGTCTGAAGACAACCGCCCATTGGCTGGATCGTGCTGAGCTGTTCTAGATCGTGGTAGCACGAAGAAATATGCATTGATTCGAGCTGCCGCATCCATTCTCAAATGGCCTCTCATTGCACCCATGCTTCCTCGTCTGGCTATGGCAGCTTTCATATATTCACAACCGCTTTTGTTGGCACGAACTGTCAAGTTCATTGAGCATGAAGAAAAGAACAGAAGCATAGCATATGGGCTTATTGGCGCTTATGCCCTAGTCTACGCCGGCCTTTCGGTACGTAAAGATTCGCTTAAATCCATTATTCCTACCTACTAAGAATTTACTCTTCCTAGATCTCGGGTGGTCTATATTGGCGTGGTGTTAATCGCTTCATCACACACATTAGAGGAATGTTAATCCATAGCATTTATCGCAAGACTACAACTCTTCCGAGTTTCCGGTCAGATAATATGGAGGCGGTTGCCTTGATGAATACGGACGTAGAGCGCATCGTCGTCAGTATTCGAATGTTGCATGAGTCGTGGGCAACTGCTATAGAGACTGCCATTGCGATATTCCTTCTTGAACGAGAAGTAGGAATCCTTGCACTCGCCCCTATAGCAGTTGGAATCGGTGAGCTTCCGACCTAACTCAAGAATCAATATTAATGCTAAACATTTTTGATGCAGCGTGCGTTCTTGGTTCCGCTGCGATTTCCAGTGTTGCCGGTGGGCGCCAAGCTCGCTGGATGGAAGCTCTTGAGCAACGCATTCAGGCTACAATACCAGTCCTCAACTCAATTCGAGAAATTCGGACGCTCGCGATCGGCCCCAAGGTGGAGTCTATGATTCATGAATTGAGACGAGTCGAAATCAACATTGCCAGATGGTTTCGTCAGGTCATTATTATCGCTTTTGCCCTCGGTGTGTAATTTCTAGATTACTCAACATCTCTTCCTAACTTCGACCGCAGCTTACGGTCCTGTTACAATCTCACCCACCATTGTCTTTACAGCTTACGCTGCAAAGGCCAATGCCGCTAGCTCTGCAACATTCGACGCAGCTCGTGTCTTCACAGCCTTATCCTTAATTAACATCCTAGCTATTCCCCTAATCACTTTCCTTCAGGCATTACCTCAGCTTGCGGGAGCTGTTGCAAATTTTCGCAGAATCGAAGATTTCCTCTCACTTGAGACAGACGAAGACTTCCGTCGATTCTATACACATAAAGTAGACGAGAAAGAAGCCAACGATGCTGCAATTCGGTTTTCAAGTGCATCAGTTAGTTGGAGTAATGAAGGCTCACCGGTTCTTCAGAATATTGACTTGAACATAAACCCGTCATGTTTGACCGTCATCTATGGGCCGAGCGGTTGTGGAAAGACGACGCTATTGAAAACAATTTTAGGGGAAGCAAAACTAGTTCAGGGATCTGTCAGTGTGTCATCTGCTGAGATTGCATTTGCTGACCAGACACCGTGGTTTGCCAAAGCTACTATTCGAGACAACATAATCGGGCTGGGCAACGAAAACATAGATGAAGACAGGTACAAAAGAGCATTACTCGCTTGCGATGTGGATGAAACCTGGGTACCAATGAACCAAACAATCAGTAGCAACATGCCGAGCCTTAGCGGAGGCCAAAAGCAGAGAATTGTGAGTTCATCGACTTAGTTTAAAACTTGCTTCGTGTTAACATTATCAAGGCTCTTGCTCGAATAGCTTACTCACAAAAAGCTCTTATTATTCTAGACGATGCATTCTCAGCAATGGATACATTGACGGAAAGGGCCGTGTTTGAAAATTTATGTGGCCCTCAGGGTCTTCTACGCCTTGCCGGCTGTGCAGTTGTGTTGGCAACCCATTCGCGTACGTTTCCATGAATCGCTATGACCCGAAAGCAAATTGACAGCGTGGCAGCATACTGCCTGAAGCAGGCAGACGAATTAGCCGTCCTTTCATCAGCCGGGAAACTGAACTACACTGGCGACGCAAAAATATGGTTGGCCGAAAACGATACTGTAGCTGATTCTATCACAGATACTGAAGCAACAACGTGTTATTCAAATGTTGGTGATGTCTTTGCCACCAGTGACTGCCAAAAAATCGAAAAGGATGTCTCGAAACTCAAGGTGGAGATAGAATCCCCACACGGAATATTTGTCATAGATACACCGACAACTGATAGCAATCGGGGTGTATACCGCTATTACTTCAAAGCGCTGGGAGCAAGAAACATGGCCATCTTTGTAGTTGTCTGTGCCTCTTTCACATTTTGTTTGCGATTCCCAGGTAAGCTGTCAACGATCGGTCAAAGCCGAAAGTGCGAATCTGACTTAGAAATAGACCTTTGGCTATCATGGTGGGCAACGGCAAACATGAAAACTCCTGGCCATGACTCGGGCAAATACATCGGTGTCTACATCGCTTTACAGCTGGGGGCACTGCTTCTCGTGACGCTATGGGCATGGACTTATTTGAATTGGGCTGTTCCAAGGTCAGGGTTGATCTTTCACAAACAAATGATTAAAACTGCGATGCGGTGAGTTCTTATATACCATCAAAAAATCTCCAAACTAACCAGAATCAGAGCGACAATCGCATATCTGAGTAACGTCGATTCGGGCGTAACAGCAAACCGATTCAGCCAAGATCTATTGTTGACAGACAGTGAGCTGCCAGGAGCTTTTGTCAACACAGCAGCAGGCAGGTCTCCCATAAACTTAACTAATCTTCTGACCAACTAATTCTCCCTCCTAGAAATGGCCAGCATACTTGCACAATTGATCATTGTTGCGGTGTCCTTCTATTACATTTGCGCTGCGTACCCTCTCATATTTGCGGTCCTTTTTGGCCTCCAACACTTCTATCTCCGCACGGCACAGCCTCTGAGAATCTTGGATATTGAAGCCAAAGCACCCCTGTGTACGCAGTTTATCGACACAATTCAGGGCCTAACCACAATCCGCGCTTTCGGATGGCAAGACAATCTTCAACAAAAATTGGATCATGCCCTGGAAGAATCACAAAAGGCATTTTATCTCATGCTATCCATCCAGCAATGGCTGAATCTGGTTCTGGATCTCATTGTGGCTGGCTTCGCAGTCATAGTGGTTGGTGCCTCGATTCCATTAAAAGACTTCATCAACCCAGCAGCACTGGGCCTTATTCTGAGTAACATCGTCTCACTAGGCGAGAACCTACGAAATCTCTTCCTGTTTTGGACCCAGATGGAAACATCTATTGGATCCATTAAGAGAATCAAAGATTTTGTCGAGCAAACAGACCAAGAGCAAGGACAAGAAAATCTACCCACTCCACCATCCGACTGGCCGGCGGATGGCGAGATCCGGTTTCAGGGTGTTAGTGTATCTTACCGAAAGGATAGTAAGCGCCCAACACTTTGTGACTTGACCTTCAGCGTCAAGCCCGGCCAAAAAATCGGAATTTGCGGCCGCAGCGGAAGCGGTAAATCCACGCTCATTGCTGCGATCTTTGGTCTTGTCGAGCTCAGTGATGGAAAAATTACGATTGATGAAATAAACATCGCTTCCATTCCACGCCAGATTCTGCGAGAAAGACTGGTCTGTATACCTCAATCTCCATACATGCTCAAAGGAAGCATCAGATTTAACTTGACTTCGGGCTCAATTGTTTGCAAAGATGAAAATATGCTATGGAGTGTATTGCAGAAAGTTCAGCTTGCAGACGTAATCCGTGTGAGTGGGGGTTTGGACACAGACGTTGCCGATGTGCATTTTTCAAAGGGGCAGCTGCAATTGTTGTGCCTCGCGCGAGCACTCCTCAACCCGAGTCGAGTAGTGATCATGGATGAACCATCGAGTGCTGTGGACAGTGAAACGGATGAGTTGATTCGCAAACTGATCTACACGGAATTCCATGATAGAACGGTATTGGTAGTCTCGCATAGAATGGACTGGATGAAGGATGTCAATATGGTTCTTGTGCTGGGAGATGGGCAACTATTAGAGATGGGCGCTCCGGAGGAGCTGTCGCAGCGTGTTGATAGCGCATTTTTGGCACTACAATCCAACAAAAGTTAGGGGAGGCATAGTGCTATACCATTCTCTAGAGCTTATACTATGAACAAGCTCGTCGTCAAGTAGATAAAACTGAACTTATAGGCGCGAGACAATCAAACTATCAAAGCTAGTACCCTAAGTAACAAAAATCATGTATTCAGGGATTTAGAAACTTATTTATCTATGTATCTATTCAATGGAACTAGGGGTTACGAAATCTTGATAACCAAATTTGCACATGTCGGGTTTTGACTTCAAATCGTGGCAATATTGAAATATATTCGCTTGTTATTTGATAGTACATTGCTTGTATTAAAAGGTCGTAAGAATCCTTACTGGTTTGTTGTAGGCTTTAAATTTATCACCGTCTTGGTCTTTCTTGTTACTAACACCAAAATCTCAAGAATCAGAATAAAAGTGAAATAAGTAGCATGTCATAGTAATCTTTCTTTTTCTACATATTACCCGTACTCAAATTTGTTGTATACTAGAGGTTTACTATATTTGGAAGCCATGTATGTAACTGTCTCAACAATAGGGAGATATCTACATCTAGGTAACGTAGTTTACAAGTAAGTTGGCCACCCTGTAACGAAGGTTCTCCGAACACTCGAGACTCTCGTGAACTCTGGTACGAGTTGAGGGGGCGGGGCCGATACACCAAAGATCATGACATTGTATAGTTGTAATCCAAAGCGGGGCCGATGCGCTACACAGGCGCATAAAAGGCTCGATACTTGCGAAGAGAGTAAAGCAAGTATTATTCTCCCTTAGATACTAGTGGTACTATCGAATACTATCTGTCATCCCTTCACTATCTCCTGTGGCCTACGGCAAGTACTATTGTCTTCCAGCTACCTCTTAACACACCCCAAGATACACCAAAAAGTTGGAAAACAGACTCTTGAATCTCAGCAACAGCTTTATAAAATAAACCAAAATTTTTATGTAAACTTTACCTACCTATCTTAAGACTAATAATTCAGCTTTAAAAGGATATATTAGGTAGTTCTTAAGATAAATTAAGATAATTAATAAAAGTTGAAAATTGGGGGCTAAAATAGAGCCTATAGAGCTAAGAAGTATAGGATAAACTAAATATATATGTAAGAGGTTATACGCATATTTTTAGTGTATTTTATAGGGCTGTTGCTGAGATTCAAGAGGCTGTTTTTCAACTTTTTTGGTGTGTTTTGGGGTGGCCAGCTTGCTTGTAAACCACGGCAGTGAATTGTGACAGATTGCGCGTCCCAGCACACGTTCTCTTGGCATATAATTCTTCATTTTTCCTTTGAATATTCTGCTCCTAAGACTCCGTTCGCTAAAATACAGCAAAAGACAAGTTTTCGTGAGTTGTAAGTTTCATCCAACCCAATTGTGGGCAGGTGTGGCTTCCAAGGTTGTGCAACCAACCAATCGGAGGTACAAAGCCTCCCGAGGTCTTAGCCGCATCAGACAGGCTACCTTTCGCCTCCCAAGTCTGCTTTTACACTGCCACCAAATCAGCATCTAACGACCAGTCGCTCTCATCATCCGTCGCAGCACCCGCCCCACTTTCCAGCAACACAGTCACCAGATCCGTTCGCCCCGACATAACAGCCCGCTGTAGTGGCGTATAGCCGGCATGATCCCGCTTGTTCACTGGCAGTGAGAGATCCTGCAGCAAGAGGCGTAGTGTATCGGCGTTGCCGGCTGCCACGGCAAGATGGATAAGGCTCAGTGAGGGGCGAGGGACGTTGATGATGGGGTCGATTTGGTTCCAGGCGCCGCCAGGGGTCACGCTGGGGTCGAGGCCAAGGTGCAAAGGGGTTGGGGCAGAGTTGCGGGTCATCAGAGATGGTCGGCTGTGGCGTCGTGAAGAGGATGAGGAGGACGAGGATGGGGTAGTAGAGAGGCTGGCACTTGTCTCCGCTGGGTCAGCGCCGCTGCTGGGTGTGCAACCGGTTCTCGAACGCGCCAGGTGGTGGGTCTGATGGGGTTGGTTTTGTTGCGGGCCGGGAGAATGCTTCCGAGTGGGAGAAAGCGGATTAGAGCCATCTGACGTGGTTTCCAGTGCAGAACGCGTGTGGTCTTCGAACGACGCAAAAAAGTCAAAGTCTTCCATGTTTGCGCTGCCCGGCACCGCACTTAGCTGCTCCGATATCGAATTTTGGTGCAAAAGCTGGGTTTTGTAAGACCAAGTCGGACAGATTCACGTTCTGATGACATACAGAAATATCAGGTTTGATTTGTGCTCCAGTGAAATCCATTTCCTGTGCGGGGCCTGGCGGTGCGTCCCATGGTGAATTTAATCCCATAGCGGCCAACTCGTTGGCAGGTGGTGTGCCTCGAGCAGCATCTTGCAACCCTCGAATCTGCAACTTCAATTGTTCCACTTCTTGGTTGCGTTCACGAAGGTTTCTACCTGCCATGCTTGTTAGTAAATTCTCAATCGCCATCAAAGTTACGCTGCGAGACCCACGATACGCACGTTGAGCCAGCCGATTTTGGAGTCTTCGACGGTGCGCACTATCAGGTAGGTTTCTCCAATCCTCATCTGGCTTCATTAAGTCCTCATAGGCCACCGGCTGGGTTTGATTTGTTGTGGACATTTCGCCCATATGGCTGTAAATCCCTTCCAAGTTAAGATAGAGAGAGGACACGATGGGAGAGAAAAATGGTTTTCTGGGTGTTGGACAAAATAATGAACATGGGAAACACGAGGCATGCAGGGTCCATACAGGGTGCAGCCACGATGGTTCATATCCCAGAACATCATTCCCACGTTTTTCCCAGTAAGGCATTTCTGTAACAGGCTTATTGGCCTAGAACAGTGATGTTGATCTCCATTGGACATTACAAGGGAAGTAAGCATTACCGGGATATGAAGCGACGCGCCTGCTATGTACACCCTGCATAACACGAGGTCGATGCGTAAGGCCGTTCCTGCTGTACGTAGACAAAGATTAGCAACATTCCTCGACACGAAAATCTGTGTCAAACAAAGCCGCGGGCCATTTCAAATAGCAACGCTTTGGACCCTTCATCTACAACATTATCAAATATAAATTTTTGTCGTTGGTGTGTGCTGTAGGCAATTCTACATAGCATATATTCTTAGAACTGAGAGTTACCTTGACAGTTTTGCTGATGCGCCCTGTGTCGCGAGCCATCCTTCGTACCTCTCCTTACTACACTGCTAGTCCTAGCTCCTGCCGTTGTGAGGAACTGTGAAAGGGTCTAGCGAATTACTACACGGGTAGTGCTTACAGCTTGCGAGTGAGCTTAATGAATGAATTGTCAGGCGTGCCATGCGCCGTCCCATCCTCATACAAGATTTCCTTGTGTTGTGGGGCTTGCTAACCAGTTATAGAAGTTGACTTTGCGGAACTCGGCATGTCTTACAATGTCGGTCTGGTGCAGTTCGCTAGCACCTACTAAAATGCTGAGCCTGCCCAAGTGTGCTTATTTTCTGGTACGCGAGATCAAGCTAATCTTGGTATGGAGGCTGGTATTCACTGGTAGGACTGAGTCAAACGCGAAGGTGGGGGATCTGGCAGGAAAAGACTTGTGCGGGTTGACCCGAATAGTGGATGCAGTAGCGTTGGTAAACGCCTTGTTATTTTTCCAGTGTGGTAAATCACCTCGTTCGGTATTGACTCAACTACCCAACGTAGGTCTTGGTATGCTTGGTAGTGTAAGATAATATTGGACGAAACACCCAATCTGTATCGTATCTCTGCTGACCAAATAAAACGCATCTATCCGATCTTGAATGCACGGGCATCCGCCCAATCTCCCGAGTTCTGCTACGCTCGAGTCAGCTCGTTCAGGCGGCCCACTGGTAAAGGAAACGGGTACCGCCCCGGAGCGCCTACAGGCATGCATACCACCGTTCGTCCATATCTGGCTTAACTTCGATCACTAAGCTTCTTGACGAACTGAACAACAACACATGCGCATCTTGAATCAGGCCAGTCAACAGGGTTGTATCTCCATTCTGTGCTGCTGCTTTCTATTGATACTAAAAATTCTAGATCCTTTCCTCAAGTATACCCTGATGATTAACTGTAGCTCCGACATAGATACGACGCGCTTGGACATACAGCCAGAACAGTGCGGTCCCGGACCGATTGACATGCCTGGGTAGGTAATTTACCAAAATAACACGATCTCAGCTGTAGAGATGGCGAACACCGTACATGCACAAGCAGCACGATACTACCTAGGTATTAGTATACTAGAGCTGAGCTTAGCTACGCTTAGCCTTTGCTTGTACCGGTATTCGGCTAGTCGCTGGCACGAATGGCAAAAAATCGGCGTTGCCCGAAAGTTGTGTGCTCTAAGGCCCTCGGTCTCATAGACCCCATAGGCTGACCTAATGTAACTGTAATAAGTAGCTGAGCTCATACTGTAACCCAGGCCTTTGCGTGTGCAGTCTGTTCTCGTACCTACACAACCTTGGCACGTTTCTACACACGATGGACACCCTTTCATTGTTGCAGACGCACCAACAATCTTGAATTGTCAGAGAAGTGGAATTTTTGTCTCAAACATTTATGTACTCAGTTCCTCGCCGGTTTTTCCTGCATTTTCCTGCAAGGCGATTCGTGAGGCCCACCCAACGTTGCACCGGAGCCGTCCGCCTCCTCCCGTTTGCCGCCACCTTGTGGACAATTATCTGAGCCTCGTTTATCGGCTTACAAGCCTCAGCCGCATGTAGTGCCTTTCTTCCTCGTGACCCTCCGCATACCTAATTATAGTATGGGTCGAACCTTTGAGGCCACGTTTGAGTTCTATGTTCCCGGTCGCATTTAGCCCTACCCGCTAACAGCACCCTCATAACAAATACCTGCGCCAAATGTCGCCATCCCGAGGTCCCCTTCAAGAGATATTTCCCACCAGAAATTGTAATCGAATGCACCGCACAATTTTTCGCCACGATGAATTGCTTGTCGAATCGGATATTTACACGCGATGAATTCGAGGTCGGCGTGGCCAGGCTAGACCAGTCTATGTATTTGCTGCGGTCAGCAACGGCTTGAGCTCGAGATGGCCTCCCCGTAGGATTCTGCGGGAAAATGCGACGAATCTCCGTTAGAATGCAGGCTCTGTAAAACGGTTAAGCATCCATTAGTAGCATTGACCAGATCAGGGTCAACAGCCGACTGTTCAGTCTGCTCCCAGCTGATGCGCCGCCAGACTTTGCTTACTTTGACGGGCAAAATGCGATAACTTGGTTGAGGTAGACGTGGATATCCCTGAGCCCTTTTCTAGCGGCTTCGAGTGGGAACCTCCGCTCATCTGCCCGATGGATGCTGACCTTTGACATGGCGTATTCGGCGAACCGTCCGCTCAAGAATCAAAAATGATGCGATTTTCAGATTGGTCCTAGTAATCCAACCCTTGTGAGTCAATAACATTAGCATCGCGGGTATCGAGCCGGTCTAAATATCCGAAGCAATGGAACAACTTGGAATTGCGCATCGATGCCATCAAAAGGGATGTCAATTGTGGGTCAAATTGTAAAATGTAGATTTGATGCAACCCATACTGGTACGCATGTAATTGCAGTGCGCTTACTGCCTCGGGTCCGACGCCTGCGTCGATCCCTCTGATCTTACACCTTTTAAGATCAAACATTTTACTGGACGCAATTTGTGCAAGAAGAGAAGTTGTCTCGGAAGTCGACATAAGGCTGACCTAAACGTTAGAATTTTTAAATTTTCGGCCTGGAAAATCGTCACAGCTTTTGAGAACCGGGATATTCTCAAAATAGGCCTAATAGTTTGGATAAAGGAAAACCAGGTGGCTACACGGAAGATCAATTGAATACGAACACAACTTTATGAACGGACGAGGTCAATTGCGACCTCTTACCTACAAATTCTACGCCCCGACAACCATTAACGATCGTTCCTTTTCAATTTTCGTTTCCCACGAGTTCCAGTCCTGCACGACTTGTTGAATTCTTTCAGACTTCGTAATACTCAGCACTTCCTCAAAGTAAGCCCGATCGATCTTAAACGGCGTCCCTGTCACATTTGGAATGTATCTTCCGATCAGGCTCTCCGGCGTCAGACTATTGCAATCTAAACATTCTTCCAATAAACTCCGGAATGCTTCCATACGAGGCCTTAGGTAGGAACTGTGAAATGGCACGTCGATGCCAGTGAGAGGGATCGTTGCCAATCCGCGGGACAGTTGAATCTCGGCGGCCGGAACATTTTTGGTGATACCAGCGTGTCGAGTGACAAGATCTGCAAATCTTTCTTCAGGATTTTGATGATTGCTTCTCTTGATATCGTCACAAATTCGCTGCAGGATGTCAAGGGCGCGAAGGTCGCCTGCGCAAACGTACTGTTTGCTGCGGACATTGAGATTCACAATCTCTATAAAGAGGCCTGTCTTTTCTCGTAGCATCATCACCAGTTGTGACAAGGCCGATTCGTTCTGGACGAAGACTAATTGAGAATGTGTCAGCGCGACGTATTGTTTCACCAGTGACTAGAGTACTCACAGCTACCCACCCGGCTCGGATCCACAGCGACCATAGAAAAGTCACTCCTTCCAGCAGCATCTCGCGCTACAGCACTCTGCATCGTCATGCCACGACAGAGGAACAAATACAACATATTCTCAAACGGCATGAAGTTGGTACTACAGGCCAGAGCGATGTATTCTCCTAAAGAATGGCCAGCAAAATGATGACCGGGAGCAACTACTCCCGCCGATTTCATATCTGCGTAGGCAGCCATTTCCATCAACGCCAGGGCCGGCTGGGCAAACTGTGTAGCCAGAAGCAACCCAGTCGGCGATCGATGCGTGAATGAGGTAGACTGTGAGTGGATCTCTGGGAACATTGGCACAAACTCTCGCTTCCCACCCAACCCATTGGATGGTATCTCGAAATGCATCGCTTGATAGTTCCGTCTGAGTTGCCGGCCTCGCACTCCACCAAAGTAAACGACTGCTTCTTTAGGATTATTTTTGACAATGTCGAGGATACTCAGCCCGAATTGAGATAAAAAGTATGCCTCTGCTCTGTCCCATACAGCACGAGCAGGAGCTGAAGTATCATAGAGATCCATTCCCATGCCTTTGGCGGCAGAGCCTTGTCCGGTAAAGCAAATAGTCGTTGAGGGTTGAGAGACGGATGCCGATCCTTTCAAAACCTTTTCGCCCGTTCTTTCGCACTGCACGTCGAATTGAAATTGTTCGATACCGGCCTTCATGCCCACCTGAGAAATGACAAGATGGAGCATGTCATTTGGGAGGACCATGCCTGTAAATTCAATCTGAAACGAATGAAGACGGGAAGGAACGTCCTTGCAGATGTAGGTTTCGAATTTTCGTCGTACTATGGCTGAACAGTACATGCCGTGGGTAATTGTGCCAGGGAGGCCTGCGAGTTGTGCGAATGCTTCTGATGTGTGTATGGGATTGAAGTCGCCCGACGCACGAGAATATGCTTCATTGCATTTTGGTGCTTGGAAAGTAGAAGTATGAATGATGCTCTCTTGCTGCTGCGTGAAAGAAGAAAGATCTTTGCCATGCCGTAATAAGTAAGAGATGACGATGTTGCCTCGTTTCTGTGTACTGAAGTGACTGATGGTCCCAATACAAGAGAGCTCTCCTGTCTCGGTGACAATCGAAACATTGCCTGTTGTCTCCTGTCCTTTATTATTGGTCAAGACATCGGGTTCAAAGCGTAATGTGACATTAGTCAAATCCAGGTCATCAAGTGTGTTTCTGCCAGCCAGAACAAACCATTCTTTACTGGCTAGTACGGCGATATCAACTTTTGAAGATAGCTTCACCTCGTATGGGCCTTGGACGTCATTTCGGAACGGTTCCAGGCCTTGGTCGACATTACCCCGGACCAAGAAACGAGAATGAATGTTGACTAAAGGCCTACCTCCCCGGGAAAGGTTACAAATGACCTTGAGCTCTATTCCAGCATCTCGAATGATTACAGCGCTTATTTTTGCTTTAGAGTGAACCTTGTCGCCAATTTGGAGTTGCCCATGCACCTCGTATTTATTGGATATGTGGACAAGGCTCAGCAAATCCATGGGATGATGGACAAGAAGCTCGGAAATGGCATTCCACGAGATAACAATAGCGTAATCAACCGGTACACTATAGCCCTGATGGTATTCGATAACCTTTGCGAATTCAACTAATCCATGACTTTCGATCGCAAAGTCACGCTCTACCACAGAATGTCGGTTGAGAGGCTGTGTAATGTTGCACTCAGGACACCATAGCTGGCGATAGAAACTGCGGATTCTCTCGTTTTGGTTATCAACTATTTGCTCGATCGAAGCGTGGCTCTTGAGTGGATCGTAGACGTATCTTAGCACCAGTGGAATTGGGGTTGTAGATAAAGTAACGCTGGTCGTGATGATGATGTTGATTTCTCGGACCTCGTCGAATGACACACTTATTATGGGACCCGCATCGCTAACGAAGAACAATATCATGTTAAGGCTAATATTAATGCTCTTGAAGCTCAAAGCACTGATCAATTTACGAATGGGATTTTGTATCAAGCGGCCGAGTTGTATGATCGAAGGAGTGCCCAATAAAGCAGCCGCCCATGAAAACGCTGGATACTTGAGTTCTTTTATTAGTGTCGGATCTGTAAGGTGTTTTAAAGTCGGAATTTCTGGTTCTTTATTCTCACCAGGAAGCGATACAGTCTGCTCCAACCTCGTCAAGTGGTCCAGGACACCGAGGTTGATGCTGTTCAAAATGTCGCCCACAGGTTCATTAATCTTATTTGTGTAGCGTGCGGCTACCGGCCCGTGTAGAATAAATGTTCTGCCCGCATCTTGGTTGACAACGGTTTCCAATGCTTCAGACTGCCACAAAGAATCCTTTTTAAACCAAGATTCAAAATGTTCATCCAACGCAGGGATGAAAGGTACCGGCTTCAGTCCCGGAGACCTGCACAGCTGCATAAAATAATGCATATCTTCAGGGCAGACCAGCGATTTAGATGCCTCCGGAAGTAGGAGCTCGACGTGCTCGAAATTGACCAAAAATTCATTCAAGCAAAGCTGAATATTATGGATATCCGGACTGGCCAATCGATCTTCCATTCTTTGCACGAACTTTTGCACAAGTGTCTCATAACTGGAATCGATCCACTTTCCCACGAACATGAGATCGAGCAGGCGTCTGACGACCTCCAGGTATGTCATATCCAAAAAGTCACAGGATGTTCCATCCTTTTTCCTTCCAAACCATGGCCGCTGAAAGTCGTTGTTGAGGCGTGAGATGATATATTGCTTCTTTGCGGCGAGGACAGTAGGCCGTTTCTTTTTCTCAAGTGCGAAAACACTCTTGTCTAACTCCGCCCAGAGTTGCGCACCCCGGGTAGCGATGACATGTATGGGCTCACCCATTTCCGATACAACAGATATCACTCCACCAGTTGTAGAGTGGTAAGTATTCGACCATTGCTTATCATCGACTCCCTCAGCGTCCACGATGGCCACCTTAGCTCCGTGGGAAGTATGGGCCTCAGCTGAAATCATAACTCGGCTACCGAAAAGTACACCGTCAAATGGCATCACTGAGTTCTTGTTGTACTGCAGACTCCATACCCCGGTGAAGTATGGAATAACGTCCTCCGCACATCCAAAACCGGAACCAGCAACGAGGTGGATGTTGGGACATTCCCTGATAGCCGCGTACGTTTCGAGGATCGGGGAATGGAAATCCTCTCCGGAGTGATGCCCACCACCTCGGCCACTTGTCCATTGTAGGATCATTGGAAACGGGGCGTTCTTCTTCGCAATGTCCACTACCCTCCTGATCGATTCAGCAGAGCTCGGCTTGAATGATATATGTTCAAGTCCCAAAGAAGTAATCAACTCAGTCGCGACCTCCAATGACGGAACGCCTCCGCCAATGGTCAAGCCTGCCAAAGGGAACCCTTCTGCACGAAGTTGTCGAATGAAAGGGATTTGCCACGAAATTGCTTTTGGGTTGGCGTAAATGACATTCATGGTGATCTTTCGACCTAATGGTATCAGATCTCGGAGCTGAATAAGTGCAGAGTGAAGGGACTCGGCATTGTGATAGCCTCCTGCCGCGAATTCAACATGATAGCCGGCATGCACTGGAGGTATTGTTAGAATAACGTTTGATTCATGGAAGGTACATAACTTACTAATCGCTGCGACAAAATCTGGATGCGTTGTAGTAGGTGTCATACCAGCAATGAAAATTGGGGGAAGCTTGAGGAGACGGCTGAGTTTAGTCTTGATAGCCAAACCTGATGGTGCCTTCACGACAGATGGAGATAGTTCTCTTCGCCAATCCGATCCCCACCGGAGTTTATTACTCGAAAAAATATCAATAAGTGAACCGATCTCGGAATCGATCGATTTCACTAGCCTGCCAGCCGTGATTACTTTAGTTCCCTTGCCAACGATGTTGCCATGTGTGAGTGTTCCGACACCGCTTGTGGAGCCTGGCCCAAAGTCAATGATGTGTGTAGCATCGGAATATACAATGCTAGGCCAATCTACGATGTCAGACGTAACCGATCGAATCAAAATAGGCACTAGATCATCCTGTGGGGCGAGGTTGCTTCCCACTGAACTGCCTGGCGACGTTGAGTTAATAGCATGTCGGAGGGACCCCGCCAAGATTTTCACATCTTGAAGGTCGGCCTCTATGAGGCATACAGCGTTATCAAGTAATGGAGAATGACAAGGTATGGAAATCGGCAAGAATCGACTAAAAACTGAACCAGTCTTCTTGGGCGCGACAATAGCCCCATTCAAAGCATTTAATGTACGCTCTAAGCCGCTAACGACAAAGTCTTGACTGGAATTAGCCAGCGCGAGGTGTGCGTGACAATGGGACGGAAGGCCGTGGTTAAATTTAGAAATGGCAGCCTCCAATTCTTCCCGAGTGATGTTTGATACGCTTAACATGGGTGAGGGTGTTCCCTGGATATTGCTTCTAGTCTGGACTGATTGAGATTGCCTTTTCGCGAACTCTTGGAACGAACGGGCGCCGATCCAGAAAAGAATTCGCACAGCTTTCACAGCAGCGCTAAGATATTCGCTCCAGGTACTAGCAGTGGAAATTACGGTAGCCACAATGACCCCTTGAGAATGCCCGGATATTCCTTGAAACCGGCTAGGGAACTCCTCTGGAGTTATTCCAAGGGACATACAAATCGCTTTGAATCTGACTAATTGGAGAAGCCCGATAAGTGGGAAGCTGACAGGAGCCGAAATAAGATATTCGTTGGGTGGCTGTAGGTCCGCTGAACGAATCCATGTTGCAACATCAAGCCCATACGGATATTGCTCAGAAATACGCTCATCTACCGCCATGTGTTTCAACAAGCTCCCAATAGGCCCAAATATATCTTCGATCATGGGCTGGTAGCTTAAGAAACAATCTCGCAACTCTTCAAGATAATGTCTCGTGTTCCCTTGCCCACCAAATACGCAATGTATCCTAGCATCGCCGTTTCCCTGCGCCCGAAGCAAGGCTGAGGATGATTGCCATTGCTTGTCGATGATTTCGAGTTTCGCCTGAGAATAGATCCTGATCAGCTTTTGGCGTCGTGTTGGATCTTCGTCCTGTTGGATAGCGTAATCATGTATGTCGATCCCCGAAAGAGACTCATTTTGGATGTACTGCCAGATGTGATCGGTCACTAATCTTTGTGTCGTATCCCTATCGTTTCGCAAACTGTGCATTAAGAAGAGGCAACATAGCTCAACCACTGTTTCCGGGTTCTCTTTGGTAGCGTTTAACTCATGATAAAAGCTATCTCTTGTCTGTTCGGCTTGTGCTAAAAGAGTATTTGGAATGTGAATTTTCGCCTTGATTTTCGAAACCCCTGGCGGGCCAACGCTTAGCACCAACGTATCAGTCATGGTGTTAGCCCGTATGTCGTCCAGTTCGATTCTGTGAAAGTCGAGCGATGCAGCGTGTCATCCACACATGTGCACAGTCGCAGTATCTCACCATGCAATACTCCATTTTGAAAGCCGAGTTGTAGTGTATTACTCTGCTCGTCATTCTGTGTATTGATGTTAGGTCGATGGCGAGGTCAAGCTTACTGGAACCTGCTTACTATGCATTGCGGCCATATAGTAAGCAGCCCTTCCCTTCCCTTCACTATGAAACATAGTAAGCAGTATTAAAAGTAGCAGAAATGTAGAATACGCATATTCAGTGCCTTGAAGGTCTTTGCAATGTGATCAGTAGCTGCCAAGATGTTATCCCGCGAGATCTTCCCCAAACCTCCCAAGAAGGATATTGGTCAATCATCCCATGTTACGTTTGATGCCTACAACTAACAAATTACAGACTGGAAGAACTTGTCTTTGGCCCTCAATTCCAACCCATCGCTAAACGGTCATGTGGAAGTCCGACACTCGCTTTCTACCAACAAGTGGTCTACCCCAATCATTGTTGCAGATGAAAAGATAGCGGTCAGCGGTCTCTCTCCGGGTCTCAACTATGGTCAGCAATGCTATGAGGGCTTGAAAGCCTTTCGCACCCAGCGACAACAAGATGAGAAGATCACTGTCTTTCGTCCCGATTTTCACGCCGCTCGAATGGCCCGCTCAGCTGAAGCCGTCTGCCTACCCGCTCCATCTCAGGAACTATTTATTGAATGCCTAAGAAAAGTCATCATAGCCAACGCAGAGTATGTACCACCAGCGCATGGCGATTCCTTCCTCTACATTCGCCCTGTCCTCTTTGGTGCATCTTCCAACCTAGCACTCGGTCCTCCAGAGGAAACCATATTTGCAATTTATGTTTTCCCCATCGCTCCGTACCACGGCGCTGCAGCAACTAAATCCGTTGTGCTCGAGGACTTTGATCGTGCGGCGCCAAAAGGCATGGGTGCGTATAAGGTTGGAGGCAACTACGCACCTGTATGGAGGCACGCCACAAAAGCGAAAGCTCAAGGATATGGACTTACGCTCCATTTAGATAGTGCGACGCAGACGTATGTAGAGGAATTTTCAACGAGTGGGTTCGTGGGGCACAGAATTGGGCTCGATGGGCAGGATGTAATGGTCGTGCCGGAAACCGAGAATGCGATCGCGAGCGCTACGTGCGATAGTCTGGTAAACCTGGCTCTAACTGCTGGTTGGGAAGTAGAGAGGAAACCTGTTCTGTTTTCGACTATCGCGTTGTTGGATGAGGTAGTAGCTGTGGGCACGGCAGCGGCAGCTGTTCCTGTCGAGAGCGTTACTCGACAATCTACCAACGAGACATTTGAGTTCAGAGGCGATAAAATGCGGCTACTTAGTTTGGCGGCGCAAGTTGCGGATATTCAGCGCGGGCGTGCCGTCGACACTGAAGGCTGGTGCTATGACATAGCTGGACCTGAGCAGCCAGTGGTTGTCAAACCTCTGAGTGAGATGCAAATACTGCGAGAAGTAGTAGATGCGCCGTAATTTTAGACTATCCGATTCTATTAGTATGTGCTAGCTCAACCCTGGTTGCGAATACATACAATGTATGCCGAGTTGTTATGGTCTCTCGTCGGAGTCGCTCCCTCAATTAAACCCTTCCTGGTCCGTGTGCTACTGTTATTGACCTTGCTCTACACCGATAGATGAACGAGTTTCTCTATTACTGTACGTAAATTTTCCTGCAATAGCTGTTTGGAGTTTGATAAGAGTTGCCTCGCACATGATAGCCCAAATATTATCGTGGCACACATGATAATTGTTTTGTATTCGGCAATCAAAGTATAGAAAACGAAGCTAGATAAAACGGACGTTAACTTTTTTTAATGCTCGTCGTCATCGAAAACCAAAATAAATACAATAATAATACTTCTTGAGCAATATTCATGGACACTGAAAATGGTGTTTTTGCTTAAGGTGTTTTTTTCATCCGTCTATATCTATTAGTTAACATTAGTATTCAAAGTTACGTGGAACCTTGAAGTAATTATAGATTTTAGAAAGTGGCGCAATCGTCTAAGGAATTTTGCCATCATCTTAATGGTGTTTAGGAGGCTATCATTTTCTATTAACTCGTCGCCCTAAACGATGAATAATGGTTAAGTTCGAAATGCAAATGGTCTGGAAGGTGGAAGATCTTCCAGCTGCGAGGATCAAGCCTATCATCACTTCTAAATTTATAGTTTTAGCATCTACTACTACTACTACTACTACTACTACTACTACTACTACTACGGGAAATTAAGGTATAGGATTATCTTAGTTTCTACACGAGGCATTTGTGTAGCGGTCTAACGTCACGTTTATATAACTTCCATATACGTTCAGTAGGTTGCGAAATTTTAAAGCCCCGTCTAACCATCAATCCAGCAAAAATACTGATAATAAAGGTATGGAAAACTCAAATCCAATAGATACATCAGTTTTAAAATCATCATTATTAACTCAATATGGTTTCATAGGCATGATAAAATGATCTTACTAGACAGCAGTACTTGGAATTTAGTAAGAGCTGAGCAACCAGTACCGTACTACGGAAAGTGGATGATCTTAGGACATTTGTGTACTAAATTTAGTTCAACTTCCGTTTAATACGACAATTTACCACTGCCTTTTCTCAAAAACCAGTACTGGGCCTTTCTTTTGTGCTGTAACATAATCCCAAAGTTGGTATTCCCCCTGTCGCTCTCTTCCAACGCCATCACCCAGTTTCCCCTTTCCTATAGACCCACTCTCACCACCAGCAACCCTAAAGTCACCGATAAATAAGACTACGGCCATGGTCAGCATCAATTCCTTCATTGCCAAACCTTTCCCCAGGCACCCTCTCATCCCAATCGAGAACGGATTGAACGCCTTTCTCGCCTCTTCGCATCCATTCTTGACTAGCCACCTTTCCGGACGGTAATTGTATCCATCTTTGAAATAATCTTCGTTGTGATGAATACTGTAGATCCCTACGCCAACATCACACCCGGCAGGAAGATTCTCTGAATCAACGGTAACAGGGCACAATGTTTCCCGCCATAGAGCACCACCTACGGGCGGCGACATGCGAAGTGATTCGTCAATACATGCTCGGAGATATGAACAAGCCGCCAGCTTAGCACCTATTGTGATCTCATCTTGAGAGCAGAATGTAGATCGAACTTCCTCGACGGCTTTCTGATATGCGACCTCATTCGTGGCCAGATAGAAGAATAACCCAGCAAGAGCCGTGGAAGAGGTATCGCTGCCGGCAACGATAAGTGTCGTGCTCTCAGCGTGGATCTCATTTGGAGAAAATCCTTCGCCCGTCTCAGGATCCTTGGCTGCTGCAAGGTGGGCAAAGATATCTGACCCCTCTCTCTTGCGCTGAAGCCGCTCTCGGACGACTTGCATCACGAATTTAATGAAACTGTTCCGGGCGATCAGGGCGTCTTTAAATATATATTTGTCCATCGTCTTCCATCGAGCTAGTGCTGGGAATTGTATGAAGGTTGACATGCGCCGATTGCTTGCGTCAATAGCCCTTGTCACATATCGGTAATTTTCATTCTCGAGCAGACTGTAGCGCGCGCTAAAAACAATGTCGGACATGATGTCAAAAGAAAGGTAGTAGCACCACTGCGACATATCTTTCTCGTAACCGTCTTCAACGTTGTATAGCGAGTGACAGAGCCTCTGAATATGGGTAAGCACACGGTCTTCATAGCCTTTTTGAGCCTTTTCCGAGACGCCTTGGGCCATAAGACGCCTTCTACGACCATGGTCTTTCCCGCCCAAGATGGTCAGCGTGTTTGGCGAGCGATGAATCAACGGAATATATGCGCTAGCCTTTTGAAACTTAGGATTTACGGATGGTGCTGCACCATGAATGTCTTGGAGGGCTTGAGATGTGTTTATTAGGAGTTTGTTTGGGCCATAGCGGACTGTCTTGCCGAATCTCTGGTGGCAGTGGTATATATCAAGGTGAATATCCCCTTTCCAGCCATGATAAGCGGCATATAAGTCTGTAAACTTCGCCAAGAAAGGACCTGGATACTTGGACAAAGGATGTATGAAAGCAAGATGGATAACTTTAGCGATAATTGCCTATATATTTGCATACGTTAAGGAAATTGCTATTCGAAGTCTGGGAGACTGTTGGACTTACTATGATTAATATAATAGCTATCAGTGCGACAATAACGCAGATATTCGAATTGAACGAATTCATTATTGCAGGTTAGCTTTGATATTACTCTCTCGAATTATTTCCAGCAGAGGTTGAAAATCCGACAGTTGGTGAGCGTGGGGTATTGGGAATATCACATGAGTTCTCCTATTATATTCTCCTTGTTTTCTATACGTCCCATGATTTTTTACCCTATATTGTGGGCTTGGTTTCACTATGATGCGATAGATTCGTGAGCATAGTAAGCGTCCTCACCTACGGGCGTAAGCTTGACACCTGCTGACTTTCTCGTATCCAACAACATGATGAAAATAAAAAATGAAGATTTGCTTACTATGTTCACCATAGCGACTAATTTGGCGTGGGTTGGGAGATAGCCATAGTATGGCGAAGCGCGCCCGGAAATCTGGGATGCCGCAAACTCGACGTTAGTGAACCATTTGCATAATCTATGCGTATTAAAAATATATATCTACTTTTCAGATAGTTTATTTCCAATTTGAAGCCTACCTGACGTAAAAATCCTCCCCGGGGAGCTCGAAGTAAGACATCATGGGGAATCAGTACACCGCAACAGAAGCGGAGCTGACGAAGCTGCTTGTCGTTGAACTTTTGGCGTAAGTTATCAGCACTGGGCAGTGCCAAAATAGGGAGTTTTTTAATATTATGGGTAGACATCAATTTTGCTTTCCGGTGCAATGGTGAGTGATCTACTTGCCCAAATAGAAAACATGCTGATAGCCTATAGGATCAAAACGCAGGATTCTATCTTTCAAGATTTTCAATCTGAGAAGCTCATCGAAGTTGGGCCTGCAGAAACCCTTACTAATATGGCCAAAACAACACTAGCTTCCGATTCATATAAAACGCAAGATAAAGCTTGCGGAATTGAAAGAACGCTGCTCAGTTATAGAAAAGATCATGATGAGATCTATTACACTACCCCAGTAGATGCAGAAATGATGATAGAAGCAAAATGCCCTAACAAGGATAAGGTGATAGAAATGCCCAAGCCGGTCATAGCGAAAGCAGCGAGAGTCGAAGATCCACCAGATGTACCGATACCAGATCAACCGCCGGCATCCATAAGTATAGTCAACTGCCTAGTGGCAATGGCACTGAGAAAACCCGCCTCTGAAATATCACAGTCCCAGTCAATCAAAAAATTATGTGGAGGTATGCTGGGAATTTGCAATTGTCATGGTTTTGTTGCTCATCGCTAACATACCAAAGGTCGCTCTACAGTTCAGAATGAAATTATTGGCGACCTGGCCAAGGAGTTTGGCTCGCTTCCTGATCAGCCAGAGGACCTAGAAATTTCTGCTTTGGCCACAGCCCTGACAGAGTCAGGGAAGGGCTCAACACTTGGTCCTTGTATATATGCGCTGGCAGGAAAGGTGGCATCTGCCAAGATGCCAACAGGTTTCAGTATTGCTCGGATTCGAAAGTACTTAGAAAACACGTGGAAATTTCAGCTAGGGCTACAAGATCGAGCGTTAATCACGATAATCTCGTGCCCTCCAGAAAACCGACTGTCGAATGACAAAGAAGCTGGTTTGTTCATAGACTTGATCGCCAAACAAGTGATGAAGGATATCGGATTCAATCCTGCACAGCTTCAAACCTCGTCCCAAACTAATGGCACTCTTAGCTCTGCTGCTATCCCGGCGGAGGTAATGCAGGCTTTTGAAAATGAGCGGCGGGCAGAGAGCGAGGCATTATACAAAATCTATGCAACGCGATTAGGAAAGGACACGTGCGGCCTGGTTGACGAGGGGAAGCAGGCCAAGGAGCATACTCGAGACTTACAAGGCAAGCTTGATGCATGGGCTGCCGAGCATGACGATCGATATGAGCAGGGAATTATACCAGCTTTCGACCCCAGAAAAGCCCGGACATATGATTCTTACTGGAACTGGGCTGTACAAGACCTCTTTCTACGGCTGCAGCCACCCTCAAAAGAGAGAGAATATACACATGACGATTTGTGCACACGATTCAGGGTTTGCGCCACTCCACAGCTTCTGGATATTGTGCAATTCCAATTGAAGGCGACAGAAAGCAAGAATTCCACACCAACGGAGCAAGAGGCATTCCAACAACTAGTAGCCATCAGAGACGCCTGCGCATCGGCGATATTAGACGAGACAGCGCCGCATTTAAAGCGCTTTGTCGCATCAATGATGCCAATGCTTGAAATTAATGATAAAGGTGTGACAAGCATTCGAGAGGTTTCACGACCAACCCGATCGCCGCTGTCGCCGCCAACAATACTCTCGAAATTCGATGAGAGACTTCGAGAGAGCAACCCATTCGAGTTCAGCATTATGACTCCTCCTGATTCGGAGACCAACATGTCGAACCCGTCTATAGCTGGCTCTACGCCTCGTACACCAAGTCCATACCACGACCATTTGAACTGGGCTCCAGAGATACAGACGAAGAGTCATCGCGGCTGGTATAGGAATGATGAGATCACAGCTACCTATCTCAATTGGTTTAAGAAATCGGCACTGGATGGTGTAACATTCGCTAACAAGGTAGTCTTGATCACTGGGGCTGGTAAAGACTCAATTGGTTCTGAAATTGTGACTAGCATGATAGCTGCCAGCGCGAGAGTCATCGTGACTACAAGCACATTTTCTAAGGACAAAGTTGACTGGGTACAAGATATTTATAAAAAGCACGGCGCCCGCTTCTCCAGTCTTACAGTAGTGCCGTTTAACGGTGGCAGCAAGCAAGACGTGCAGGCTTTGGTTGATTACATCTACTCTGACGCAGCGGTCGGAGGGCTCGGCCTGACATTGGATTACATTGTGCCATTCGCTGCGGTTGGAGAGGCTGGAAGAACAGTTGAAAGCATTGATGGCAAGTCTGAGGTCGCCCATCGCGTGATGCTCACTAATCTCCTTCGAATGCTTGGGGCTGTGAAGGAGCACAAGGCAAAACGGCGTTTAGATACACGACCAACTTACGTCATGCTACCCTTGTCACCTAATCATGGCACCTTTGGACGAGATGGGCTTTACGCCGAATCGAAGGTCGGCCTTGAGATGCTGATGAACAAATGGTGGTCTGAAGACTGGCGAGAATATATCTGCATTTGCGGTGTGGTTATCGGCTGGACACGAGGAACGGGCCTGATGAGTAGCAACGATATTCTAGCGACTGGGTTGGAAGAGGATATGGGAGTACGTACTTTTTCAGCAAAAGAGATGGCATGGTACATAATAGGCCTCATGGACTCTGAGATTGCTTCATTCGCGGACTTGGAGCCACTAAGAGTTGACTTGAGTGGTGGTCTTTCTCCATTAAGCAACCTTAAGCCAATCTTAGACAACATACAGAAAGAGATAAGCACAAAAAGCGAGATTCAAAAGGCGTTGTTTAAGGAACGAATTCACGATATGGGTGGAGAAGAACCTGATCGAAAGCCGTCGGTTGCCACACGAAAGGCCACGATACAAGTTGGTGGAGTGCAACTTCCGGAAAGTGACGCGGTTAAAGATATGCGACAACTCCTACCTATGGTAGATTTAGACCGCGTTCCAGTGGTCGTGGGCATTGGTGAAGCAGGTAAGTTGTCTCGCATATTTTACCACTAGACGACAATACTGACCATTCTTTCGCAGGGCCATGTGGAAGTGCGCGAACCAGATGGGAAGCTGAATGCCAAGGAACCTTCTCAGTAGAAGGGTGCCTCGAGCTTGCATGGATCATGGGATTGATAAAGTACTTCAATGGCATGATAAATGGCGAGACCTATTGTGGATGGGTTGATAAGAACACCAACGAACCCATCGCAGACGCTGAGATCAAGGCCAAATATGAGACATATATCGTCGAACACACGGGTATCAGATTGATCGAGCGCCATGCTCATGATTTCGCCGCGTCCAATGAAGAAGAAGCATTGCATGAAGTGGTTATCACAGAAGACCTGGAGGCATTTGAGGTATCTTTGGAGACCGCTGCGGATTTGAAACGAGAGCATGGAGATCAGGTCGTTATTGGGGAAGACTCCGATGGCCAGGTCTGCGTGCAGTTTTGTGCTGGCGCGCGATTGTACATCCCCAAGGCCATGCGACATCATCATGCCGTCGGCTCTCAAATGCCTACAGGATGGGATCCCAAAAGGTTTGGGATCCCAGATGATATCATTAATCAGGTGGACCCGGTGACATTGTTCGCAATCGTAGCAACTTCCGAAGCTCTCTTATCTGCCGGCCTCGAGGACCCGTATGAACTGTATGACCACATCAACATCGCAGACGTTGGGAACGCGGTTGGGTCAGGAGCCGGCGGTCAGAGGTCATTGCATGCCATGTACCGGCAACGATACGTGGACAAGAATGTGCAGAAGGACATCCTGGCGGAAACGTTCATCAATACCACAGCTGCATGGCTCAATATGCTTCTATTAGGCTCGTCGGGGCCTATACGAACTCCAGTTGGCGCATGCGCTACAGCGCTAGAATCAGTTGACACCGGCGCTGATCTTATTCGTAGCGGTAAAGCGAAAGTTGTACTTGTGGGTGGTGCGGACTCGCTAGAGCGTCGCACCGCACAGGAGTTTGCAAACATGCAGGCGACCATCAACATCGACGAGGATGCTGCCGCTGGCAGGATGCCAAAGGAGGCCTCGCGCCCAATGTCCAGCACACGAGCAGGATTCGTGCAAGGCGAGGGGTGTGGAGTGCAGATTCTCACCACAGCAAGCCTGGCGCTCAAGATGGGACTGCCCATCAGATCAGTCATTGCTTTGGCACATACTGCTTCGGATCAGATTGGTCGCTCAGTTCCTGCGCCCGGCAAAGGTCTCCTTAGTATCGCCGCCGAAAAGCCAGCCATGTTCTCTTCCCCGTTGCTGGATATGTCCTACAGACGCCGTCAGCTTGAACATCGCATTCGTCAAGTCAATGAAACAGCTGAGGTAGAGCTAGCGTGGATCGAGGACCAGGCTTCTGCAAGACCACACGACTCAGACGTCGTGTGCGAATGGAGGACTCGGGCAACACAGGCAACAGACCGTGCAATCAAGGACGCACAATTTGCCCTGGGCAACGACTTCTGGCGCAATGATGCCTCTATCTCACCCCTTCGTGGCGCCTTGGCAGTATGGGGATTGACAGTAGACGACATCAACGTTGCCAGCCTGCACGGAACAAGTACGAAGAAAAATGACATCAATGAGACAGCCGTGATCCAGCTGCAAATGCAAGCCCTTGGAAGAGCCAAGGGAAATGTCTTGCCGTGTGTGGTGCAAAAGAGTCTGTTGGGCCACGGATTGGGTGCCGCTGGTGGATTCGCGCTAAATGGCTGTATCCAGATGATGCACACGGGCATCGTCCCCGGAAACCGCAATGCCGACAACATCGATGCAGAATTAAGGACACGAGACTTGCTTTTCTTTCCATCGAAAACGTACAAAGTCAATGATTCAATCAAGGCATTCAGTGTAACCTCTTTTGGGTTCGGACAGAAGGGCGCGCAGGTTATTGGGGTGCATCCACGATATTTGTTCGCGAATGTGCCTGAAGAGCAGTATGATGATTATCGGAAGAGAGTTGCTTTGAGGCTAGCAAAGGCAGACCAGGCGCTTCAAAAGGCTATATATAGTGGAACATTAGTGCAAGTGAAAGAGAAGAACGTGTATCGGACTTCGAGCATGGAGGAGGCACTGTTACAACGGATATTTTAGATAATCTACCATCGGGAAGTCTGCAGTTCCGCGGTTCCGTCCTACTCACCCTTGCCTAGTCCAAGACTAAAATATATTCGAGACTTTTACTCGCCACACTGGCTAAGATGCGGAGCATCTTAGCCAGTGCGGCGAGTATTATCCAGATTCCGGAAGTCTGCAGGGGGAGCCATGATTCCGTCCTACGCACTCGAGCACCAATTCGAGCACTAATACTGAAGATGGTGAAAATCGCGCTCGCTGGTGCTACATCGGGCATTGGACTTGGAATCTGATAACAGCTAGACACGCAACACACACGAGTACATTATATTGGTTCGACAGCTCAAGGAAGATGATACAAAAGCGGTAATGGTGGATTATACCTCAACAAAAGCGCTGGAGGAGACTCTACGCGCTCATTCGGTACATACAGTCATTTCATGTCTTCCTATTGCCGACGAAGCAAGCGGTGTAGCACAATTAAACCTCATCGAAGCTTCCAGCCAAACCACATCTGTGAAGCGCTTCCTGCCAAGCGAATTTGGGGCTGACTACAAAGAAGAGTAAGCCTCTAGAACTCGCATTTCTCGTAATGAGTTTCAACTCCAGTATCAGGACTATCCGTCATGTGCCAAGCTACACGTATAAATTCAAGGCACCAGAATTGCTTGCACAATCAAACTTGGAGTGTAGCATCGTGTCCATTGAAATGTACCTCGACTACTGGAGCCACCGTCACATTCCTTCGGTGTTGGATCCTAGAAAAGGAGCAGGGATCTTCATCGATCTAGCGCACAATTTCGCTGCTATTCCTGGCAAGGGCAACATACCAATGGTCTTCACTCATAGCAAGGATGCGGCACAATTCGTTCTAGCGGTGCTCGACCTTCCATCGTGGCCAAGAGAGTGCTTCTTTGCGGGCGATCGCCTTACTCTGGCCGAGTTCCTGTCACGGGCAGAGAAGGCTAAAGGCATCAAATTTGAGGTTCGCTATGAAAATATTGAGAAGATCAAAGCTAGTGAAGTTACAATTCCACCTAGTGTAGCGCAGTTGATGCCTATCGAATACTGTAGGCTTTTTATGAAGGAACTTGCCGTTTCATATCTCAAGGGAGGCCTTGACCTTCCGTTGGAAAAATACAGAAATAGCTTGCTTATTGACAAGGAATGCCTAAAGGTACAAGATGTAGTTGACGCATGGAGAGCGGTGTAAGAAGGTTGTAACGAAGCTGTAATGGAAGGACGCGTTTCAAGATGCACTATATCGAACAAATGCACTCAAAAGACCCTGGCTGTAGGCGTAGGAATGGCTGGTAGGCCCTAGTTTGTTACACAAATGAAGGATTGGAAGGAGCTGGAGGAGGCTACGTTAGTATAAGGTTGGAGAGCAGTCTTTTAGATAGTGCCAAGCTTTTTCGTTGTTCGCAAGCGCAGAAAAAGTAAAGCTATCTTTTCAATTACCAACTGTTCATATATTCAACCTAAAATATACGAGAATCCTCCAGCAGAAGTGTCTAGTATATGAGGAATTTCTTAAACTGCTATATTGCTTCTATTGTTTCTCCTATCAAAGCTTTCAGCAAAACAAGGAACCTCTCCGAATACCAAGTTTATACCTCCAGTTCCGTGGCCCTAGTAAGTACCAGGAAATACAGACATCCTTCCGCCATCTGTTAACTGGATCGTCCCATTTATATAGGCTCCACCTTTTCCTACTAAGAAGAGTATGAGAGCTGCGATATCATTTGCGCTACCCATGCGACCCTGGGGAACTTGGTTGGTCCCGTAGCTGGATGGAACCAAGGGGTTGGACGCTGTCATTTGACTTGGGTAGGGACCAGGGCACACGACATCACTTCGTATACCCCACTCAGACAGAAGCGAACTCAGTATCTTGCCCATGTGGGCAGCGGCAGCTTTCGATGCATTGTACGCTAGACCAGCGGAAACCCATCGCATATATGAAGCTACACTTGCAACAGTAACAATGTGTGCCATGCGGTCGTCATCCTCGGTGGTACCTGCTTGGGCGAGCTGTGATTTATCGTGCTTGCGAGGAATACCAGCGCCGGTGACGCGACCCGGCGCAAAACCTCGGCGCGTGTTTGCGGCTTCCAGTAAGGGCAAGAAGATAGCAGACACACCAACAACAGCTTGCGTGTTGATTGCGAAAGTGTCGGCCCAGCCATCCCATCCAATAGTCATAGCATCACGAAGTTGGTGGATCGAGTCAACATTGTATAACTCGTGCCCATTCTGCGGCCCAATGATGCCGGCATTATTGATCAAGACATCAGTATATCCTACTTCTTTTTCAATGCGGGAAACAGCCGACTTCACAGAATCGAGGTTGGTCACATCGCATGCTATAGCAGCGAGGACGGAAGCTGATAACTCTGACGCTAAAGGTGATGATTCGAGACTTTTGATGGCCTCCTCAAGGACATTGAGGCGGCGACCAAGGACGTAAATCTTTGCAGCGCCATTTTGATATAATGTGGAGGTGATTGCAAGGCCGATGCCTGCTGTTATGAGCAACCTGCAGGCCTCAGGAGGGGTAGCGGGGTAAGAAGCTACTACGTACCGCTCCCACCACCAGTTATCACAATGACTAACCCTTTCGCCGAGAACAAATCGCCTGGATTTAGAGGCGCTAAGACATCCATTTTCACTATGTGGTTTAGCTGAGGTTACTTTCAGTTTGGAGCTGCGTTGATCCGACAAGCGAGGAACGAGCAAGCTACGGTTGAAAAGTAAGATTATTACGGCAACATAATTAATCCTCCGCTAACTAGACGCCTATCGTCATCTCCACTAGTTCCATGATAGATTTTTCTGTCACGTAAGCGGTATACTCCAAATGCTAGCCCCAAAGAAGTATCTTACCTCGCCTTCAAGAACTTGGATTGGCAGTAACGCCGTTCTACAACGCTTTGGCTATCTATGTTTAGGCTACTAGCAAAATTGTATTGTACATAACTGACCTCTCTACTTGATGGAAAATAGCTCAGAGAATTTAAGATAGTCGATAACCATATCTAGGATCTCTACCCATGTATAATTATCATATCAGAATCTCGAGAAAGCGCTCTTTGAGCTCGGGATAATCTAGAGCCCTGTGTAACAGCATAACGAAATGGAACTCATTTTGTTTTAACGCTTAATTTTTACACAGGAAGAAAATTCAATATATTGTGGAAGCTTTCAAGTAACTCTCTAAACGATATGCCGAAATTTGGCCTTTATCTGAGTTTTCGTCTCCCGTGCTTTCCACTTCATGTCTCCTGGTTTTGGCCACCTATAATTCACCGGCGACTCCCCTCCAACAAAGACGAACGTGTCATAAACAAACCCGCCAAATAATGCGCCACTAATCGACGCTCCCCACGGCCCATACGCCCAGTACCCAGTCTTGAACGCATCCTGGTATCCGACCCACAAACCCACAAGTCTCGGGCCAAGATCTCGAGCTGGCGAAATCCCCAAGCCGGTATTATAACCTAGAGCAACCATGGTAACGAAGCTTGTAAACCCAAATATGAGCGCCGTCATCCCCTGCCCAGGCGGCGAATTCTGGTCGTCCCCCAAAGCAAACGCAATGCAAACCCAAACAGCCATGTAAACAAAGTCATTCAAGAAGCCGCCCGCCGTAGAAAAAGCAGGCCCCTTGGGAAACAGATAACCGCCCGTTATTTTAACCGTCAGATCGGGATCCACGGAATAGATTGCGTCGCGATAGATGCTTGTTGGGCGTTTTAGTTGGGGTCAGAATTGCATACACGAAAGCGGAGAGTGACTTACGCAAAAGCAAGTGCCCCCGCACATAAACCCGCCAGCATCTGCACGCAGATGTATACAACCGCCATCCTCCACGGAAACCCGCGGTATATGGTCAGCGAAATCGATATCGTCGGGCTGAGGTGCGCGCCGCTGACACCACCTGCGAGGTAAATGCCGGCCATGACTGCGAAGCCCCAGCCCCAGGCTTGTGTCTCAAAGCTTCCGGTCTTTTCCTGGGATGTTGCTACGGAAAGATTCACGCAGATGCCAAGGAATAGGTAGACGAAGGTTGCGAGAAATTCGGCTGGCGCTTGGGGATATTGCGCACGTAATTTGGCGATGGGATTGCGGTATTGGTTGTAATATTCCTGTTGCGCTTGGTGCTCTCGTTGTCGCCTTTCATTTTCATCTTTCTCTGATTGGGTAGTGTTGTGAGAATCAAGCTCTTTAAGTGGGGGAAGGCCGTCTGCCATGCCAAATTGATTTTGCTTCGGTGCGTCGCCTTCACTCTCAGTATTATATGCGAGTCCATGTTCGTTAACAGGAGCACGCTGTCGACTTTCGTGACTCAGGCCGTGTGTATTGTGCTTTTGGTGTGTCCATGTAGTAGACAGTCGCCGTAAGTCTGGCATTTGGGCTTCTGCTTCAATGGGTTTGTGTTGCAAGCCAAGCCTCTCGTGTGACTGGTTGCCCTCGTTAGGTTGTGTTTGGGCTTTGTTCAGTGCGTCCTCAATATTTGCTAAGTAGGATAATTAGCACATCGATATCTTTGTGAGCAGCATAAGCAACATCAACCTGTTTCATTATGGACTCTCGATCCATCTTGTCCATCAACACGATGATGATCTTGTTCTTCATTGACCTTGTCCAGTGACTTCCGGACGTCGCCTCTTCCCCACCGCATTCCACGGCGAACTGTGCGCGGAAGCGGGGATGCCAAACCAAACACTGGTTGTTCCTTTTGTTGGTTGTACCAAGGATTCAACGCAAAGTAATCGTTGTCGACATCAACAGTTTGTTCTTGCTTCTTTTCCGCACGTTCACTTCCATCATGAAGACCATGCGTGATATTAGTGTAACCTGTTTGACCGGTATTTGTCCGATACAAGCCCAAAGAGGTAGTGTTGTTACGAAGATTCCTGGGCCGAAATTGATTCGTATTCTCGTTACCGGTGTTAGCGTATCTGCCGATGCTTGACGCTGTAGTGGAGTCCTGATGCTGTAATCGTGTTGGTCGAAAATCTGACGCGGTGTATTGCCGCTGTCCGAGTATAGGGCGACTCGGAGGTTGTAGCTGGGCACCACTTTGCGGTGCTGAACGAAAATCTTAGCCTCTGGCAATTTGAGAAACCTCCGTTCTTACCATTTAATTGTTCTTGGCTCATTGCTTCGCAACGGCGTTCGGCAGGATATCAGTGAGTTAGAGTTAGATTATAATTGAATGGGTTGGTTAAGAATATAAGAAGTCTCGAAATGGTCACGATGGGCCAAGATGGGAAAGCTTGGATCGGCATGGGAAAGTAAAAGAATTGCATGCGTGATGTCATGGTCCGGGAAAGTTTGCCTAGTTCGTCTATCAGCCCACACGTTTGAAAGATTCAGCAGGAGGTACCCTACAAACGAGCTTCATTATGGCGAATCGTCATGTTCGCAGCCAATGATGATTGCCAGATAGACATTAGTTCATGCTTGAGTGTGTCAAAATTTATACGTCACAGATTATACCCCTGTGACCTGTCGATGCCTCGTCATGTATATCTTATTACCCGGCAATTTAATTTTCATTCCTAAATCTATATTCTTGGATGGCACAGTCATTCTACGAGTTGTCCTATTATTCTAGAAGAGTTCGGGCTGCTTCCACCTACCAAGACTTGTCGGCAAATCCCAGTGGCCTAGGCAGAGTCATGCCACTCTACCTATTCGGCGTGAAAATTGCATTGAGCGAGGCCCCGAACTTTCACATAGCAAGTCCGGTCTGGTAAATTGTTATATTCTTGCTAAATCACGTTGGAGAATCCCAGGTTCTTTTGCTTTCGACTGATTGGCTACTTTGGTATTGCCCGAAAGAAACCTCATGACCAATAGGCGCCTACTAAGCATCGATCATGACTCGAAAATGAAGCCGAGAGCTCCAGCTAGATTTGCTAGCGTCCCGGCCCGAGAGAGCCGATGCAAGTACGATGTCACGAAAACTGCAACTCCATAGCCCCACAACTCGTGGAAGCGTGGGTGCAATAGGAGAAGATTGCCCTATTGGACTCGGCAAGACCCGGGTGGAATTACTAGGTTTGGAATGATTATTCACCAGGTTCCCCAACTACTTATTATAAAGTTGTGTGGTTATTATATTTGATAGTTAAACAGAGGTCATGATACTGCCATGAGCTTATTCTGCTCCTGGGCCAATGTCAAGCCTTCTGGTGCTTGCCTGAATAATACAATTTCGGACTGCTTAAAATACCGTCGCGCATCTAGAAGGTGTCAGCTAGCAAAATGCGACTGTGGTGTTGAGTGACATACCCTCATCAATGAGGACAAGACTCAAGTAGTATCTCGTCGAATACTTCTTGTTGACCTCTCGGAAGGTAGGCGTGAGGTCGAAGCCACCAAGGAACAGTCTAATTGGTATAGTCTCTCCTGAAATCTGATTAGCGATAGCGTTTTTTTATTTTTTTCGAAGGTCTGGACTGCACACCTCGCGAAGGGGAGCCATCCATGATCTCAAAGCGAACCAGCGTCTCGCTTTCGTTGTACTGGTTGGGCGCGGCACCTGTTGTTTCTCTCCGGATGATTGAGAGCTCCATGTGCTTGATCTTCAAGCGGACCAAGAGAAAGTATATCCTGCCGACAATGACGTCTTTGAGGTGATATTTGGACTTGGAGTACTCAAACTCGATATGTAAGCAGTCCTCGATGCCGACATCCATCTTGATACTGCTGTTGGTTTCTGGGGGAATTCGGTACGAGTAGACCCAGAGATCCTTTTCGCGCACAACATCAGCCATCCTCCGAGACACGGTGACGCGAACAAAGTAGCGTAGCTTCACGTTGATGCCGTTGTAGGACTCGTACTGCTTTTCGACATTTTTGAAGTTGAAATCGAATGTCTGGGGGTGCTGCAGCTCGCCCGGTGCGGCAAGCTCCTGGCCTAGAGAGAGGAATTCGTGGTGATTGCCGCGATCAAAGAACATTTCTGGCAGGGCAGTCGTCAGCTACTGCGCGAGTGGAGTGCCAGAGGCGAGGTCAAGGCAACACACCAATGGTGCCGATGAATTGCACCTTGATGCCCGTGTGCTCCAGGCGCTTTCCGTCTTTGGGCCTGACGGTGACCTGGCCCTTGACCGACTCGCCATCGAGATAGAGCGGCACTTTTTCCTTGCGGTTCTTCTCGAGCTTGACGTCTACGGCGGAGCGATCGTCGAGGTCTTCGAGGACAATGTCTATGTCGACGGGGGTGGAGAAGAAGTATGACATTACGGATTTGGGAGTTGGTGGTTGGTGGTTGGTGGTTGGTGTTTAGCATGAGCTTGAGCTCCAAGCTTACGTCGGTGGTCGGCGGTTGCAGTATTGCACGTGACATGTACCTTTTCCCTGTACATCACGTGACCTCCGTTCTTCCCTCACGTGCCACTTCCACGTGCCTTGCCCAAAGCAAGACATGCAGGCGAACATGCACCGCTAATGCAATGCTGCTATTCTGCCGTGCCCTACCGACAGCTCTTGATTTCGTCTTACTTGACATCCGCCCGCCCCGACTTGGCCGTGCTCGACCGCCACCGGGCCGAGAAATTCCATCCAACCCCCCACGCGCCATTATCCAACAGCTTCCTGCAATCCTCCGTCGCAACTCTCAGCAAAGTCAGACCCAGATAGATGGTCGGCAGAGCCTCTTCAACACCTGCATGCTTGTGCATGCACCGTACGGATCACGCGGCCGCGGTGCCGAGTCAATGCCTGCCAGCGCCCTCTGCTGTACATGTGCCATCTGCACAAGTACCTGACTGACCGGGGTCGCAAATGCGGGGAGCGTCACCTTGCCCGATCCGCCACTCGCTTCTCCCCCACGCACCAGACGAATCAATCTTCAAACGCCGACATCAACCTGACATGTCCTCCGCCCGCTTGTCCTCCTTTCGGCTGGACGGGCCTGCCAGCACCGCCTAGCCACCTGCTGTAAGCCTGTAATCCGGTGCTCGCGGCCCACTCAGGGCTTTGTGTGCGTGGCTGGCGCTGATTCAGTCCCATCGTCGTGACATCAACGCCTTGGCCGCAACAACTGCTTGCGTACCAAACTCTGATCCCACCCTTGCCGTCATGTCCGCGGCATCTTTCACGCGAGGCACCCGCCCTTAAAATGCACTTTGCCCCAGCTCACCTCCCTTTATTGCTTACCCTTATTAGTCTGCATGTCCTTGGTTACATCCGTCTCCCAACACTATATAGTTCCAGCCAGCACACGATCCCCTTCCCTAGACCTCACAGACCCTCGCCTTAGACCCGTCATCTTCGCCCCCTGGGCTCTGCCAAACTGCAAACATGTCGCACACAGTTGAGCAGCCGCAGCCACCGCCAGTACATTATACAGCGCTGCCCACGCCTCCGCCCTCCAAGACTGCTTCGCCCGCAGTTTCGTCCACCACGCTGAATGCCACTAAGTCATACAACATGTCCATTCCCAGCAATCACCACATTCTTATTGTCACTGGCCCAGCAGGCTGCGGCAAAAGCACTGTTGCTAAGTACTTGTCTGATCGCTATGGCTTCGATTATATTGAGGGTGATGAGGTTCGTAGTGATTGTGTCTCATCTCGCACTTTTCTGACTCAAATAGTTTCACCCAAAAGCAAACATCGACAAAATGGCTGCTGGCATCCCCTTGAATGACGAAGATCGATGGGACTGGCTTATTCTTCTCCGAGACCAAGCATTAATCGCATTGAAAAATGGATCCAAGGGCGTTGTGGTCACCTGCAGCGCCTTGAAAAAGAAGTATCGGGACGTCATTCGAATCGCGAGGCTCTACGACGAGGATCCCAATGCAAACGTCCACTTCGTCTACCTACGGGCCGATAAAGCCACCCTCCTCGCTCGTGTACGCGCAAGGCAAGGCCACTATATGAAGGATGCCATGGTCGACAGCCAGTTCGCTGCGCTTGAGGAGCCAGACGAAGCCGAATGCAAGCAACTCAAGGATGTTGAAATTGTTGATGTAAAGGGCTCCATTCAAGATGTTCAAAGACTTGCAAGCGCTGCAGTTGACCAAGTCTTTGCGAGAAAACCCGGACAATGAGGCTGCTTTTTTCAGTTGATTATTTCTGATTGGGTGTTGGTCATTGGTTGCTAGCTTTGGAGCATTTAGCATCGCGGGCGTTGGTGTATTCCTGTCTTGGCGCATATCACAATACCCTTACAATAGGCTAGCTTGAGCTCGAGACGGAGCCTATTTTCAGCTATCTAAAGCCTACTCAAATAAATGCAAACAGTGACAAAAATCCCAGCTGCATGACGCCTTGCCTTTTCTAATGACGTTTTAGGTAGACGGAAGCGAACGCAGATCATCAAAATGGACAACTAGAAAGGCGACGAATACTAGCATGCGAACCGTTCCATCGGAACAAATACGGAAAATTAACGATGAGATCGGCGAAACAAACTTGCAGGTTGAGTGCTGCTGCCACGTCAATGATACACAGGTGCCTAATCCAGATCTACGCCAGCGTTTTGATTCATCGCATCCTCAAAGTCAATTCACTAGCGTTCACTAGTCCACTCCACCACTGTCAACTCTACCCCGTATGGTGCGCAGTTACGATGCGCACCAGTCAAAATCCATTTGGCCTGCATATCCTCAAAAATGAAATCTGCGGGTTTGCTACTTACCTCCCAAAGCAGTATGCCGACGGGTTGCGGCCGCATCAAGCAACACTCGCCGGAAAGTCGAACATCATCTAATTCGTTGGTACAGGATGCATGTCACTGTTGTGCCACAGCCACGGAATGTAGCCAACGTGTACAAGCGGTGATCGGTGAACATGGGACAGTGGTCAGCCGATACATGTGTGCCACCTACTCTGATTTTCGCGTCTTACACCGTTAATCTTATCGACTCACACTGAAAGTTAAATCAGGGCGCATCGTGTATGTCCAGCTCTTAGCAGCTTTGGCAGATTATTTGGATAAGAAAGCTGGTAAGAGTACGTACACTACTTGTCTACAATGGTCGAATGCTGTAGTGTGAGACAAATTTCATGGGGCCTCGAACCGAGTAGGGTACAAGGCATCGGATACGACCTCAACCCCCTCGCTTCTTGGTACCGCATTCTGTAGGGGTGGACTGCAATCAGTTCAACCCCGGAACGAATGCAGTCAAAGCTATTTATGCAAGGCAGGGCGTAAAATCGGGGAGCTTGGCATAAGGCATATTCGCCAAGTCTTGGACGAAATTTAGATTAAAAATAATGTATTTATATGTACACTAGCGAATACCCAGGTCGATCTCCTGAAACAAATACGACTCCTGTGAGAGTCCAGATCTGTGGCTCACTTAAACTTTGCATCCCTCTATGCCTGGTTCTTTGCGTACCTTGGCAATGTATTCGTCCCTTCACATAACTTCTTTGGTAGTACCTCCGGCGTAGCCCACTGGCCTTATGAAAAGCCGACGCTCTGTTTTCTCTGAATTTGAGTCCCTTTTACCTTTACAGAGTGGATCTTCTCCGTGTTGTCCCTATACTGTGGTTTTTTGGGCTGTTGTTTCCTTTGATTACAGTTGCGACGGCATTCCCGCTTGGTTCACTCATAGTGCAGTAGCTCCCAAGAATGTCTACCAATATTGCTTAAATTCCGACTCTAGATGTTTCTCCATAGGAAAACAATTATTCGTCTGATATTTTAAGAACGCTATGTTCAATACTTTCAACGATGAGGACTATAAATATGTTTTTAACTTGTTTTGATCTCAATAGAGTCTGGCTATGACTAAACGGACAAAAATTCAATATTCAAGCATTGGCACGCAGACAATGTTAGAGGGAAGGTATTTCATTCGAGCTTCGCCATGCGGAGAGAATTGCACCTATTAAATAGACTTCTCTGGCCCTTCCCTCCGTTGTAAAAGGATACCTTCAACTCTGCACCTCGAAAGTGGCAAACGCAGAAAATTCTCAACTGAGGCACTTCCTAGACAATTCATTTACCATAATCTCAGTAAGATTAAAAAAAATTCAATTATTACGCCGCCTTTTTACAGCAAAACGATACCATTATCGGCAAGTCTCAAGACATGTACTTCGCTTTTGATCTCGTACTCCAGAACTATGCTAGAAGAAGCCTCCGTAACGATAGTGTCTTGTTTAGGTACTATGACAGAAGGAGCTTCCACAATATTAGCCGCGTAACGAGAAACGCAAATTATGCGGCTTGTGTTACTTGACTAAGTGATATCCGAACTATCAGCGTCGATGTGACCGAAAAGGCACGATTGAACGCTTCCGCCCTCTGTCAACGTTATCTCTTTTATGATCTGGTACTTCAAAATGGCAATCACCGACCCCAAGGCGAGGAAATCAAGTATCCTTTACCTTATTTCAATCGTTCGAGGGAACAGTTGATGACTCTTTACCATGAGGCTCACTCCGAGCGATGTCAGGAGTACTCCAGGAACTTCTCGCCTGTGCGATGGCAGAATATGGTGAGTTTTATATTTGTTCCATCCCTTAATCTCAATACCTTTCTTTCCCATGGAAGCACTGCCTCCAGAATTTCTTTGCCTTTAGACCTGTTACAAGCGTACGCTTATTATCCTAGGCAAGGAATCCAGACAACAGCAATATACTATTGTTGGCGAAAACAGATTCGCATTTTCTTTTACAATGCTAGGTCTTATCGCTGCAGCGGCATATATTTCAATCTCTCGGCTCCCATTCTCGAGGAATTGACTAAAAACGGCAGCATCTCTTTCTTGAACGAGGCAACAACACTCACAGATGCTAATGTCACATCTACAGCATATCACACCAGCTACGTTTTCAAAAGCCTATGGAGACTTATTGAATCTTATGTAACAGCTCTAGTTGCCTACCTCGTGTCCATCGGTTTCGGACTCGCGGCGCTGCTGCATAGTCGTGCTTCAGTATCTACTGGTGGGTTTCTGCAAATCCTGTACACTACGCCGGCTAGCGAGTTGACAATGAACAAATTGATAATAAAATACTGTTTGAGAGGAGTAGCTAGGCCACCCAAAGAGCTTTTGGATCTTAAAGTCCGATATAGCGAATTCTAGAATTCTAGTGGAGAAAAGTTTGCAGCATTTGGTAAAGTGGAGGAAACAACCCGACTACGAACGGGAGTGGGAAAGGATTTGACATAGTGTTATTTTGGATAAGGTAAGAGACAAGCAATATACCACGATTCTACTTTCTATAAGCGGAAACTCTCTGTATATATGAGCCAATACGTAGGGCGCCTAGTAATACTACTATGACATCCTCTCCTAGATGCGCACGTAGTAATCATTGGTACTGCGGCGCCAACAATCAACAATCAGTTATATATACTCACTAGACCGATCCATTCGCTCACGGTTACATAGTAATCGTAATCGAGGACGTAGGGCGCATTTGACCGTTGCTGACACCATTACAGCTGACCCGGCCAAGAAGAAGTCACCTGGGCTGAAGGTGACTTCGAATATACGGCAACAGAAGACAAGGGAGGGAGGAAAGGTCATCAAGCTGAAAGATAACGACTGGCAGGAAAATAAGCGCGAATCACTGTGAAAAGATCACCCTCAAGATAATGGGCCTACCGTCAGGCCAACAAGCTGAGCCAACGAGTCAACGAGGACGGCTCCTTCAGATATCTCAAGATAGAGAGGGTTGGTCATCTGACTCGTCGTCTACTAAGCTTTAGTCTCGGATGCTACGCCGATAAGAAGGTGTGGAAAAGTCTCCCCTGATCCGGGCCGATCAGCCTCTGCGGGGGTCCTCTGCCGTACTTTTCTATTGGCTCACTCCATATCAAAGTCTTGTGCTTCGTGGACGGTGGAGTTGAGCGTATTGAAGCTAGCGGAATGTTGGTGCTACTAAACCAGAGCACCGTTTATATGCTTCCCTTAATCTTTTAGTAGGTCATTTAGATAAGAGCTGGTAAGAATGCATGTACTATTTATTAGTCTGATGCTTCAGCATGGCATCGTCTGGCGCGAAAAGGCGCCGTATAAACCGGCCAATAAAATCGCCTCTTCGTGTTACGGCGATGCCACCGATTGGCCAGTTTATACAACGCCTTTTCGCGCCAGATGATGGGATAAGACAAATTTCATAGAACCCCAGACCAAACGTGTCGCAAGGTATCCTGTACAAACTTACGCCCTGGCGGAGCTTAGACGATACTCAATTTTATTGCAACGGATTGCAATCAATTCAGTCGTGAGCCTATCTAATAGAGGTAAGCTGACAAGCTCATCGCAGCACGCGCCCGGTAGATACTTGTCCCCTGACCCCCAAATCTTTGATGAATACTTAGCTCGCGCACTTCAACTTTCATCTCCTCGCCAAGAACGAATCTAAGCTGTCTGAACTCACCTTTTCCAGCAATTACTTTTTTCGCCTTTGATTCGGTATCATTTTACGGTTTAGTACCTTTACTTCAATTAGCTATGCGAGAAATGCTTCTTAGCCTTAATTTGGCCCTCATCTGCGTTTCTCATTGCGTATATGCACAATCTTCAGGAACCTGTTATTATGTAAATGGCAATCAACTAATTAATGGCAGTGGATTTTCCGATGCGTTCAAGCCTTGCACGTCCGGTGGTCCCTCAACAATACGTTGCGCTCTCAATCGCAGTAATCCGGCAGGTGGCGACGCAGCGAATGGAGAGACCAAAGATGAGTGTCTGCCCAATGGGCTTTGTCAGAATCGCGTAACAAAGAGTGGCTTGGAATCTATATCGTATGTTGCATGCAAGGTGAAGCCCGCCCTTTTGCAAATTCTAATTCGCATTTTTCGCCTTAGATACTGGGTCAATTTCTGTACAGATGCAAACTATACAAGTGGAAACTGCCTCAACGTATGCGAACAAACGCGTAATGGGGCTGGTAACAGCCCTATAACATCATGTACTGAACGTGCAGACAGTGAACGATGGTGCTGCGGCGCCGACAATCAGGCATGCTGCTCAAGTGGTGTTGGCGTGGTACGGATACCTCAAATTTTCGGCCGTGCCATCTCAGTTTCGAGCATAGCAAGTTTGAGCGGACCAACTAGCTCATCTTCAGGGACAACAAGTGCGACCCAAAGTACGATGTCTTCATCAAGCCTTACCCCTCAAACGTTCCATCATCCTCCGCCTCAACCACCGCCATCCCTAATTCCTCGAATATAAATAATCTCACGGGCGGCGCAATAGCTGGCATTACCATTGGTGTCATCGTTGGAATTGTTCTCGTGGCCACGGTTATCTTTTTCGCCATGCGTGCAAACAAGTACAAAAAGCAAGCCACAACATCTCAACCAATAATGGGAGAAATACCGGTTCAAAACTACGCAAACGAATTCGATTCAAACCAGATCAGCGAAAAATATGCAGAAAGTCCGAGGCAGACGATCATCGAGATTCAGCACCCGCCAACTGAACTTCCGAGTGATAACCCAAGATTTCCAAATAATCCTTAGTATCGACTAGGTTTATCTTCGAGCGTACCCTCCGTTTCACTAGATATAGGAATGAGGTGATAAAGCTGGAACTGGGGTCCCAGCTAGTAGTTCGCGCTTATTGTACGATAATTCTTATAATGGACTTGACAGTATTGTTTAACTAGTAGTAAAAGTGATAGAATCGTGTATTTTTTACATAATTACCATAACTAATGTATTTTGGAAGAGTTGGGATATACCGCACTTTGAATTGGCAGTATAATTATTGCTTATTTTGGACTTAATTTACATCCACTCTCAAATTAAGCTAGCCTACCTTTTACAATATACAAGGGTGAATAAGCAGGCTGGGTATAACCTAACTTCACAGCCGCTCGATTGAAGAACATTAGCATTGAAGTTACCTTTCTTCTCCAAATCAGTCGCACCCTCTTTTTATTCCTCATCGTACTTTCTTATCATTTCATTTCCCTTCACTTTATTTTGATCACCATCCTTTGAATTCCTCCCAGGAGCAACTCTGACACAGAAGCTTGTTGTCTTTACACATTGGATTCATGCATCGCGTTTCGCTACCTACCTTTATACGGAGTTACTCCTTGGATTTCATCAGATAGCTGGCGATTGGCAAAAGTGGCATGAACAGACTCGTGCGACCTACCTTTCTAACCTTAACGCCAGCGTCATGTCGACCCGAACTGAGGCTGCCATGGCAGCGGTATACTTAATTCCTCTTTTCTACTCTTTCGCTACCTACATGCCGCCTACCTCATCTTTCAAGTCTCCTCCAGTAACCCCTCCCTCCCTTTATCGACCTCCGTTAGCACCGACGCGACATGCGACGACGTTCACCAGTCGACGGTTCCTCCGACGAGAGCGAGTATTCCAGAGCTGATGCAGACGACAGAGTCAGATACAGATCTGACAGGTGTCGGAACAGCGGTAACCAGGATAGCGACAAGGAAATCCTAGCTGAGCACTACGTTGAACAGCTGAAAACTTTCGACTAATGTCACCGGGTCCACCTGATTAATGATATCATCTGGGATCCCAAACGTTTTGGGGTCCCATCCTGTAAGTATTTGAGAGCCGACGGCGTGGTGATGTTGCATGACCTTAGGGATGTACAATCACGCGCCAGCACAAAATTGCACACAGGAGGCATATGCGAAGATCAATTACTCATTGTGTAATCTACAGGCCACTACCACCCGTCATTGTCATATCTGCCTCATTCCCATTACTGCTGTCTTTGTCTGGCCCAAGGGTAAGATCCTTGAGTGTTGTATCAACACTTGTCTCCATCTGGATCTTGAGGTCTTTGAGCTCGTTCTTGATTATTCAAATGTTCGTGGCGTTTAGCTTCTGCTCTCCACTGTAGGCAAAATTTGTTAGTATACAAGGAATATAAAAACAGGAAGTGAGAATGTAATAAAACATACTGAATTTCTCGTAATCTTTGTGAAGACCGTCCTTGTTCTTGACCATGCTGCTGATGAGCCCATCCTCGACAGTATTTAACTTCTCTTGGAAGACTTGCAGTTGCTCGGTGACGGTAAGATATAGTGCGGCGATCTGGGCTGCAATTGATGCATTGGTGGTGGATTGTCCTTGATGGCCGAGTGAGCAATCAGCGGTATTGTGGCCAGATGTACGGTGGATGTGGGGATCGTGGCGAATAGACGCGCCAATTGCTTTGAATTTGGTTTGATTCAATCGATGAGATAGCAAGCTGGATATGTACTTCATTTGAAGTTAACTGAGTAGCGTGGCGTTAAGCCATTGTGAGTTGAGACAAGACGGGTGCGCAAAGCTGGTGGGGTGCGTCACTTTATGTTGACTCCCTAACACACGGATTCCACGGACCCCACTATTGTTTTACCTCCACAGACTTCCCAACACGACCTTTCCATTCTTACAAAGCAGGCAGGAAATAACGGGGACCACCGCTCAAGCTGACTTTTTTCCCGGGAGCTGCACTGCCAACTTGCATCGTGGCCTTTGGTGTGGCGGCTGACGGCTTTTGATCAGGTCCTTCTGGTTGGGGGGGGGGGGGCAAATTGAGTCAAGCCGAGTGGAGCGAAAATAAGTTCTTCGATTTGTCAAGTATTATCACTCCACGTCATAGACCAGTATTCTAGGGACTCTGACGTAGTACAATTGATGTACTTTGCAGGATAGAGAACGGCGGACAGCAAAGACCCCCGACCGCCCACAAACGCCCGCAAATGCACGGACCGTATTCCGCCCCCTATTTCGTACTGGGTAGTTACAGGAACAAGCTGCTGCTTGGCGTAAAGAAACAATATCTTCATTGGGGAAGCAATAAAACATAAAGATGCCTCGCCACATATATACCGTCTTTCGCTCCAGCTCCAAGGTGTTGCCAAGGAGCGGGGGTGGCCGATAGGTGATTAGCACCCAGGAGCACCACCGTGTCTGTGCGCGTGATGCACGCTGAACACCAAACTCGATTCTGACCCACCTCTCTCTACAATACGCGATAACTCTACCAATATGGACCCAATTCAAGCCGCGATTGAAGAAATCGAATCGCGAGCGCCAGGAGAAGATTTTTTATACGCAGAAGTTGCTGCCAAATTTGGTGTTGACCGAACTACGCTAAGCCGAAGACACAGGGGCCTAACAAGCTCAGATCAGACCAAAAAACTCAACCAGAGAAAGCTCAGCCTACACCAAGAGCATAAGCTCGTACAATATATCAAAATACTCACAGAGAGAGGCCTTCCACCTACAAGAGAGATGATAAGAAGCTCAGCGTCACAGATAGCTCACGAGACGGTCAGCCAGAGCTGGGTAACTCACCTCCTCCATCGAAACCAGAGCTCACTTATATCCAAATGGACCACTGGCATTGACCGCACACGCCACAAAGCTGATTCTTATACAAAGTATAAGCTATACTTTGACTTATTATATCAGAAGATGGAGGAATATCAGATAGAGCCACAGCATACATACAATATGGATGAGAAAGGCTTTATGATTGGCACCACTGGGAGGTCTAAACGTGTCTTCAGCCGAGCAATATGGAAGAGGAAAGGGTCTCGGGCAGCTCTCCAGGATGACTCTCGCAAGTGGATGACTACCCTAGCGTGTATCTGTGCAGATGGGACATCTCTGCCACCTGGGCTCATCTACGAAGCTCCCCAAGGAGTCATAAGATCGGCATGGGTAGACGCAATTGAGCCTGGAGAGCATCAAGTCTTTGTCAGCTCATCTCCATCTGGGTGGACGAATAATGACATTGGTCTAGCCTGGCTTGAGCAGGTGTTTAACCGCTACACTGCAGGCAAAGCCAGACGCTCATATCGGCTACTCATCTTGGATGGGCATAACTCACATATTACTCCAGATTTCATTAACTTTTGTGATGAAAATAGGATCCTACTTGCTCTCCTTCCTCCTTATTCAACTCACTCCCTCCAGCCACTCGATGTGGTAATGTTTGGGCCTCTCGCCTCTGCCTACTCAGCTGAACTCACTCGCTACCTTCAGCAGGCCCAAGGCCTCATCGCGGTCAGCAAAGGCGACTTCTTTCCACTCTTCTGGCAAGCCTGGATAACGTCTTTTAAAGCTCCAACAATACTCAAGTCGTTTGAAGCTACAGGCATCTGGCCAAGAGACGCTGATAGGATCCTCAAACGGTTTACTCACTCGCCGGCTGACGAGAGCCAGAGCTCTGCACCGCCGTCACACCTCTCTGACAGCGACTGGAGGTAGATGGACCGCCTTATCCGGGGTACCGTAAAGGATACTGCCCAGGCTGAGGCTAAGATGCTGAGGGCTTCGCTCCACAGCCTTCAAGCTCAAAATAAGCTTCTACAGCATGAGAAAAAGAGACTCCAAGAAGCTCTCAACCTCCAGCAGCGCCAAGAGTACCATGGTGGAGCTGTTCCAAAGGCTGATATGAGAGAGCTACAACAGGCTGCTCGCCGACACAACAAGAAACTAGCTGAGGAGAAGCGTGTGGCGCGAGGGGCAGCTAAGTTGGTGAGAGAGAAGAAGAGGGCAGATAAGGCGGCTCAGCGCGCAGCCATCAACACTAAAAACTCTACACAACCTGAGCAGAGGCAGAAGAGAAAAGCTTCAAGTTTATCTACTCAGAAGAACAAGCGCAGCAAACAGGTAGTTGATGCCATAGGTAGTGAGGAGTCTCCAGCAGCTGCATCAGCAGCTCCACTCAAAACTACTCGCTCTGGCCGCAACGTCAGCCTCCCAGCAAAATTCAGATAGTCTAAATTACTCGCAAGCCTCTAGTTACTACACCACTACAAAATCTCGTAATAATAGCTATTATATGTGGCTCTGCAGCCACATTTTTGAGATCGCGACTTTGTTGTTCAGCGTGCATCACGGAACTCGGTTACGACGCGAAAGGTGATGAGATGCTCGAATCCGCTCCATTGAACTACGTCTAAATTTGGCGATAAAAAAATATATAAAAAGCGAGAGATATAACAAACTTTGCAAGCGAGCGGGCCACCTCACCAGCTCTGCGCACTCATCTTACCTCAACTCACAATGACTCAACGCTACGCTACTTAGTTGACTTCAGATGAAGCAGATATTCAGCTTGCTATCTTAACTATTAATTTAAACCAAATTTTAAGCGAGAGATTTGCTGCAAAAAAACATATAATGTGTCCTGAGCTAGCCTCCAGAGACGACGCGCCGGTATCTCTGCCCGACGCGATCGCCAGCCCAACTCAAGGAAGCTCAGTCAGCTAGAGGAGGAGGTAATATTCAATTATATTCTCAATCTGGATTCTCGTGGTTTTGCCTCAACTCTAGCTGCTGCGCGTGAGATGGCTAATAAGCTACTCAGCGTAGAGCAGGGTTGATATAAAATAGTAATAGTAGTTACTATTTTCTAATATAATTAAAAAGTAAAGAAAAACCACAATTTTCTTTACTATTATTAAAGATCTAATATATATCTTAAGATGTAAGAAGAAACTATTACTTTCGCTTTAATATTACTAGAGTTATACTAACACTTTTAAAAATAGTAATTGGCAACCCTGGCGTAGAGGCAGCCCTATCGGCATCCACTGGACGCACAACTTTGCCAAGCGTGCAAACAACCTTACGACGCGTTTTAATTGCCTATACAATAGGCAGCGAACCTTAGGCAAGGACCTAGGCGCTATAAGTAGCTGGTTCGAGCTGGGTACAGCATACAAGAGCTCCGTGCTCCTACTCTAGCTACTCCAGCTCTTCCAGAGGCTCTATAGGTAGTTTATACGCCGAGCAACATACGTGAGCGCGTACACCGGAATAAGAGCTCGTCGCCAGCATCGATTATTGACGCAATCAATAAACTCAAAAAGGGAGCTTATAAAATAATGCTGTCAGCTAAGTTAATGCGCGATCAGATCTCCAGATCTCCAGTCTTGAGAGAGCCAATGAGGCAGCCAGTGAGCGTAGATTACGGAACAAGAAGTAGATTCAGAGGCAAGGAATCTCAACAAAGGGACAAGGAAAGGATATACTCGCTCAGAGAGAGGCTGTGCAGCGTCAAGTCAGCGAACAGCGTCAAGATGGAGAGCGATCAGGCTTCAGTCGCCAGGCTCGCGCGCGCCGCAAGAGGTGCAGAGAGACTGCGCACAACTCACGTACGTGTAAAAGTGATGCAGTAAATGCTGCTTAATTTAATATACGTTACAGAGACTCCTATATTCGGAGCTGCTCGCTCGAGCATATCAGCCTCAACTCGGAGGCTCTCAGCTCCATCTCAAGCCTCGGGCACTAAGAACTTCAAGCACCGAGAGCTCGGATAGTTAGCGAAGCTCTGATCACCGAGAACTCGCTCAGCGGAGCTCTGAGTATAAGAGCTCTACCAATCAATAGCTAGTAGAACCAACGATCTATCACCCACTCATTCCTAAGCCCGTGTTATCCGTCACAATATATCAATATATCTACACTACTCTGCTGCGTCATTGAGTTATATGCTTGAACAGGTGCGCAGAGCTGGCGAGGTGGCCTGCTCGTTTGTAAAGCACGTTATAGCAATTCGCATTGTGTTTGTGTGTATTTGATTACCGTCGGGTAGTCTGAAATGTATTCACAAATTGGGGCCTCCCTTGGGGTATAAGTAACGCGCAAAGCCGAGGGGTTAGAATAGTTACTCACTACCTTAGAATGCGTTTCTACATGATGTTGGCTAGGCTATGCTTTAAATGACCTGTCGGGTGAGAGAGCACATTACATAGGTTTCTAGTGTGAGTGAGGTTTGCGTATAATCGTAGGCGTAGTGCCCAAGTCGATGATGATAAAAGTAAACAGCGAGCGAAGGTACCTGATTTAGATGTTGAAAGTAGTTAAAATGGTAGGAAAAGCAAAGTGTGGTGAGTGCGTATATGGCGCCTAAGTGTGGTACCAGGGTACACGCCTGGACAGCGTAAGCTGCTCGACTCTGTGTCTCTTAATGCCAAGAAATTCGCATTATGAAATTCCTGATAGAATCAATTAGGTGATTTTAAATAAAGAGAATGGGCGATTGTTGGTGAAAGAACAAGTATCGTACGTATCGCATGTGCCTGCAAAACAGTGGGCGTGTATTAAATCACTGGCACAGTTGTTCCTTGCACACTCAATTGATTTCAACTCCCAAATCAAGCTCTTCAATTACTCGCTGCCAAAATTACCATGTTTCTCATCGTACTAAGCCCTCTTTTCACCGACGTGTATCTCTGTGACGTTTGGCTCCTGCAAAATTTTCGCCGTCGTAGCAGCTAGAATCTCGCGATCCTGCTTCTCTGATTCGAACAAGAACGTAAGTTCTTCCAGTGTCTTTCCATACGTTTCTGGAAACAGGAAGTAAATGAATACAACCTCGAAGCATAGCCAAACACAATAGATGATAAGATATTTCCAGTCCAAGTCCTCGAGACCGATAGGATTGACAAAAGATCCCAGCATGACTGCAGAGCGGCCCCAGAATTGGAACCAAGAGAGGCCTTTGGTGCGGACATAGTATGGAAACATTTCCACCATGTATACGTATGTCAGGGCGTTGTAGCCGATACAGTACGCCGGTTTATACAAGAAGATCATGACAAGTACCGCATATCCAGTTTCCTTGGTGCCTGTGATTCGATTACGGGCTTGCGCTATTGTCCAGGCCGTATAAACGCACACCAAGCTAGATGCGCAGAGAAGATACATTTTTCGTCGCGGAAATCGGGGCGTGATGGAGGCCATGACCAATGCAACTAGAAAGCCCCATGCTTCAGTGCCGACATTGTATCGTACCTGCATATGAGGGTCTGTGATGCCGATTTTCACCAGTATAGGTACTAGGTATTGTGAGATGAGATTGTTGCCGCTGTATTGGACGAAGAGGCCAAGGGCTGCGGCTACGAGGGATCGGTGTCGCATTCCCTTGGTTTGGAATAGTTCGCCGAAACCGCGTGCACGAGAATCGTTTTCGATTTCCAAGGCCTTGCGAATCTCGGCGAGTTCGATATGTGGCAGTTCTTGAGATGCGTCGCCTTCGGCATGGTACTTGATCAAAATTTCCAGTGCTTCCTCGCTGCGGTCCTTCGATACTAGCCAACGCGGGCTTTCGGGAACAAAGAAAGCAAACCCAATCTGGATGATGGATGGTAAAGCTTGCATCATAGAAGGGAGGCGCCAGCTCCAGTCATTTGGGATTAAAAGCGTGCGCACAACGATACCAGCTCCAAGGACAGAACCCACACCAAAGAAGGCGTTGAACATTGAGCCCAGAAAAGCGCGTTCTTTTGGATGGCCTAATTCGCCCAGGAGAGCGGCGCCAGCAATAATAGCGTAAACAATACCGTGACCAAGAAATATTCGGGCAAAGATGAACATAGCCACTGCGAGGTTATTAACAGTTGACATAAGCCTGTAACTCTTAGTAGCTCAAAACATAGAAAATGTCTTCCTGGGAAAAAGGAGTTAAACGTTGTCCAAATACCGTGAAATCGCTTTCCTGCATAATGAAAACAAGGCAGAAGTAATGTTAAGCCTTTGTATGGAAATTTGCATCATATAAAAAGCAATATATATATATATATACGTTGAGAGGAGGTTTTTTTTGAGGGAGCAAATGTCCCGCTTTTCCCAAAATGCGTTTGACAGAGAACGTGTTTGGTAGACAAGGTGACGCCTATTACTTACAATTCTGTGAAAGGCCCTGCATAATGGCTCCAATAATCATAATTACGGATCCAAATACGATGCTCTTGCGTCTCCCGAGGTGGTCGGAAACAACCGCAACAAAGGGAATGCTGGTGATCGCACCAAGATTGTAGCAAGCCACGAGCAACCCAAGCTGAGCCCCCTTTGGATTATTGAAATAACGCTTCCAGTACTTCAAGGCCTGCATCCCATTCATCATCGAACTGTCAAAGCCCGACGTACTTTCGATGAAGAGGCAGAAGGGCACAAGGAGGAGGTAGAGGCTGCGCAAGTTGGGCTTGTTCCACCAGCGCACATGATCGTTCGCGACGATCCGCTCAACAATTCCTTCTCCTTCATCAGCGAGCGGCGGAGCCATTGTGAAACTGCAACTCTTGAACTTGCTGGACAAGAAATTTCGTTGGGGGTGGGCTTGCTGGGGAGCGGTGAAGGCCACTTGCAAAGTTTAACGAAGGCACTCGATATCTAGGCCGGACGAAATCATAGTTCAAGAGCTTACTATAAGTACCTATTTAAACGAGAATGCTCATTGTACAATATATCAAACAGTGGATGAAACAGCAAGGTAAACACCATGAAGCGGCTCGTTTCTGCGCCGTTGGGTCTTGGCCTTGAGGGGTTTGTAACGTCGCAATAACAAAATCCACGAATGAAGAAGATGAACCGAGTAAAAAGACTGGAAGTGCATCACAGCTTTTATAGAGTAAGGTAGACTTGTATTCGGTTGGTGCCAGTTCACAAGTGTCACGAGTGCTTTTCATTATGCTGTGGTTCTCTCAACAACTGGTGGTAACACCAACATCATGGGATTTACATTCTATATTACTGCTACTTTTCCAACCATTATGAAGTAGGACTGGAATTAAAGTTGAACGGGCCAGAGCGCAATGCAAAATGAGTTGAGCTGATAGTAACCTTTGGGAGGTTGGAGCTAAACTACTTTAGACACGGCCCCTGGGTCCGCGTCAGAAAAAAGCACGATGCGGGGAAGACGAGTGTTGGCATGTCATCTAACCATGGGTTAGCCGAGGATGCCATGGCAAGATTAGCCGGGGATGCCATGGAAACAGCGCTAGGCCATATATGTGATGACTACGCCGGGCTCGGGTTAGTGCATGCGCACAACTCTAAGCGAGTTCAACCCCAACACAATATTGCTAGAACACGTTAACAACAAGTTTGCAACACAATCTCAACGCGATCTCAACACGATGCCAGGAATTCTCGACAGCCATGTAAGTCAACTGAAACGTGATTTGATCGCGCTCTAAACATGTTCCAGCCATCCTATCTCCGCTACAAAGCGAATCCTCCCCGCAGCCTCGAGCCATTCGAAGAAAATGCGAACGGTGACCCGATCGTCCATTTCGGCGAGATCCGTTGTCGCTTCCAGTACGATGATGGTACCCTGTGCGGTGTATGTATTGAAACACGTTGCTAACGCGATCTAAACATATTCTAATGTGATCAGGCTAAAGTGAGCACGCGCGGCGTGCTTGTGAATCATCTCTGGGTGCAGCACAAGCTGGACTCGGTTGACTCTGACAACAAGGGCAAGCCGTCTACGGCGTACGGTCAGAAAGTCAAGAGTAAGTTGAAACATATTTCAATTACGTCTGCAGCACGTTTTATAATATGGCACATTGTGTCTATAGATTGCAACACGTTTTGTGCAAGTTATAAACATGTTCTAATAATGCTTTTAGAGTTCTACGATGATATGATGGAGCGCCATGATCGTATCATCCGCCGAGAGACCCGCGACGCGCGAGAGCGCGAGCAACTTCGCCGCGTCGCCATGCAGGAGCTCAACTCGCGCATGCAGCCACTCTTCACTACTCCAGAGGGTGGTGAGCCTGAGGTAGGTATATTGAAACGTGTTGTAAATGCGATGTTAACATGTTCCAGCTTGATGTGGTTAGCATGTCCTACATTCTCGGTGTTCAGCGTCGCCAGGTCCCTTGTGCCAGCTGTCTGGAGGAAGATAAAAATACTGAGAGTAAGAAATTGAAACGTGATTGAAGTGTCTTTCTAACATGTTCCAGTATGTTTCTTCTCCTCTGGCGCCAATGCAGAGGACTCATGCGCTAATATTAAGTATTTCGACCTTCAGCCAATCTATGGTTGATTTCTAGCAGATGGGTGGAACAAGTTTCAATGTAGGTTGAAACATGTTCGTAAATAGATAATAAGAGATTTCGGTTCGGTTCGTAGTTTTCTTTAATGAAAGATCTACTATATTACTGTGTGCAGTTGCTCTATGTAAAATTAAAGTACTTTCTACTTATACAGGACCCGATAAAAATACACTTTGCATTATTGTTCTCGCTGCAAACCTCACATACAGGTAGGAGATTATTTTATGCGAGAAGCTGATGGCATTTATTTATGTTGACCTGAAACGTGTTATAAACGTAATACAAAGACGTTTTAACAGAAACTTACCTCTCCCTTGACTTGCCCTCGCTTTGAGTTATTTACCCGGTATATTGGTACAGGAATAAGATTCTTGGGAAGAGACTTATCTACCGGCAACGGAGTAATCTCTTCTTCTACACGAGACTGTATATATGACTGCTTCTGTCGTTTTGAAGGACGTGGGGGGGGAGAAGCTGGATCTAGTGAGGGAGAACGTGTTTCAGACGCGTTTACAACGCGTTCCAGATCTTCCGATTGGCCTCTAAGTTCCTCCTCAGGTTCTCCAGCAGTTTGTTGAGTTACTGTAGGAGGAATTGTTAAGGAACGTGATTTGCATGCGTCCCAGAACTCTTTTGACCGTGGATCTCCAGGCATAACTACTGCGTAGTAGAAGTAGAGAGCATTAGCCTCTTCAGAAATTGAACGCCGCCCAGTCTTAACAGAATCAATCTTGTACACTAGATGGGCTCGCCGGATGTGATGGATCAAAGCACCTCGATCGCTGAATTTCTTCTAGTGTAAAATTAGAACGCGTTGCAAACACATTTAGATCATGTTTAAGTACGTACTCCGCATACTTGCTCATCGTATGGGGTCCACTTTGCTCTGCAGAATAACTCGCCAGGATATACAGTACAGAAGCCATCGACATTCTCAATGAATTCAGGTGTACCCGGCGGCAGAGAAGCTGGTTCAGCATATCTCTGATAAATTGGCTGAAATGAGATTAGAACGCGTTTAAAACATGATCTAGTTGCATACCATAAGAAGTAGAGTCTTGTTCCCCATATTGTAGATAGAGATAGAGGAGATAGAAGAGAATGATATAGAGAAGCGGGGTGAGGAAAAATGGAGATTTTAAGCGAAGAAAATTTTTCCACGCTAGAACATCTTTAGATCGCGTTCTAAGCCTGTTTATACTGCTCAAACCTATTTGGCTACTGCCTCCCGCTGTTTCCTCTCTTTGTATTCTTCTATCTCCTTCTGGAGCTCAAATTCCTTCCTCTTAAGCTCAAAGGCCGCCTGTTGGATCTCGAGCAACCTCTGTTGGTCTTGAATTGCTTGATTTGATGTTATAGCCTGCCGGGCAAGGCTCTGGACGCCTACCTGCGAGCTTATAGGCCTAGAACACGTTAGGAAGGCGTTTGAAACAAGTTCTATATCGTACCCTGGGATTGGTGACGATCTTGCTGGTGATGATCTTGCTGGTGAAGACCTCGCCACTGTAACTGAGGGCGACCGAGTTTGATTACGTGGGGTTCCTCCTCTACGCAGTGCTCCTCTTGGAGTAGCCCTTCGACCCCTTACTGGCATTTCAATACTTAGTAGATCCTCATCGCTGTCAGAGATATTGGTCTCAGCTTCAAACTGCTTTCGAGTACGTTCTAAACATATTTTAGTAGGAATATCAACAACGTCATTAGAGAGTACTTACTCTTCTCTCTCCCTCTATTTAACGAGTATCGCTGCGACATAGATGCTAGCCCGCGGTAGGATCTACGGGTACCGTATTTATCCATACCATCAAACTCAAGTACATCTTGGAGATCCATTTGTAGGCCGCTTTAAACACGTTAGGAGTACGTTCTCAATACAATCTACAGTACTTACTTTAGTATGGCCTCTAGGAGTGGAGTTTGTATCCCTGTTTTATAGCTCTTCTGCCCAGCTTGCTCAGCCGCGTTTGTATGCGACTCTAACCTATTCCATACATCTTTATTCATATTACTACAACACCTCACTATCCCAGCTGCAATAACTGGGTTTTTCTTGTTAATAGCCCAGTTTCGAACAAATTGAGAATCTTCATGCACTAAAACACAATTAGAACACGTTACAAACACGTTGGAGAGACTTACAAGCTAAGAGATCTAATAGTTCAAAGTACTCCTCAGCTCTTTCAGCTTTTTGGACCTGCATCATACGGCCCCAAGGAGAGTCTTCAGTATGTAATGAACCAGGTCCACATGCAGTATTAATCGTTCGTGTAAAGTGAACTAGACAGAACCGAGCACACGAAGCTAGTTGCCATCTCCAGTTTCTACCTTGTGGATCAATACTCTTCAGATATCGCCCAAGGCCTAGAACGCGTTTCAATAGTGTTCTGAATACGTTTAGGTAAAATATCTTACCTCCCATCTGCTTACTGCACATGTCAATGGTAGTTCCATAGAACCCAGTTCCATGAAGGTGACGCCATTGTACAGGCCTTCCTGCACGCTCGCCCGCAAGCTTGAAGAAGCTTGCAAAGCTCAACTCGTACATATCGCGATAGGATGTATCAGTAATAATCCGGCCAAGCGTGATGACTGAAACTAGTTAGGAACGCGTTCTAATCGTATTTGTACTCAACCCCTACGTTTGTTCTGTCTTGAATGAAAGGCAGCTATCAGGATCTCTGCCCAACTTCCACGGAGACGCTTATACGACATATCTATCTGGAACGTGTCGAGGTCAAGTAGGATCTTTGCCTGTTCATCGAAGAAACAGACAATAATATCGCCTGACACGCCAGACAGGACCTGCCGGATATATGCCTACTTATCATGAGATTGCGTTTAGAGCGTGTTTCAAACATCTTCATACCGTTTCCGGGATCTGATGCCGAGTCCTCCACTCATATACAACACTTTCAACTCCGTGACGATAGGGGAATCGACTTAGCTTCTCCCTTTTAATAATAGTTGTAATACGATCCTTATTTGCAAATGCAGCATGTAGCTCCTCAACAGAACGAATACCACGGCTAGAAAGATATGCCTTAAGCTGGGGCGAATTAAGAAACTGGGCTAAACACGTTAGAAACACTCTCCAATCCCGTTTCTGTATAGACCTACATCTTGTTAGGCCTGGGGTTAACATAGGTCGCAAAACCTCCTCTAAGCCCCTTATATCTTCATCCTCTGCTATTGAAGGAGGTGGTGGGATATGGGTATGTTCTCCAAATACAATTAGAACAAAATAGGGAGACGTCTGGATGTCATTTGGAATGATAATATGGTAATAGGCCTCACAGTTGTCGTGTACGAGAATTCCTGGACCTTGGGCATGGTCAATATCTTTAAACACGTTAGAAACATATTCGCAACGGATTCGAATTCGAATCGTCAAAACTTACTGCACTTGTCTACCCTAGCTGACGTAGGCTCAACAACGTAACAGCGCTCTACTTCCTGCTCCTCAGTTGGTAATCCATGCTCAAACAAATGCTTAAGGTATTCAAGATCTACGTCTGGATTAATACTCCGGGTAAAGTGCCTCTCTACATCTTGTGTCTGCCGGGACCAGCTTCTACATCCAATAAAGGGCTGACACTTTCCAGCTATTGGCTAAACACGTTAGCAACGTGTTCTTAATATAATCTAGCTTACTACGTACTATGCGTGTCTGTTCTAGAATAACAGGCCCACAGTTATCGTTAGGTTGAAGGCATGCACCCAACTCAAATCGCTTCTGTACTCCAATGTAGACACTACTATATTAGCAGATGTACTAAAACACGTTTAGAACTAATCTAAAACGCGTTCAAACCTACCTTGTAGCCTTCTGCTTTGCAGTAGTAAGAAGTTTCCCAGGAGCGTGTCGAAGTTTCCTAATCTTCTCCCAAAGCTCATCGTCAACACTACGATGCGGATGTATTCGTAAAGCGTCTGAGAGATAAGGGCACCTCTTTATACCTGTACAGTTATACCTCCATCTTGTTGCAGGTAGGTTATTGAAAAAAGGTGATATTGTTGGACGATCGTTCGTTTTAGTAGCCTTCGAATATTGGAACTAGAATATATTTAGATTGTGTTTACAACGTGTTCTAACGTGCGTTTACCTGTGTAGCCTTCCTCAAAATCTGCTTCTTCGTTGGTAGTTCACCAAAATCAGTTCTTGTAATAGGAACAACGTAGGCGCACCCTCCATCAACACTTGAAGGATACATAGGCACAGCCGGTACCCATAGTACCTTTGCGGCAGAGAGGGGAGGGCCTCTACTGTTACCAACCGTGAATATAGTAAGAGTTTCCTACACGTCAGTTAGAACGCATTTAGAACGTGTTCTAAACTACTTTACCTGGGTAGGGTCAGTTGTTTCGTCCCTACTGCCATCAACGGGGGCGGCAAATAGGTCCCCAAGCTCAAGCGTGCGATCTTCATCAATAGAATCTTCCCTCCAGATAGCGAAAGGGTTGAACAGGCCAAATGCAGTATCTAAGCTGGCCATTGTGTTTAGAACGTGATTTTACGAGAAATAACCATAAGAAAACTCTGCTCAACCATGGGAAAACTCGGCCTAACCATGGGAAAATTCGGCCTAACCATGGGCTGAACGTCGGCTGTATTTCGGTGCCTCTTCTTGGTTAGGCCCATGGCATCCTTGGCAAACCCATGGTTAGATGACATGCAGCCTGGGAAGACGATGTTCAAGATTCAGGACATCTAATGAGGCTAGAGTCACATTAAACTAAAACGCCTCGCTTTAAACTAGGGCGCCTTGCGCATGGGTCTGGTTGGAAGCTGCCGAGCACGCTATAGTAGCAGGCTTGGGGTTGGAATATCCTGTTCCAAGGTTATGTTGGAGAGAATACCATATGTACCACTCTCGGGAGTCGCAACATAGGAGCAATGATTTGCAGGATTAGTTTGACGTCACTAGGTAATGTCACTGGACTCTTAGGTGAGCCTCTAGCTTTCTCAGCGTGCTTCGTGAAGTCATGGCCCAATTTCAGTATAAATGCTTGGATAGCAAAATAAACTCTTTCTGCTTACTAAAAGGTGCTTCCTTTGCGATCTCGGGATGGAATCCTTCAATTGACCACGTGTAATGACTTCGTGTCATCTGCATCGTATCGATGTCTGTCTTACTGATGGGGTAAGCAATTGAAATCCTAGATTGTCCTGATTGACAGAGAGACTGTTCCGTGTTGGTGAAAACCTACACCATTTCTTGGAAGAAGTGCATAGGTGGACAACATCTGATGAATACCACGATGCGCTTTGGATCGACTCGATTTGTGTCAATCAAGAGTGTGTTCAAGAGCGAGGTCACCAAGTCCAGCTCATGGGAAACATACACTAATGCAGAGGAAGTCTATACCCGGCTTGGTACATGCATTGTCCCTGATGACCTAAAAGTTTGGCTGCATGGCGAGCGGCTGGATGAATATCCGACTAGACATGAAAATCAATGGAATCTTATCAAATTGAATCCATACTGGCATCGCGCGTGGATAATGCAAGAGATATTACTAGCAAGATGCTTGACTGTGATGCTTCCAGATATGAAGATCGACTGGAAAACATTTGGCCAGAAATTATGCATCTCAGGCGAACAAAAGGTATCTGCTGTTCGGCTGTGGACGTTGTGGCATGAATGGTGGATCAAGAAAACTAGGTCGCCAACCACCACGTCTCTTTTTGACGACGATAGCAGTCAGAGCACATTTTGGCATTTGCTCTACATGGCGAGAGAGGCCCAATGTCCTGCGCTCGCAACGATATTCTATTTTGTGCCAACAGTCAAGCTCACGGATCGATTGAGCACGGGTGCATTCACGGTGTTGCACATGCCCCAGATAAACCAGTGTTCGACCGGGGCACTGGAAAATGGTTCGGGATGTCGGCGCGGTCTTCGCTCGAAAAGGCAGTCAAAAACTAGAATTTTGGTGGCAGGCATGGGGTGAAGATGCTGTTGCCAGACAGTATTGCGACGTGGATATGGTTTGACATAGATCCTGAGCATATTGCAGACGGCTATGGTGAGCGGGAGGAGCCGTGCGTGGGACTGCCGTCGGTACAGGGCATGTTTCCTTCGGGAACCAGGATCAGGCGGAACAGGCTGGGGACACCACCCGCCTTTGGTGCAACGGTGGGGGCGAGTCGGGGCTGAAGTGAGAGAGAGGATGGTGGGGAGACAGGGGGGTGGGAGTGGTGGCACAGAGCGGGCGGATGACGTTATTGGATCCACTGACCACCCCTGGCGAAGCTCCCTTCGTGTCGAGGGCCGCTTGCAGCAATTTTTTTCTCTCATTCTTCCTCCTGGCTAGGCTTCTATGCTGTTTCTTTCTCTCTTCGGCCTACATGATGCTTGGACCATACTGGCCCACTTGCCACTGCCGCAGCCCGTCGCGTGGGGCCTGAGGTGCCAAAGCGACGGTTCTGCCCCGGCTCGCATCCGCAGTTCCGCGAAACTAACTTCCAAGCTATCAATTCGTGCCTTAGCCGTTGATTATTTGTTGAGAAGCCACTGTGTTTTGTGCTTCTTCCATCCGCCGCCGCCGCCGCCATGCCTGGCGACCATGTGCTGCCCTTCACTGGCAACGACGTGCACGACACCGGCTTTGCGCACGACCTGCTGCAGGCCGAGAATGGCACTCAGCAGACACCGCGCGCCATAAGATCGCACTCGGCGGCCTCGCAGACGCCCTCCGGCTCGTACACGCGCAATCCAATCCGGTCGTTTGCCCATCAGACGTCGCACGGCTTTGGCGACACGCCGCACTACTCGTCGCAGGGCGTGCGTGAGAGGAGCTCGCAATTGGCATCGTATGCGCTCGACGTGGAGCGATACCGGGACCAGTCACCTGATTCCGCGTGGACCGACGTCATCGACGAGGACAGCGAGCCTGAGACGCCTGAGACGGTCATTGGCCCTGACCACAGCCCACGCGCCTTCTTCAGTCTGTCGCCGCACAGGCTGGACCACGACGAGCGCACGCCATTGCTGATTCCCGTGCCCCGCCTCTCGCGCCTGGCCTCGCACCCGCACCCGCACCCCAAGCAGACGGACGCGCAGGCACAATCATGCACACAGCCACAGCCATCGCAGCCGTCTCTGTCCTCCCAGCCTACACGCCTTGCCCACCACCAGATCAGCCGAGCCAAGAACACAGCTGCGGCCGCAGGCCATCACGTGGGCCGCATATGTCGCTCCGTGACCAACCCCAGCAACTATACAGCCCATGCCCTTGTCTCGGGCGCTCTTACCAGTCTCCAGACGCTGTCGGCCGTCTTCTTGGGCCTCTTGCTTAACATCCTCGACGCCCTCTCCTACGGCTACATCTTGTTTCCCCTCGGCGCCCCCATCTTCAGCCAGACCGGCCCAGACGGCATTTCCATCTTCTTCGTCAGCTGTATCGTCTCTCAGCTATGCTATTCGCTGGGCCTTTCCATGTTCCGCGGCGGCGTGGGCTCCGAGATGATCGAGGTCGTGCCTTTCTTCCACAAAATGGCTTACTCCATCTTGGAGCAGATGGAGGGCAAGCCGCCCGAATCCATCATTGCTACCACAATAGTCTCCTACTGCCTCAGCTCTATCCTCACTGGCTTCATCTTCCTTGCCCTTGGAGCCTTTAAGCTGGGCAACCTTGTCAGCTTCTTTCCCCGCCACATTCTCATTGGCTGTATTGGCGGTGTTGGGTTTTTCCTGCTCGTCACTGGCATCGAGGTCTCAGCACGCCTCGAGGGAAATCTCAACTACGATCTGGAAACATTGCATAAGCTATTATCCGCCGACACATGGTACTTATGGATTATCCCCCTCTTCCTGGCCATCTCCATCATGATACTCCAACGCATGGTGAAAAGCCCTTTTGTTTTGCCAGCCTTCTTCGTCTTGATCTTTGCCACCTTCTACACCATTGTCAAGGGTATTTTCCACATGGATCTCAATGTCGTTCGTGATGCTGGGTGGGTTTTCGAGCAGCCCGAGGCAGGAGTTCAATTCTACAGGTTCTACTCGTACTTTAGTAAGTGCTTCTGATGATTTTTTTTTGGCCTATTAATACTAACAACACGACCAGAGTTTGGCAGCATCGACGTATCAGCCCTAGCTAGTACCATCCCAACCATGTTCGCCCTTTCATTCTTCGGAATCATCCATGTCCCTATCAATGTTCCAGCTCTGGGCGCCGCAGTGAAAGAAGACAATCTTGACGTCAACCGGGAGCTGATAGCGCATGGCGTATCGAATACCCTCTCCGGGTTCGTCGGGAGTATCCAGGTTAGTATCGGCCCATTTTTTTTCAGCATTGTATAAATGCTAATATATTGCTAGAATTATCTAGTTTATGCAAACAGCGTTATGTTCATCGATAACGGTGGCGACAGCCGTACTGCCGGCGTACTCCTTGCTGCTGCGACTACTGCAGTGTGGATTGCCGGTCCTGCCATGATCGGATACATACCCATCTGTTTAGTCGGTGCCCTTATCTTCTTGCTAGGCATTGACCTCATGAAGGAGGCCTTGTGGGATACCTTTGGCAAGTGCCACAAGCTCGAGTATCTCACCATCCTTGCCATCGTCCTCATTATGGGCATTCATGATTTCGTCGTTGGTATTTTTGTTGGCATTGTGCTGGCTTGTGTTAGCTATGTTGTTCAGAGCTCTCGCCATCCAGCCATTCGGGCGTCCTACAGTGGCATCGTCGCTGAGTCAACGGTAAGACGTCCGCGAGCCGATGATCGTTATTTGAACAAAGTACGGGGACAGATCAAAACAATCAAACTTGGTGGTTTCCTGTTCTTTGGTACCATTGTATCCGTTGAAGAGTACATGCGATCACTTATTAAGGAGGATAACTTTGAGAAACAACCTGTTAGCTTTATTATTGTGGATTTCACCCACGTCACTGACGTTGACTTCTCTAGCTCAGAAGGGTTCCAAAGAATCAACCGCATCCTCAACCGCAAGGGCGTCAGGATGATCCTCTCTGGCGTTTCCTTCGCCAACCCCGTTGGTCAAGCATTGCAAAATGTCGGCCTATTAGATGAGGACAGTGAAAGCGAGGACTATCCTCCACCCCAAGTCTTCGAGGATCTTAATACGGCACTCGAGTCGTGCGAAAACGAACTACTGGAGATCTTCCACAAACACTGCAACACACAAAGCTGGAAGCGCCAGCAGACAACCCCACCCATGATCATCAACGATTCCAACGGCCTCGACTCAGAGCAGATTGCGGCGGGTGGCTCCCCTACCTCGCTTGGCGCCAGCTCTCTTAACCCTGTTTTTGCATCTCCTCGTCGTGGCGCCCGCCTGGTCGCCGCCCGGTCCATCATGCGCGAAACAAACGACACCTTCTTCACCTTCAACTACGAGACATCATCGCAAGATACCGCACCATCATCTCAATCGGTACCGTCACGTTGGAAAAACTTCTCTCAGCCACTGAAAATCATCCTCCAAACCTTTGAAGATGTTTCAACCAAGAATGAGGACTTTTGGCAGGTCGTGGCACCCTACTTTTCCCACAAAGAATATCCTGCTGGCACGGTGCTCTACTCGCGCGGCGACGATCCCGACGGCTTTTACATCCTTGAAAAGGGGCGATTTAGGGCGGAATACGACCTTCCCCAAGGCTGCCTTTTCGAGGTCATTCTCGCTGGCACGACGTGCGGCGAGCTTCCATTCTTCAGCGAAACAGACCGTACGGGAACGGTGGCGGTGGAAAATGATAGTGTTGCGTGGCTGCTTACGAGAGAGCGGTTTAATGAGTTGGAGGCGAAGGAGCCGGGGGTTGCGATGGAGTTGCTTAAGGTGGGGTTGAAGTTGACTAAGGAACGCATGGATGCAATTACAAGTTATGTGCTTGTAACTGCGTCGTAGGTGGGTGGGTTTGTGTAGGGGATGGCTTGGTGTAGGGGATGGCCTAGTGTTTGTATAAAAGTTGTGTAATATGATTTGATTGTTGCTTGGGCTTTTCTTTTGTTAAAGTCAAGTTGTCTCCTGTTATTCTTTGTATGCAGTCGAACAACTTGTATTACTCAGAATGCATGTGAACCAACCTCAGGTAGAATGCATCGTTTGTCTTGTGATACGATTTGTTTTGGTAAATAGCGATGACACGTTAAACCCACTCCCAAGTCAGCTTATGAAAGATCCAATTGAATGAATTATATAATCAGTAGTTCGTTAGCTCGTGCATCTCCTAAAGTCTTCAAAACCCCACACGCCCGTGCCGCGCTGTCCTTTTCAAAGCTTTCGACAACACAAGAGAACGCATATAAAGGCAATTTATCTAACCTCGAGAACAACCGGCCAGGTACACAATCTGGTATTCGAAGCGTTGGCGGCGCCTTCGGCTACCTTTTGCGCATTTGCGGGACTCCCCCCTCCCCGTTCCCATTCTCTTTTTGGGGGTGATAGTGAGGCTGGTGTACGCAATATCTCGCCAGGGCTGGGCGCGCTGGATGCGAGGGAGAAAAACAAGGCGGGATCGTTTTATTTTTACATGCTGAGGTTGTGGGTTCACGTTTAGCCCCCCTTTGTTAAAGACAGACATGTGGGGCGTGAGATATATTGCGGCCTCGAATATCTCCTATCATCCGAACAGTGAGGCACAACAGGTATGGTGACTTCGGGAACCAGTACAATTCATCATTTGAATTGCAAGTGTTTGGCAAGATACTGCTTTGAACATATTTGACGCTAGGCGTATATAATAAACATGACTGGAAGTGACAATACCAATTCACATGGATATTTCAAGCAGGCCTCAGACTGAAAATTCACAACTGAGTTTTGAATCTTTTTTCTGGCTACTTTATCTATACTAGTTGCATAGCCGTTTGAGAAATGTGCCCCATGCAGCTAGCCGTGGTTCTGCTTCGCGGTCAGTCTCAATTCATGGCCTTTCCTCGATCCGCGGCGGTCCTTTCTTGACTCCACAGATGTAACTATCAAAATCGTATTACTCAGATATTGGTCAGATTTTAGGTTTGGATATTTTTTAATCTTTTAATGCTATCAGTGATGAATAAGCTCCTACAGGGTGTTGGCCCGTCAATTCAGAACCTTGTGGCGTTAGTTAGGTTTCTGTCTCACAGCATTGGAGATGATTGAAAGCTGATGCAGCCACTTTATCCTTCGCACCAGAGGTATCGAAGCCGACGTGACAAAAAACTGTACCGGAATTAGCATGACGTGAGCCAAAGGTAGCGTAATCGAGCCTGGCGGACCAGGGAGCTAGTTACGGAGATACAATCAGTTCAAATCCACACTAGTTTCAGTATTTCATCCTAACCTACGCTATTTCCATAACGACAATTTATGCACCCCTTCCAAACCCCCTTCTCCATCTGCATGCTTATCCTTTAGCGCACGTACCTGTTACGACTGGGGTAAGATTTGAAAACATTTTCTTAGACCACATTCTAATCTATCTCTAGCAAAGACGGTTTAAAAAGACCATAAGTTGAACTTTTAAACATTTCAGAAAGAGTCTCAGATTACCGCACAAATTCTATTGCGTTTCTTCCGGAGGATGGCCATGTGTTTCAACGCATCCTTGACAGAGCTTCCACTCTCCAAGGCTACGCTACTAGAAAGACACAAGAGACGTTGTAATTAACTCGGTACCTGAAGTTTCAGCAGTACAAACTACACTGGGGCCATGTTCAGTTGGATGTTGTGCCAGCCAATCAAACACAGAGACTGACTACAATCTTTGCTATTCTTAAGTCAACTTGCGATGACTGCGGGACCAGTTTTCCGGATATTTCAGCGGACTGGTCACAAGAGGATCAACGATTGTGCAATTTCATGAATTGTAATGATACAACTGCGATAGCGGTAAATCCTATTACCGGCAATGCACCTTTTTGGAAGAATTTCGACAATGCCAGTAAGGGCGATCCCAGGACTCTACATGCTGGACTGCTATCCCTTAATGGTACAAAGGCCGGACTGAACATTTGGACGTTAGCGTAGCCGCATATGTGAATCTACCTTATTCCATCTATCAAGGAGGGAGTAAGGATCCGATTTGAATTCCCAAAGTACTGCGATAAGCTTTCTTTTCCCAATCTTCGGATACGAGACAAAACTCTACAATAAGTTACGAGACTATACATAAAATATACGAGCGAAGCAACTTACATAACCTTTAGCACCTATAAAAGGCGTATTAAAGGAGACCATGAGTGAAACGTGCTGTCAATTAATCCAGGAATCTTGTCGTTGTATTGCTAAGCTCTGGACTTTCGGTATATTTACTTTTACATTTCACCCCATAGCTCTTCTTTGGCAAACATGTAATGAGTAAATAAAATGCAAAATAACAAAAGGCGCAATTCACCAGCGCTAGACTTGTAAATATAGAAATCATGTACAGTAGTCAATATCCAATATGCTATATACACAATCTTCAGGGACGCTATTCAAGAACTACGATCGAAGGATAGAGCACCTTCCATCTTTGATACGGTAAAGCAATTCAACTATAACAATCCCCTTAATTCTACCCACGGAATTACCCAAAGACGTAGCATTCAAGGTATTTAAGTTCCCTAATAGTAGTGACGAAGTCGGCTGGGTATGGCTCAGCCAGCGTAACATGATAGCAATGCATAGTGTGTTGGTAGTTGTTGAGATGGCTATCAATAGCTTTTTGCACCGTAAATGCCCGATGCATCTGCCACTACACATACATGCAGTAGGTACGGTGGAACTTGTCCTCCAAAAGTAGAGTTAGGTTTCCTTTTAAAGCGACCTCTCTGGTGACCGGCAAAGTTTTGTTCGAGTCTTGTTAGAATTTCCAGTCATCCTTGGCCAAAAATTCCTCCATAATCTTTTCGTCATAACACTCCGGCAACTGCCATGCGAAACTAAGGATATCGAACTTGCAGCCACGCGACCTAGCTTCGTCTGGTGAAGAACCACAATTGGTCCAGGTTTAACCATAGGGCGATTTGAACTAGGACGGTGATAATTGATCGCTGATCTGTTTGTGTGAGAGTATCTAGATGATTGTGATTAGGAGAAGAATTGTAATTGTCTATCCGACTAAAGTGGTGGCTTTCATGCATAAAATTTTTCTTGTGCAGCCTGATTGCACCCTTACATCCCCGATCCCATCTTCATCCGTGGTAGCAACCGAGTTGTACTCGCAACTATCTCTCATGGTGTCTATGCAACTTTACTCTTCATCGTCGACTATAGCCCGACCAATACTAGAGAACTTATCTATCAGAATTCTCTCAACGCGTTTAGAAGTTGCCCAATGATGATACACTGTCGAGTCATGCCAAACTCTTGGAAAGCGCAGCAACTTAACTCAACTGGGGCCTCGACCGGTAACCAACTGCGGCATAAAAGCGAAAAAAGACTCCTGGAGACAACAATTTTATCGGCACAAATCGAATTGTCTATCTCTCGACCGGTATTATATTGACAGTAGAAAACCAATCTTATTATTAGCTACAAGTTCGATAACTCCCAACTTTATTTCCAACTCGTCACTATACTAGTATATACGGGCTAGGCATATCGGCTTACTCCCGTATAACGTAAAATCTAGTAAATAATTACCACCTTAAAGCTTACAAATATTATCAAAGTCACTGGTAGTCAATTAAAGCCCTTCTCAAACGGCAGGGATACGAGTAGACGTAGCTACATCGTGCACCATTGTCAATACGCAACCCTCTATAGCTGTCAGATATTAGGCCTATATTATTAGAATCCTGGCATACGAGATCCTTTGCTCGATCTCGTTCGTGAGGATCGAGGTTGCGATCTTTCAGATATAGTGGGGTTAGCGGCTTGGCGATCGTCGCGCTAGTACGCTAAGCCAATTAGAGCACCGCGCTAACTAAAGCGAGCTAATTAGTAGATTCTAGGTATACCTAGAATCTATTACTTATCTCTATATATATCTAACTACGTAAAATTAGTATAATTTAAAAAGTTATAAGTATACTTCTATAATAAAATACTAATAATAGTAAAGTTAGTATATAATAGAGTTTTAAGTATATATATAAACAAATTTCTATAACTTATTATATTATAATATAATAGTTTCTTTTTAATCTTTTTATTATAGATATTTATTTTATACTTAAATAGATTTAAGTTACTATTAAAATTTACTTTTAAATCTAATAATATATAATAAAGTATTATAAAATATAAGCTTAAAAATAAGTAAAAGATAATTATTAATTAAAAAGCTATTTAAGCTAAGCTACTAATATATAGTAAAGTAGCTTAAATAGCTTATATAGCTTACTTACTACTATAAGCTTACTTAAATTATATAAAGTAAATATTTAACTTATTATATACTTTTTAAGTAACCTATATAGTAAAGTTATTTAAATATTTTATAGTAGTTATATAATAAGGTTACTTATTATTAACTATAGAAACTACTAGGGAGAGTATTAGTAGATTAAGAGTTAATAACTAAAGTTTATATAGTAATTAAGTAATAGGCTATAAATAATAAAAGATTCTTATAATATTAAGTATTATTACTTTTAGTTAAAGATTAGATTACTAATACTATTCTAATAATATATATTACTACTATCTATATACTTTTACTAATCTATTTATATAACTTTATAGATTACTTTAATCTATTATATATATTTATAGATTACTCTATATCTTATATATTTAGGTTATAGGTTATTTCTTAATTTAGGTTATTACTTTACTTATCTTATACTTTGTTAGTACTTAAGTTAAGACTAATTAGTTCTATTTTAATTTCTCTTATTATACCTATAATACTATTTCTTCTTTTAAGTAGGTCTTTATTTTCTTATTTTAGAGCTAAAGTTATTAATCTAGTTTCTTTATTAATATAAAGTTCTTTATCCTCTTTTTTTATACTTAGTAAATCTACTCTTTATTATCTTTAATTAGTAGATTGTATATTATATTATAGTATTGTAGTATCTTTTTATTTACGTTATAAGTCTTTAAATCTTTTATTAGATTTCTTTTTTTTAAAGTATAGTAAGGCTTATAAAGTATATATTTAAGCTAATACTTAGTTATCTTATAATCTTTCTAGTATATCTCTAGTAGAGTATAAGTTAATAATACTTATTCTTACGTCTATACTTATTTATAATAGAGAGAGCTATTAACTATACTTAAGATAAACTATCTAAATAGATTATAGAAGCTAAAAAAGAACGTAATTAGATTCTAAGTATATAAGTAGAAAATTATACTTACTTAGTTTATCTTTATAAGATAAAGGCCTTAAATAATATAAAGTCTATTAAGTAAACTACTTGTTTAGAGTCTAAGCTTAATTTTAAGACTATTATAGAAGCTACTCTAGCTCTTACTATATTAGGTACTCTTATCTCCTCTCTATCTATTATTAGTAATATAGGTCTTCTTTACTTACTACTAAGTAGTCTAAAAGATTTTAACTTTAGAACTCCTTTAGTTTTTTAAAGTAATTAAGGTTATTCTTTAGTTCTTATATATTTTTTTATAGTTATCTTTTCTTATCTATACTTATCTACTTTACTAGGTAGTAATTTCTTTTATTATAGAATTAGTATTATAAGATTTTTTTTACTTTTTATTTTTCTTATTCTCTATATATATCTACTTTATATAATAGTAGTTCTACTTCTTATAGTACTTTCTTTAGTAGTACTATATAGAATATTAGGTATATCTTTATTTTATCTAGTAGTCTTAATTTAAATATAACTAATATAACTTTCTTCTTTATCTTATATAGTCTAATCTTAACGTAATCTAGTTTTAAACTTAATTATTTACTTTTAATATTTTTATATACTAATAATACTTTTTCTCTCTTTTTAAATTAGGGTCTCTCTTAGTATTTCTTGTTATAGTACTTTATTATCTAATCTTATAGGAATTCTACGTCCTATTATAGTTAATTATATATTTCTTTAAGTTTATTTATAAAGTTTTCTCTTTTTAAAAACTAAAATACTTTAAATCTTAGTATTTAGTATATATTAAAGTTAAATCTATAGTTTATAAAGAAAAGTAATACTTTTATTACTATATTCTTTATACTATTATATACTAACTATACTATAAGTAGTAATTATACTTAATTATTCTAATTATAGTTAAAGTAGTATCTTAAGTATTATTCTACTATTTAGTTTATATATTCTAATTATTTATCTATCTATAAATAATATACTATTAATATTATATAATTAACTCCTAATAATACTATTATTATTTCTTATAGTTTTAATATAAATCTAATATCTTTATCTATAATAATCTTATCTAGAATACTATACTAGCTAACTACTATTCCGAGGACCTAGTATATAGTAACTTCTATCCTACTTTTTTCTTTATATAGTCTAAAGTATAAGTACTTTATAAGCTTATATACTATTATTAGAATTCTATTGTATTTAATTCCTAATATTAGGTTTTTTAATTTAGGTAACTTTATAATAAAGGCTATTATAATAACTCTTTAGAGTTATTCTAGTACTTTAACTAGTATAATATTCTATATAGTATATATCTACTATATTTATTTCTATAATATTCTATATAGTCTTATAGTACTTTTATTACTAGTTATTTTACTTTTAGTATTATAGGTGTAATAGAAGAAATCGAGATAGAACTAATTAGTCCTAACTTAGTTGCTAACGAAGCATAGGACGAGCGGGGTAATAATCTCGATTAGGAAATAATACACAACTAGGACATATAGACTAATCTATAATCTATAGACTCTTAGTAGCTATAGATTATAGATTAGGACAATCTATAATCTATTTATCTTA
>JALNQF010000959.1:0-10261 GCA_028456385.1 Ophiosphaerella korrae | reverse complement strand
TTAATATCTCTTATACTTATATTTATACTAACTTTACTTTACTCTTAATATATATTATACTTATACCTATACTTAACTTATCTTCTCTTTAATATCTATTATACTTATATCTACTTTTAACTTATCTTCTCTTTATTATCTACTATACTTATATCTACTCTTAATCTACTTTACTCTTAACGTCTATTATACTTACGTCTACTCTTAACCTACTTTACCTTATATTTACCTTTAACTTACTTTACTCCTAATATTAGTTATACTTATACCTACGCTTAACTTATCTTTTTCTTAACGTCTATTATACTTACGTCTACTCTTAACTTACTTTACTCTTAACTAATAGTTTCTAATCCTTTTCTTTTACTTCTATTTCTTCTATTATAAATCTTAAAATAAAATCCTACTCTTACTTTACTAATAATAATATTAACTAATAAAACTCCTCTACTTAATTATTACTTTCTACTATTTCTAATACTTACTCTTTTTCTAACTACTCTATAAAACCCTTTCCTAGCCTACTATTATCTACGCCGAATTTATCTAACTATACTTTCTACTACCTTCTAACTTTACTATACGCTAATACTATTCTTACTACTCCTAAAACTAATACTCCTTTATACTAATAATCTCTACTCTTTACTAGCTAGTACTATCCTATATTATTTCTTTCCTATTAGTTATGTATCTCTTATAATAGATAGCTAGGCTTAACCTATTATCTCTTAACGTCTATTATACTTATATCTAGGCTTAACTTATCTTACTCTTTACGCCTACTATACTTATATCTAAGCTTAACCTCTCTTACCTTTTATATCTACTATACTTATATCTAGGCTTAACTTATCTTACTCTTTGCGTTTACTATACTTACGTCTAGGCTTAACTTATCTTCTTTTAACGTCTATTACACTTATATCTAGGCTTAACCTATCTTTTTCTAACGTCTACTATACTTACGTCTAGGCTTAACCTACTATTCTCTTACGTATTCTATTTAAATATATATAATACCTAACTTCTAATATCTCTCTTCTTTATTCTATATCTTTTTTTATTTTCTTTCTTTACTCTATATATTCTACTACTTACTTTATAATCTAACTTAAGTTATTACCTTTAATCTCTCTTTACTACTTTTTTTTACTTCTCTACTCTATAATCTCCTAGAATAGCTCTTTAACTTCTTCTATCTCTATTCTTTTTATTTTTCTATCTTCTTTTATTACTTTCTCTAAAACCTTATATACTAATAAACCTCTCTTTATTAACTTAACTACTAACGTCTTTTTTAAAACTTTTAAATACTAATACTTCTCTCCTATAATCTTTTTATATCCTCTTTTTATAATATCCTCTTCGAAACTTATATAAATTACTTATAGTAACTAGTAATTATAATAATACAAATATAGAATATATACCTAATACTCCTTAAATAACTTATATCTAATCTATACTTACTTTACTTCCTTTTCTTTATAATCCTCTAGTTTATATCTTATCTTATCTTTCTCTAATACCTAGTACTATTAATACTTACTCTACTACTCTTCTATTAACTCTACTAAACCTTCTACTTCTAACTTCTCTTTTCTTTAATACTCTACCTCTTACAATCTTACTATCTATCTTTCTATCTTCTACTACTTAAACTCTAATTAGTTCTTTACTACCTCTTCTATAACTCTCTCTCTAATTCTACTCTTTCTCTTTATATATTACTAATATCTTACCTTATTTTCTTTATACTCTTACTACTACTTTATCTTATCTATTACCTAGTTAATTACCTTTTATATATATCTATTACCCCTAATTAGTTTTTATATCTCCTCTTCTATATCCTTTATAAACCTATTATATATCTATCTCTACTACTCTTCTTAGTATCCTTATATAATAATTACTTTACTTACCTTACTATCTTATTTTACTTATCTACTTTCCTATATATAATACTATATTTTGTAAACTATTTCTATATATACTACTACTTAAATCTATACTATATCTACTTTTAATCCTAACGTATTTATTACTATAAATACCTACTTCTTTTTACTTATTAACTACTTTATAATCTCTTTCTTTTTCTCTATACTACTTACTACTTAGTAATAATAAACTACTCCTAATAACTCTACTATTCTCTTTATCTTTTATACTATCTTATAATATATAACTACTTATTTAAGCTATACGTACTTTCTCTTTAACCTCTCTACTACTTCTATAATTACTTACTCTTCTTTTTTTATATTATACTTCTCTACTTAATACTTAACGTTTTTATACGTTATCTACTCCTAGAACTACTAATATACCTACTTTAATAGTAACCCTATTAGCTCTATAAACTACTACTCTTTACTAGGCTATAACGTTACTATTAAATATACTATCTATATCTCTACTTATACTAATCCCTTTAACTCTAGTATCTAGCTATAGAATCTACTTAATAAATCTAACACTATATAACACTCGTCTACTATAATCTAGTCTAACTATCTTATTACTTACTACTAGTTAATATAATACCTAAATACCTCTCTAACTACTACCTTAGGCGTTATAAATATAATCTACGCCCCTTTATATAGCTATCGACTATCTTATTCTATACTTATAATCTTTAGCTTCTTGTATTACTCTTTTATATTAAACTATAACGTAACTAGTAGTATAACTATAATTATTAACTTACTTAATACTAACACTAGTAATATAAACAATAAGCTTTTACTTACTTTTATTTCTATAATTACTACTATAGAGCTCTTATACTATATAATTACCTATATTACTAGTTTCTATACGCTATAGAACTTAGCTTACTTACTTAATAACTTCTTTAACTCTCTATCTATATCTACTAACTATATTATTTTCTACTAATAGTACTCTTCTTTTACTACTTCTTTATATACTACTACTACTTATATACTTTTTTATAGCTTCTTCTCTATTACTAATATAATTTATAAAAATATATACTACTCTATACTAGCTAAACGTAACCTAATCCTCTTTACTTTTACGCTAAATATAGGCTCTATAACTAGCCTCCTATAAATACTACCTACTATACTACTACTATACCTAGTTTAAATATTAAACGCTTAGTCCTTATTATCTAAATTACTCTTATCTTTATCTATATTTAAAAACGCCTTAATAGCTACCTAATTATAGATATACTAATAGTAAATCGCCTTCGTACTATATCTCTATACTATTACTATTAACTTAATACCTATTTACTATAACGATTCTTTTTATATTATACCTATAACCTAGTTAGTATTTTATAACTCTATACTACCCTACGTTTTAATACTTTCTACTTACTCTTCTTTTTACTCTCTTGTACTTACTTACTAGCTAACGCTATATACTCTTTTTCTCTCTTATACTTTATCTTCTTCTTACTTTTTCTTCTACTTTAGTTTCTACTAACTCTTTTCTAGATATAGCTCCTATATATACCTACTCTCTTCTTCTACTTTACTACGTACTACTCTATTTATCTATTACTAAAATAGCTAGCTAAACTATAAATAATATACTACTAGTTCTCTTACTTCGCGTAGTATATACTTATAGATTACTTTACTCCTACTACTTTAACTAATATTCTTATAATATATTATAGTAAATACTACTATCTTATCTTTAATACTAATTTAGCTACTATCCTTATTTATACTATTTTTAAATTTAACTATTATAAGCTCTAAACCTTATAGTAGTCTACCTCCTACTATATATACTACTAGGGCTAACTTGTAGTAAGTATCTTTTATTACCTACCTATATACCTATACGTAATCTTTTACTTATACTACGCTACTTCCTATACCTAGTACTACCTACGTTACCTTAACGTTAATAAATTAATTTTAAATCTTTTCCTCTTCTCTTAACTACTACTCTAGCTATTTTTCTAGGTCTTCTATACTTATTATATTTTTATTACGTAGGTCTTTTATAAAACTCTACCTAACTTACTACTTAGTTATATTATCTACTAGCTTATCCTAGTTAATTATAAGTAACGTAGTTATATTTAGTATAACTAAACTCTTACTATTAACTTGTAATAATATTAACTCTATTAAAATATATTATTACGCGCTAGCTATTATCTTATAGATTATTAACTATAGTTATACTATACTAAACTATATATTACTATATAATAATATATTACTAATCTAGTTAACTACGCCTTCTACGTTAGTTATAAACTAGATCTTAAACGTAAATACTCTTAACTATAAAATTAAGTCTATTAGTATTAGCTTACTATTATATTTAGTTAATATTATAAAGTAGCTAGCTATCTCCTATATAAACTATAAATAGAGTAGTACTATAGTAGCTACGTCTTTTAACTTCTACTCTTTACTAGCTAGCTTATTAATCTACTCCTATTATATCTACGTTAACTTATACAACACTAATATACGTATTATACTTACTACTACTAACTACTTAGGCGTATATACTAATAGGCTTAACTACCTACTTTCTATACTAATCCCTAATACTACTATACTACTAATTAACGCGCTTGTATACTTATTATTACCTAATATATAGTCTAATAATAATATTATAAACTTTAGTACGTACCTCTCTAGTACCTTTTCCTACTACTTATCTAACCTCTTATTATTACTATCGTCTAACTCTATCTCCTTAAACTAATTTTCTTCTCTATTACGCCTTATAATTACCTTAATCCTCTCTATATACTTATATTACTTACTTATAATATAATATAATAGCTTTCTACTTTTAACTTTATTATTATTATAAAGTTAAATAACTAGTATTTTATAAGTCTACTAAATATATATAATAAGCTTTAGCTATATATTACTATATTTAACTATTATCTTACCTATCTACTACGTATTAAACAGCTTCTTACTTATTATATTACTAAGTCCTTACTAGTTAATATATATTATCGCGGGTATACTAACTATACTTACCTAAGATACTTACTATACCTACTATATTACTATATAAGCTACCTAATATATATTAAATAATGCTTACTCTTTACATATAAGCTTAGCTACTATCTTTAATAACTAGTTACGCTTTAAACTCTTTAGATACTATACCTATCTTACTTAATTTAGCTACTTACTAAAATCGTATCTATCTATATCCTCCTAGATAGTAGTATTTATATTCTTCTCTAGTTCCTCTATCTATATTATAACTTATACTAATAATACTTTAACTACTTAACTTATATCTCTATCTATATTATTACCTACTAGGTAAACTACTATTACTATATTAACTTAAAATAACCTACCTATAGAACTAGTACTATAGAATTTCTAGTATATTACTATTATCTATATAGCTTATATACTAGCTTAAGGCTTACTCTAGTAATACTCTTTTTAGTAATATTCTTTTATTTACTTAATATAGTAATAAATATACCTATATTTATTATATTAAAGCCTATTATAGTAAATAGGTAAATATAGTAATAGTAGTAATTCTAGCCTAGGATAAATAACCTAGTCTAAGTTACTTACTTATTACTATAACTATAACGCTTCTTATACTACCTAGATAATTTTCTATTATATCTACTAAACGTACTCCTAGTAGCTTTTATCTAAATAGGCCTTTAGCTAAGACTAGATAATACTTTACTAGTAGGTCTTATAAATAGTAATATAGTACGCTAGTAAATATTTAAAAATATTATTAAATTACTCTATTCTTAGTATATCTAATAATCTTCTTATTTTAAGCTAATACTACTCTTCCTTCTATATATTCCTATTAATCTCTAAAATAACGTATACCCCCTACTATTATAGCTAAAAGCCTAAGATATAACTACTTACGTATTCTTATTAGCTTATTAGAGTAGTATCTATATTAGGTTACTTAGATAGTATATGCCTAGACTTCTACTTCTAAGAGTAAGCTTCTTCTCTAACTCTATTACCTCTATTTTATAGCCCTTTACGCGTTTTTATTATCTTAATCTACTACTTATTAAACTTATATTTCTTTTTTAATAGTAGTACTATACTAGACACTCTTCTAATACTTATAAATAGTAAACTACGTAATATAATATATTATTATCTTATCTTTTTTATCTTTACTTCTTTTAAGCTAGGTCTCTTATTAATCTTTACTATAAACGCGTTTTATAACTCTTACTATACTAGCGCGTTTAGTAGTAAGTATATATTATATTTATAAAATCGCGTATTAAGACCTTAGTAGAGTCTTAGATAGAACTTAACTTTACGCCTACTTTACTACCTATAATACGCCTATTATATATTATATTTACTTTATTAATTCTACGTTCTATAGTAAGAGAAGTAGATAGTAGAAAGTAAAGCTTCTTAGTTACTTGTAATACTTATATCCTATATAACTATAGCTACTAGGCCCTTAATATAGACTATAAGAAATTATTCTACTTCTAAGCTACGTAGGTAAGCTAATAAGTACCTAAATTTAGTATAAGATAGCTAATTCCTAATAACTAAAGTAACTACAATCTAGTACTTATTACTAATTCTCTTCTCTTAGTAATTTAGTTAGTATAAGAGATACTTATAGAAGTACTTAATAAAGAGAGCTAGTAAAAGCCTATTTATATAACTATTATACTAGTAAATACTATAGATAATATACTACTCTCTATATAAAAGATACTTACTACTAGTAACTTAGATAAAAAGGTCTAAAGTCTTTTACTTATACTAAAGTATAAAGCTATATACTCTCTAATACTAGTATAAAAGTATACTTAAAGTAAACTTTATACGCCTATACTAGTACTAGAAGAGCTAGAAGTAAAAAAGTTAGAAGTAGAGTAATTAGAAGTAAAGCTATCCTCTTAGCTAGAGCCTTTATAGCTACTACTAGTCTATATTATTACTATTACTAGTAATAACTATTACGTAGAGTAAACTTATAAGAAAAAACTAGCTATAGTATAAAAAAAAAAAAAGTAGACCTTAGGACTTATAGAGCTAGCTAACTTAGTAGAAGCTACTAAAAAAATTACTTACTATACTATTACTTCTACTAATAACCTAGATATTACCTAGATTATTAAGTAACTTATAAGTAAAGGTAGTAACTTCTATATAGAGACTAGGTCTCTCTATAAGACTACTTATAGTATACTTAAAAAAGCTTACGTAGTTAGTAGTCTAGATACCTAGTATAATATAGCTACCTTCTTATAGTTATAGAGAGAGCGTAGCGTACTAGTCCTATTACGTAGTACTACTATTAATAGTACTATATCTAGCTAAATTACTCTATAAAACTACTACACTAATAGCTATAATAGCGTCTTCTAAAATACTTAGTATATAAGCTACTACTATAAGTAGTAGATAGCTACTATTATAATCGAGTACTACTAGGTAATAGCTTTTCTTAGTTACGTATATACTACTAAGATTAACTAACTTTAGTAAGATAACTACCTAGTAAGTAATAATACTTCTTGTAGTTAGTATAGCTAGGTTACTATTAAGTCCTAAGCTATTAATAACTTACTACTATTAGTCTATCCTACTAGTACGCTCTATAAAAGGAAGGCCTTTATAAAGTACTTAACTTAGGTAATATACTAGTATAATACTACTTAAACCTTTAGCTAGAGTAGCCTTTATCTAATACCTACTAACGTCGTCTCTACCTATTAGGTAGAGAAGGATATCTATACCTACAAGTAGCCTATCTAGCTTAATCTAATTAAGAAAGTAAATAAAGACGTATATACTATAAGTATAGTATTAAATAAGTAGCTAGGCGTAGAGAGTATTTAGGGTAGCCTAATCTAGAGCAAAGAAATACTCTATATTAAGAAAAAGGGCCTAATAGTAGCTTATAAAGTTAAAGAGATTATAGGTAGTACTAATAATAAAAGTAGTAATAGTAGTATTAAGTATACTACGCTATCTATAAGAAGTATATCTTAGTAGCTTTAATAGCTTATATTACTAGAACTATTTAAGTAATATTAATTAATATACTTCTATCCTCTTATAGTAGTCTATATAAACAAGTTCTAGTTAAAGGTAGAAGCTTTAGCCTTAAATATTACTATCTTAGGTTAGGATTAGAGCTTAAAAAAAAGCTACTAAAGCCTTTATCTTAAGAGTTGTACTATTAGATTAGACTATTAATCTAGTAGTACCTAAGCTAACTTAATAATAAGCGAGCTTACTTATATTAATACTTAGATCACGAGACTAGGTACGTCTAAGCTTAGCTAAGTAGCTACTTAACTAGTCTTATTAACTTAGCTAGTTAACTAGTTTAATTAAATTAATTACTTAATTCTAATATTCTTATACTACTTATAGTAAACTATATATAACTTCTAAAACCTTTCTAAACCTAATAGGTACTAATCGATCTATAGTAGAATAATACACTAGAGTAATAGCTTTCTACTAAGTCTTCTATATTAGCTAACTTAAAATAACGTTAGTAAGCTAGATATACGTTATAAATATAGTAAACTAGAAACTTTAGAGTAATAAGCCTTCTATTAAGTCTTCTATCTTAGCTAACTTAAAATAATACTAATAAGCTAGATATACGTTATAAATATAGTAAACTAGAACTTTTAGAGTAATAGGCCTACTACTAAGTCTTCTATATTAGCTAACTTAAGATAATATTAATAAGCTAGATATAGGTTACCTACTTTATTAACTACTACTCTATCTACCTTATTTTACGCTAGAGTACTAGAATTAATAGTATACGCTATTAAGCTAATTCTAGATATAAATACAAGCTATACTTTAATCTTTTATACTAGAAGATTAAGGAGTATAAGGTAGAGTAGCGTAATATATATAATATAGATAAGAAGAGCTTTATAATAGGTATATTAGGTAGAATAAAGAGAGTATTCTCTAAAAGTAGCTAAGTAAAGAAAGGAGTTAGAGTACTAACTTAAGATAATAATAAAAAGTAGATAATAGTGCTAGTAAGTATATATACTAATAGATTAGCTCTTATCTATATAGTTACTAGTAAAACTACCTTGTTTTTCTTATATACTCTAGTTAGAATACTTTATACTATTAGCGTTACTCTAAAACCCTAACCTTAGTATTATTATAAGCGTATAGCCTACTCTAATAAATACTATAACTCTACTATATTTTATTTAATATCTTACTATATAGTAGTTAGATTATTATAGAAATTACTATAACTAACTTACTATACCTTATTATACTAGACTATAGAGTTATAGTAATATTAAAGTTTATTTTACTCTTTATTCTATTAAAATCCTAATATACTAGAATAAGAAGTTATCTATTTAGGGTTTTTAGTAGAACAAGACCTTAATAATATCTTGTTCTAGGGCCTATTATAGATAAGATCTTCTTAGAGTATTCTCTAGTAATCTTTTACTTAGTTAAACGCTATCTTTAGCTTATCTAAACGCGTTATAAAGCGTATAGGCTAGTTCTTACTTATAAGCTTACTACTCTACTAAGTTAGTACTTTATTAGCTATATTAGCTACTTTATAGAGCTAAGGAGTAAATCCTTATTAGTTAAGGTTAAAGATATAGTTAATAATTATTCGCTCCTTATTAAAAGTAAGTTTCTAGTTATTAGCGTGTATAGTAGCTCGAGGTGTAATTCCTTTAAGTTAGTTAGAGAAGTAATAATAATTAGTATTAAACGCTTTAGTAGCGCGTTACTAGCTTTAGAATTAGCTTAAAGATAAAGCTTAAAAGGTAAGCTCTACTCTACCTTTATATATAGTAGTATTTTTTTGTTATTATTAAGATATAGTAGTAAAGAGGTAGTATTTATAGTACTAAGAAAAACTATTAGTTTTATTAGGTTATTAGTTTTATTAGTAGTTTACGTTATCTTCTCTTTAATATTAATTATCTTTTTTCTTTACTTTACTTACTATACTTTAATATCTACTATACTTACTTTAATATATAACTTATATTTTCTTTTATATCTATTATACTTATTTTAATAATTAACTTCTTTTAATTTAAATCTTTTATATCTATCTTTAACTAACTTTATTTTTAACTTCTATTTTATATATATTTATACTAAACCTACTTTACTATAATTATTAATTATACTTATATCTATACTTAACTTATCTCTTCTCTAACCTTTACTATACTTATATTTACTTTTAACTTACTTTACTTTTATAATCTATT
>JALNQF010000958.1:0-10284 GCA_028456385.1 Ophiosphaerella korrae | reverse complement strand
GTAATAACAAAAGCTTATATAGTAATTAGTAATAACTATAAATAATAGTTAATTTATATATATAATATTAAGTATTATTATTCTAAGTTAAAGATTAGATTACTAATACTATCCTAATAATATATATTACTACTAACTATATACTTATACTAATCTATTTATATAACTTTATAGATTACTCTAATTTATTATATATATTTATAGATTACTTTATATTACGTATTTAGATTATAGTTTATTTTTTAATCTAAGTTATTACTTTACTTATCTTATACTTTACTAGTACTTAAGTTAAAACTAATTAGTTCTATTATAATTTCTCTTATTATATCTATAATACTATCTTTCTCTCTAGATAGGTTTTTATTTCTTTATTTTAGGTTTATAATTATTAATCTAGTTTTTTTATTAATATTAAGTTTCTTATTTTCTATTTTTATACCTACTAAGTTTACTCTTTATTATTTTTAATTAGTAGATTATATATTATACTATAGTATTATAATATTCTTTTATTCTTATTATAAATCCTTAAACTCTCTATTAGCTTATTTTTTTTTAAAGTATAGTAAAGCTTATAAAGTATATATCTATACTAATACTTACTTATTTTATAACTTATCTAGTATATCTTTAGTAAAGTATAAGTTTAAAATACTTATTATATATCTATACTTATATATAATAGAAAGAGCTATTAACTATACTTAAAATAAACTATTATTATAGATTATAGAAGCTAAAAAAGAATATAATTAAATTCTAAGTAAATAAGTAAAAAATTATACTTATTTAGTTTATTTTTATAAAATAAAAGCTTTAAATAATAATAAGTCTATTATATAGTCTACTCTTTTAGAGTCTAAGCTAAACTTTAAAGTTACTATAGAAGCTACTTAGGTTCTTACTATATTAGGTATATTTAGTACCTTTCTACTTATTACTAATAGCGTAAGTCTTTTCTATTTACTACTAAGTAGTCTAAGAAATTTTAATTTTAAAACTCTTCTAGTTTTTATATATCTTTTTATAGTTATCTTTTTTTATTTATACTTATTTATTTTACTAAGTAGTAATTTTTACTATTATAGAATTAGTATTATAAAATCTTTTTAACTTCTTAGTTTTTTTATTCTTTATATATATTTACTTTATATACTAGTAGTTCTACTTCTTAAAGTACTTTTTCTAGTAGTACTATATAGAATATTAGGTATATCTTTATCTTATCTAGTAGTTTTAATTTAAATATAACTAGTATAACTTTCTTTTTTACTTTATAAAGTTTATTTTAATATAATTTAGTTTTAAACTTTATTATTTACTTTTAATATTCTTTTATAATAACTATACTTTTTTTTTTAAATTAAAGTTTTTTTTAATATATTTTATCTTAGTTAATTATATATATCTTTAAGTCTATTAGTAAAATTTTTTCTTCTTAGAATCTAAAATAATTTAGATCTTAGTATCTAGTATATATTAGGGTTAAATCTATAGTTTATAAAAAAAAGTAATACTTCTATTACTATATTCTATACGCTATTATGTAGTAACTATACTTAATTATTCTAATTATAATTAAAGTAGTATTATAAATATTACTTTACTATCTAATTTATATACTCTAATTATCTATTACTCTATAAGTAGTATACTATTAATATTATATAATTAACTCTTAATTATACTATTATTATTCTTCATAGTTTTAATATAAATCTTATATCTTTATTTATAATAATCTTATTTAGAATACTATACTAGCTAATTATAGTTTCTAGGACTTAGTATATAGTAACTTCTATTCTACTTTTTTTTATATAGTTTAAAGTATAAGTACTTTATAAGCTTATCTACTATTATTAAAATTCTATTATATTTAACTTTTAATATTAAATCTTTTAACTTAAGTAACTTTATAATAAAGTCTATTATAATAACTCTTTAGAGTTATTTTAGTACTTTAACTAGTTATAGTATTCTATATAGTATATATATACTATACTTATTTTTATAATATTTTATATAGTCTTATAGTACTTCTATTACTAGTTATTTTACTTTTAGAATATATTAATTTTATAATAATCTATTTAGTATTTTATTAATACTTTAGTATCTATATACTAGTAGTATATAGAATTATTAACTAAACTTTATTTATATCTTATTTAGAATATATATTCTTTTATATACTTTTATAAGTTTTTTTTAAATCTTAAGTTTTTTTATTTTAGAAGTTTTTTTTACTTCTTTTTAAATCTATTTATTTAGCTTACTACTTTTTCTTTTAAGTATTATAGCTATTTTAAGTATATTTAAAACTAAATATCTATTATTATTCTTAACTAGAACTATACTAGTAGTATTTACTTCTTTTTATAAGTTTAGTTTTTTACTAAAAGTATTTATAAATTAGTTATCTTTACTCTTTATATATATAACTTTAAAGTTAAATATTAATAAGTTTTTTTACTATCTTATAAAGTATTATAATAAGTTTTTATTTATTATAAATTTTATAAAATTTTTATAGTTTATATAAACTTTTATTTAATACATTACTTTTTATAAGTATACTCTTTACTAATTAAATACTTTATAGATTACTAGTATTTTTTTATTATAAATTAAGTAGTTAAGCTATACTAGTTTTATCTTCTTAAAAAAGTATTTAACTAAGTATTCTTACTTTATAGTCTAATCTTTTTATATTAGTACTATTTTATAAACTAAATTTAATATATCTATTTTTATTATTACTAGTAAGTCTAGGTTAGATATTCTAATAACTAGGTTTTCTATAAACTACTATTTAATCTAGTTAAATACTTCTTTATATTCTTAAGTCTATTTAAATAGTATATATTTTTTTATAAGTTTTATTAATAGCTTTATTAGTTTAAACTATTTTATTATTAATTTCTTATAAAAGTTTACTAGCTTATAAAACTATTATACTTCTTATAAGTTTTTTAGTATAATATAGCTTACTATTATTAACTATAGTAGCTACTTTAAGGTATTAGTAGATTAGAAAGTAATAACTATAAATAATAGTTAATTTATATATATAATATTAAGTATTAGTATTTTAGGTTTAATATTAGATTACTAATACTATCTTAATAATATGTATTGTTATAAGTTTATATATTACTACTAATCTATTAATTTATTACTTATATCTAGTTTTAGTAACTATAGATTAAAGAATTACTTATCTATTAATCTATAATTATTTTCTATCTATATACTTAAGGAATTAGAAAATTACTTATATATCCTAATTATAAGTAGTTTCTAAATCTAAGTTATTACTTTACTTATCTTATACTTTATTAGTACTTAAGTTTAAGCTAATTAGTTCTATCTTGATTTCTCTTATTACGCCTATAATATCTAGTATTAGCTATTCTTAAATTACTTTAATCTTATTAGAGTTAATTTTTATTTTTTTTAGTTTAATAATAAATCTAAAGAAGTCTATTTTTTTTTTATAAAACTTATATTTTCTTATTCTAAAAAATATTTTATTTTCTACTTGATTTTCTAGTACCTTGTATATATATTATATATATTCTTCTCCTATTTCTAAGAATATAAGGATATTATCTAGGTATATAAATATAAATATATCTAGGTATTTTTTTAAAACTATATTAATTCTTTCTTAAAATACTACTAGTATATTTATTTATCTAAATAGTATAACTATAATCTTAAATAGTCTATATTATATTTAAAATACTATTTTTTATTTATTACTTTCTTTAATTTCGATCTAGTAGTAAGCGTTTTAGATATCTAGTTTTATAAAAATTTAAGCTTTTTATAGCTTATTTTATATCTTATCTATATATAGTAAAGAGTATTAGTTTTTATCTATAATTATATTTATCTTTCTAAAATCTATATAGAGTTATTTATTTTTTATCTTTTTTTTATATATAAAGATAAGCCTATATACTACTAAAGATTAGAATTCTTATATCTATCTTTTTTTATTACGTTTTAAATAAATACTTACTTAATTTTAGATTTTTCTTTAGTTTTTTAATATACTAGGCTTTATCTTATATTCTTACTTTCTTCTAAGTCTATTACTAAGTCTTATAGTTAATAATCTAGAAGATAGTTTTCTAAGAATTCTCTTTTATATATATTTATATTAGCTTTTAATATATTATTTTTAAAGTAACTAATTTTCTTTATTCTTTAATTTATTCTTAGGTTAGTTAACTATAACTATAGTATACCTAATATTATTTCTTACTTATTATTAATTATTATTATATCTATAACTATATTCTTAATTTCTAGTTCTTCTAGTTTTAGTATAGAGAGTACAATCTTAAACCTAATAGGTTTCTAAAATAGTTTACTTTTAATTATACTAAGTTATTAAAAGTATTTTTTTACTATATAACTTATCTTTTAACTTTTTATAAACTTTTTTAATAGAAAGTTTCTTATAGTTATACTATTAATTATTATTTATATTTTTTTTTTAGTATATACTTATCTTTATAATATATAAGCTTCTTATACCTTCTAGCTATTTTTACTTAAGTAATTTTATAAATTATTTATCTTTTTAAAGCTATTATATTATAGTAGGAATAAGGGAAACTAAGATAGAACTAATTAGACTATGCTTAGCTACTAATAAAGTATAAGAGGAGCGGGGTAACAACCTATAGAATAATAAGTTTAACTAGGAAGCTAACTATAATATAGACACGTAATAAATTCGTAAATTTGTAATCTTAGTAAATACAAAGTTATAAAGCTATTATATAACAAATTTATAAATTTGTAATCTTAGTAAATATAAAGTAATAAAGCTACTAAGATATTATTACTATATAGTTAGTAATAATACGTATTATTAGGATAGTATTAGTAATTTAATCCTTTAACTATAGAACGCTAATATAAGACAATTACAAAATATCTTTTATTAATATTAGTTATTATAAATTACTTATATAAACTTTACTATTAACTCTTAATCTACTAATACTCTAATAGCTACTAGTAGTTAACGTAGTAGCCTATTACACTTTACTAATTTAGATATTAAAAGAAGTAAAGCGTAAGTAGCGTATAGTCTAGCTAATATAATAGTAGAAAGTTTAACTAAGAAAGGAAGTAAAGCACTTCTAAGTAGTTATAAGTTAGATAAAACTAACTAGGTAGTAGTTAAGATAAACCTAAACAACTTAATTACTAAGAAAGGAAATATATAACTAATAATTAAGGCCTTAGAAACGTAGAATAAAGAACTATAAGACTACGTTAAGTAAAACAAAATTTAAATTAAGGCTATTATAGTAAGATAGAACTAGATAGAATAAATTACTTAGAGACTAGAAATAAGTATAACAAAGAAGCTACCTAAGATACCTATAATTAAGAAATTTAATAGAATAAGAGAAAAATTAAAACCTTTTATAGTAGTAGTATAACTATAGATTAATATATAAGTACTATACTTTAATAAAGAAGATAAAAAAGTAATATATATAGGAATACACCTTAAAGAAGATATAATAAGATAGTTTAAATCTTACTAGATAGATTATATAATATACGCGCTAAGAATATAGAAAGATAAAACTAGAGCTATCTTTAGAAGTTACAAATACTTTACTAAATAAATAAAAGTAGTATTTAGTAATATAGATATTACCTAATAAGCTAAAGAGAAGCTTAAAAAGCTTATATAATATAAGAGTATTCTTAAATACGTATTATAGTTTAAATAACTATTATAGAATATAGAATAGAATAAAGTATTACTAATATTACAATTTAAATAAAGATTAAACTTAAAAATCTAATACAAGATAATTTATATAGAAAAACTAAGAATACTAGAAGCTTTAAAATAATAGGTAATATAGATAGATAATAACCTTTAAAAATAGAAGAAAAACAAATATAAAGGATAACTTAAAAACCAAGACGCTAGAGACCCTATAATCCTTAACGCTAATAAAGATAAGAAATCTAAAAAGAATAAGGACTTTACGTACTTTAGTTATAGTAAGAAAGGCTACTACGTAAAAGATTACTAGTTAAAATAGAAAAAGAATATAACGTATTATAAATATAGGAAACTAAGATACTTTATAAAAGACTATAAAAGTAAAGACCTAAAAAAAGAAATATAGTTAAAAATAACTAAGAATAAGAAAGAAGTACCTAAGATATAAGCTAAACCTTAAGAGAAAGTAGCTAAGAGTAAAGAAATATAGTATATAATACTCTATTAGACTTTTTATTATAAAGATATCTACTATATATACTTTTCTAGTAAATAGGGAGTAGAATAGTTCTTATAAAAGAATAGAGTAGTAGTAATAAAAGAAAGAATAAAAGTATAGCTAGAAGAAATAGTATATATAATAGACTTACTAATAGAAGATTTAGAAATAGAAGAACCCTAGATACTATTAATCTAGGCTAAAGGACTAATACAAGATAAAGAGACTACAATAGTCTCTTCTAAAGAATTACAAGGAGATAAGAAATAAACTAATATAAGAAGTACTAAGTACGCCTAGTTAAGAATATATAGCTATAATAGCTATACAATAATAGATATAGAGAAACGAAATAAAGAATAGAAATTTGTTTAGAAATACTTACTAGTTATAAGTATAGAGAAAGCGTATAAAGACTAGAAAGAATATAATCCTAAGGTAAAAAAGTTTATAATATTCTAATAATAGATAGAATAATATATAGTTATAGTAGGAAGAATACTTATATAAAGAGAATAGTAGTTCCTTATAAAAAAGATATAATAGATTAACAAAGCCTATATACTACAAGTACTAATAGTATACTATATCCTAATAAATATAAGACCTAGAATAGATAGTTACTAGGTAGGGGACAACAAGAGAATAAACCTAGAACACCTAGTATATACTAAGATATTATAGATATTATACCTAAATACAAATTACTATATATATAGAGAACTTAAGGTACGTAATTATATATAGCTTATACAAGGAAAAGGATATAATTACGCAAACGCAATTACAAAAAAAGATATCTAAAGTTAGAAAATAATTAAAATACTTAATAAAGAATATATAGCAATTAGACTAAGCCCTAAACTATCTAAAGAATACGTTTAAGAGAAGCTATAGTATAAATATACCTATAATAAATACCTAAAATACAAAAACTAGAAATATAAGATAAGATAATAGCGCTAGAAGAATAGATAATTTAAAGAAAAACCTAAGTAAGAAAAGCTAGAAAGTATAGAAGGCCTATACATTACAAAAATAGGTATATACTAAGGAAAGAAAGTATAAATAATAATTAATAGTAGAGCTATAAAGAACTTTATATCTAAGAAGTTTATAGAAGGCTAAGAAATAACTTATACTATAAAGAAGTACTTTTAATAACTAAGTATAATTAAAGGAAAACTATTCTAGGAACCTATAAGGTTTAAAACAACACCCTCTATACTAAAGCTAAAAAGATTAGAAATTAAGAATATAGTTATAGATATAATAACAATTAATAATAAACAAGATATAATACTAGGAATACTATAGTTATAGATAACTAACCTAAGAATTAATTAGAGAATAGAGAAAATTAGCTACTCTAAGAAAAAAATATTAAAAGCTAATATAACTATATATAAAGAAAAATTCCTAGAAGAATATAAGAAATAAGAAAAACAACTTATAGAACCTAATAACTACCTTCTAGACTACTAAATATAGGACTTAGTAATAGACCTAAAAAAAGAAAAAAATATAAGATAGAGCCTAGTCTATTAAAAAACTAAAAAAGAATTAAAGATTAAACGTATATTTATATAAAAAGTAATAACGTATTCTATTACTAAAACTAATAAATTACTAGAACTAATAACTTTCCTTAGTACTATAAACACTACCTCTTTAAGAGTTAATAATAAACTTTACTTAGTACTCCTTACTACTATAACACTACTATCTAATTTAGAAGTCTCTTCTTTACCTTCTTAGTACGTTTATACATTATACTCTATCTTCTTATAGTTCTTATAGCACTATTAACCTAGCTAAGCTTATTCCTAATTACTCTTACTATAAGCCTTTTTCTCTCTCTATATACTTCTTAACCCCTCTATAGCTACCTATATTACTTCTATTCTATACTTTATTATACTATTATACTAAATTTACTTTCTTTTATATAATTTCTACTAAGTAAGCCTATCTACTTACTCTTTAAGCTCTTTAATATAGGTATCTTAGAGTATATTATAGTATAGTAGTAGTTTAGTACCTTTAATAAGCTAGGAAAGGCTAGTATATATAGTTTTAAAAGATTATATAAAGGATTCCTTTATAAGCTTTAACTAAGACCTAAATTTAAGCGTATTACTTAGAGTCTTTAACTACTATAGTATCTTTAGTAGTAGAGGTCCTAGTAAGGTATAAATATATATATTAAGGTAATCTAGTACTTACTATACGTTTAAAGAGATAAGTCTTAAAGCTTTAAAAGCTTTTTTATAGTTCTCTTCTATAAATATATTTAAAAACGCGTCTCTAAAAGTAGAAAAAAAGCCTTCTTTATTAATATAGAATATACGTTTCTATACTAAGTTCTATACGTAATTAGAGTACTTATACTTTAATAGTAAGAAGTATACTATATTAAGTAGCTAGAAGATATATAATAAATAAGAAAGTATATAGAGGGTAAAGATTTTGTTTTTAAAGTAATAATTTTTAAAATCTTAGTTAAGGTAGCTCTTGTAGTATCTAAGATAAGTAGCTAGTATACTTCTACTTAGCGCGTCTTTATATACGCATTAAAGTGCTTTAACTACTTTAAGCTAAGTAGATTTATTATCTAGCTATTCTTAGAGACTAAAAGCTTCTAGTCTAGTAGTATACCTATCTCTTTATACTAGGTAGAGATGTAGACGCGCTCTTTATAGATAATAAATAGTAGGATAGCGTACTCTACTATATAGATACCCTAGATTACTATAGCTTACTTATAATTACTACTCTAAGTAAGCGTAGGTTATTAACGCCTCTCTAAGCCTATAATAACCTTTATTAACTTAATTACTCCTATCTAGAAGCTAGTCTTATTAAAGTTATAGACGTCTTTATTTACTACTTTATACTAAGCCTTAGTATCTTTTATAAGCTTAAACTATAAGCTAATAACTTTAGAGTCTTCTTAGAGTATTCTCTAGTAATCTTTTACTTAGTTAAATACTATCTTTAGTTTATCTAAGTGCTTTATAAAGTATATAAGCTAGTACTTACCTATAGGTATTTTATTCTATACTACTAGTAGTTTATTAGCTATATTAGCTACTTTGTAGAGCTAGAGGGTAAATCCTTATTAGTTAAAGTTAAAGATATAGTTAATAATTATCTACTCTTTATTAGAAGTAAGTTTCTAGTAGTTAGTAGTTATAATTACCTATAGTATAATTCCTTTAAGTTAGTTAGAGAGGTAATAATAATTAACGTTAAACGCTTTAGTAGCGCGTCGCTAGCTTTAGAATTAGCCTAGAGATAAAGCTTTAAGGGTAAGCTCTACTCTACCTTTATATGTAAGCGTATTTTTTTATTATTATTATAATATAGTAGTGTAGAAGTAGTATTTGTAGTACTAAAAAAAGTTATTAGTTCTAGTAATTTATTAGTTTTAGTAATAGAATACGTTAAAGAAAAAATAGATATAAAAATCTAAATCTTTAGTAGCTTATAGACTTATATTTATAGATAAAAAAGAGATAGATAATAAAAGACTTTGCGTAGATTTTAGAAAAACTAACGTAATAATAGATAAGAACTAATACTCTTTACTATATATAGACAAGATATAAGATAAGCTATAGAAAGTATAAATCTTTACTAAACTAGATATCTAAAACGCCTACTACTAGATTAGAATTAAAGAAAGTAATAAATAGAAAATAGTATTTAGAATATAATATAGACTATTTAAATATATAGTTATACCCTTTAGATTAATAAATATACTAGTAGTATTTTAAGAAAAGATAAATATAGTTCTAAGAGAATACCTAGACGTATTTATATTTATATACCTAGACGACATCTTTATATTCTTAGAAATAAAGAAAGAACATATATAGTATATATATAAAGTACTAGAAAGACTAGTAGAAAGTAAAATATTTCTAAAAATAAGAAAATATAAATTCTATATAAAAGAAATAGACTTCCTTAGATTTATTATTAAACTAGGAAAAATATAAAG
>JALNQF010000957.1:0-10293 GCA_028456385.1 Ophiosphaerella korrae | reverse complement strand
TAGTAAGTTTATAATATTAGTAAGTTTATAATATTAGTAAGTTTATAATATTAGTAAGTTTATAATATTAGTAAGTTGTAAACTTACTAATATTAGTACGAAAATAAGAGATATAAGAGATAACTCTCTTATAGTAATCTTCTTTATTTTTAGAGTATATAAAGATATTATCTAAGTAGATAACGTAGATATAGTTTACTAGCTCTCTAAGAGTATAGTAAATATAGGACTAAAAGGTTATAGGTATATTTACTAAACTAAATAGTATAACAAGATATTTAAAATAACTATATCTTATTTTAAATACTATTTTCTACTTATTACCTTTTTTAATACGTATCCTTTAATAGGCGTTACAAAGGTTAAGCTTTAAGAAGATTTTTACCTTAGATAGTTAATCTAATATCTTACTTATAAGAGAGATTAAGTACTTATCTTTAATTATAATCTTATTTAGGCTTTTATAGTCTACGTAAAAGTAAAAAGTACTATCTAACTTTAGAATAAAGAGAATTAGAGTACTTACTAGAAATTTACTTAGGTAGATCTATCTCTTCTCTTACACTATATTAAAGTATTCCTAAAAGATATCTAGTTCTTAGCGAAATAGGTTATATATTAAGATATTTAGGATCTTCTTACTTTTTTTAATTTCTATTACGTAATTATATTCTCTATAAAGAGTAAGTATCTTTATCTAATTCTTACTAAATATATACTACTTATAGTATAGCTCTTTTAGAATATATATTATTTCTTCTTTATTAAACGTATTGTCTATATACTAGTAACCCTTTAGGCTATTATTAGAAAGAGTTTAGGCTTCTTTTACTAGTAGTTTTAACTATTTAGGATCTTTATAATATATACTTACTACTACCCTTTATATTATCTCTTCTAGTAGCTATAATAGTAATAGCGTATCCTTAATATAGTATCTTATATAATTAATAATCTTGTTTATAGTATTCTTTAGCTAGAGTAGACTTTACTTATAGTACTAAGTAGTATCTATAATAGTATCTCTACTAGGTCTCTTCTATATTAATAGTCTACTAGGCTCTTTTAATAGTAGCCTAGTAGTAGACTAATAAATATCCTAAGTAACTATATCTCTTAGTTCTTTATTTAGTACTATATAGACGAGCCTATTAGGATAGAGAATATATACTTATTCTTTTAGCGCAATATTATTAAATAGCTCTTAAGTACTTACTAAAGTTATTCTTTTATCTTTTAACTCCTTTAGCTACTATTAGAAAGTACTTAATAAAAATCTAATCTATAAGTTAGCTTCTCTTAGCTATAAGTACTCTAAGATAAAGTTATAACTACTAAAGCTTACCTTTAAAAAGTATTAAAGACTAATATTATACCTAATTCTTTTATTATCTTTATATATAACTATAAGATTATATACTATATAAATAGCTAGTTATATATTATTTAAAAATATAGTTATAGGGATACTCTTTATTCTTATATTTAGGTATACTAAGAGTTTAGTACTTTCTTTATTAATTAGGTTTACCTCTACGCCTAAATTATAAAGAGCTTAGAATACTACTAAGGTTCTCTTAAGAGTAAGTATAACTATATTAACTATAATCTTTAAATATTCTCTTTTTATTTCTTACCCTAATTACTAGTAGAAAAAGTTAGTAACTAGAGCTTTTCTTTTCCTAACTCTAGGTTTTTATTTTTAAATTAAAGTTTCTCTAATTTAAAATCTTTATTTTTCTAGTAAAGCTTATAGTATCTTTTCTAGTTGCTAACTCTTTTTTTTTCTAGCTTTTTAGCTAGAGAACTAGGCTACTACTAGTCCTTTATTAGTTTACCTCTAGGTAAAAGTTAAAGCTTTTACTAATCTTATCTTTTATTAAGTACTTTATACTCTTATATAGGTACTAGACGTTTTCTCTTATAAGAATTTAATTAAGATTAAGTAAATCTATCTTTACTTATATTATAGACTACCTTTAGTCTAGTTATAGTAACTACTATTTCTATATTTTAAAGTACCCTTTTAAAATCCTCTTAGGAGCTAATATTATTTAAACTTCTATTACGTTAGAGCTTAGTTTAATATACTTTAGGTATCTTTAACTAGATATATAAGATCTTTAGTTTATTATTATTATTAATCTTAATAAACGTATTAGAGAGAATAGCTTCTTTTTTATATAGATATAGTAAGAAAGAATTAATACTATTACTACTATACTATTAATAGTTCTAGAACTTAGAGTAGTTTTAAAACTTTATTAATACTAGGTCTTAGACTAGCTAGCGCTATTCTACCTTTAATCTATCTTAGGTCTAAATAACTTTATTATTAATCTTCTATTATAGTAGTTTATAATAGATATTATATTAGATTGTATTTAATACTTAATAGAGTCTTGTATTAGTATCTTCTAGAGCTTAAACTAATCTAAAAGTAGTTTCTATATTTTTAGCTTAGGTTTATATCTATTATAGTATAGGTTATTACTTTTTAAAGCCTAACTTAGGTCTTAGTAGTACTTTATTAAGTGTACCTATAAGTTTACCTATATTATTATAGGCTACTCTAGAGTAGCCTATAGTAGTTCTACTACTACTAGTACCTAGTAGTATACGTAATACTATATTAACTTAGTCTTCTAACCTTATAATTACTTTAAGTAAAGAACTATTACTTTATACTTTAAATAAAGCGTTTATTAATTTTTAAATAAACTACTATAGAGTTTCTTCTATTAGCTCTAATAAAGCCTTTCCTAAAAAAGTAGTATTACTTTCTATTCTTTTTAGAAGGAGTATAAAGTCTATTACTTACTCTAAGGCGTTTCTCTAGAGTAGTAAAGGCTTATTATCTAATAAGCTATTTATAACTATATTACTAGCCTCTATATCTTAAAGAGATAGTAAGTTAGTCTTAGAAAAGCTTTACTAGGCTAACTAGCTACTATATATAACTTTTTAATTAGTTATAATAAATTTAATCTAATAACTACTTTTTAGTTAGAGTAAGAAGGATTTAAATTATAAAGAGTATTTAGTAGGAGTTAGATATAATAAAATAATAGGTATATTAATAAAGTAAGATAAATCCTTAAAGGATTTATAGGCTTATAAAGGTATTTATATATCTAAAGAGTATACGTAATCTTAAGTAGCTCTAAAGGTAATCTTAGGAGTGCCTAAAGAGCTTAAAGAGAGGTTTAAAGAGAGAAGCTTAAAGAAAAGTTTTAGGTAGAGGGAAAAGTACCTATAATAGTATATTTATATAGATAAAATATCTTTACTACTTAAACTTATATATAAAGCTACTTAAAGAGCTATAAGATTAGTATAAGTAGACGTAATTAAAGCTAAAAAGTATTAAGTATTTATTAGCTTATCTCTATCTAGATAGATAAATAATAATATTAGTCTAGCTTAGCTTAAGTAAGTATTTAACAACTATACTATAAAGGAGTTATCTCTTATATCTCTTATTTTCGCGCTAATATTAGTAAGTTTATAACTTACTAATATTATAAACTTACTAATATTAGCGTAAAGTAAGAAATATAAAGGTAACTCTCTTATAATAAGTATACTTTTAGGTACGTTATATTACGTTATAGCTTAGTTAACGTTTTATACGCGTTATATATTAATATTAAGAATAGTAAGCTATAAATTAGCTTTAGTATATATCTTTTAGGATTATTGTAGTTAAGATATTACGCGATTATTGTACGTAGGTAGTGCGCTATTTAGGTATTACTAACTTGCTTAGGTTACTAACTTGCTTATAAAACACGTTATAGATAATATTAGTATAATCTAGAAAGTTATAAGTATATATCTATAATATAATATTAATAATAGTAGAGTTAGTATATAATAAAGTTTAGAGTATATATATAAAGAGATTTCTATAACTTACTATAGAAGAATATAATAGTTTCTTCTTAATCTTTTTATTATAGATATTTATTATATACTTATATAGATTTAAGTTAATACTAAAACCTACTCTTAAATCTAATACCTACTTATACTCTTAGCTCTATAGCAAGAAATAATATTTAGCTAGAAGAAGCTAGAGAGAGAAGATAGTTATAATAGGCTTGCTAGGGTTAACTTCTTAGTAGCCTTAAGAGTATTAGTAGATTGTAAGGTAATAACAAAAGCTCGTATAGTAATCTACAATAGGCTATAAATAATAGAAGATATTTTGTAACTATCTTTGTATTATCGCTTATAGTTAATAATTAAATTACTAATACTATCTTAATAATGCGCGTCGCTACTAACTATATACTTATCCTAATCTATTAATCTATTACTACTAAGAATAATAGATTATAGATTACCTTAATCTATAATCTATTAATGCTAAGAGTCTATAGATTATAGATTACCCTAGGTATCCTAATTATATATAGTTTCTAAATTAAGTTTATATTCTTTATATTTATAAGAACTTAATCCTTTAGTTATAGGGCTAATTAGTTCTATCTATATTTCTCTTGTTACTATCGTAACACTATTTCCTCCTCTAGGTAAGTCCTTGTTTATCTATCCTAGAGCTAAGGTTATTAACCTACTCTCTTTGTTAATTTCTAGTTCCTTATTACTCTTTATAGTTACCTCTTCTATATATTATTAATATCTTCTTACTAATTGCGTATTGCGTAATAGTGTTAAAATATTTCCTTATTCTTATTATACTTTCTCTAAGTTAAATCCTAAGTACTCTCTTTATATAGTTTCTATAAACAATAGTAGAGCTTATAAGGCGTATATCTATATAAATATTTGTAGTTCTTATAACGTATTTAGTATCTCTCTTGTAGAGTGTATATTTATTATACTTATTCTTATATCTAGGCTTAATAATAATAGGGAGAGCTATTAACTAAGCTTAAGAGAAATTACTATCTTAAATTATAGAGGCTAAAGCTAAGTATAAGTAGATCTAAGAGCTTACGTAGAGTAAGCTAGTAAAGAATTAAGCTTGTCTCTCTTATCTTTATAAGATAAAGGCGCTAAATAATAAGAAATTAGCTATATAGTTAGTAGCTCTAGAAGCTAAGCTAGACTTAGATAAGGTATTTAGTGTTACTGTAGTAGGTCCTACGTTAAGCGCTCCTATCGCCTCTCTATCTAGTAATAGTAATGTTAGTTCTCTTAGTTTACTACTAGGCGTTCTAGAGGGTTTTAACTTTAGAAGTCTTCTAGTTTCTTAGAGTAGTTAAGATTACCCTCTAGTTTCTATGTTTCTTCCTATAGTTATCCTTTTTCGTTTATACCTATCTATTTTACTAGATAGTAGTTCCTACTATTATAGAACTAGTATACTAGGATTTCTTTAACTTCCTATTCTTTTTATTCTCTATACGTATCTACTTTATATACTAGTAGTTCTACGTTTTGTAGTACTATCTTAAGTAGTACTACGTAGAAAGTTAGGTATATCCTTATTTTGTTTAGTAGCTTTAGTTTAAATATAACTAGCGTAACTTCTTTCTTAATTTTATATAGTCTTATCTTAACGTAGTCTAATTTTAAGCTTAGTCTCTTACTCTTAATGTTTTTCTATACTAACTATACTTTTTCTCCTTTTTTAAATTAGAGTCTCTCTTTATATTTCTTATTATAGTACTTTACTATTTAATTATGTAAGAATTCTATATCCTATCTTAATTACTTATGTATGTCTTTAAGTCTATTAGCAAAGTTTTCTCTTCTTAGAGACTAAGATATCTCTAGTCTTAGTATTCTATATATACTAGGGTTAAATCTATAGTTTATAAAAAAAAGTAATACTCCTATTATCTTATTCTTTACGCTGTTGTATACTAACTATACTATAGGTAGTAACTATACCTAGTTATTCTAGTTATAATTAAGGTAGTATCTTAAGTATTATTCTACTATCTAATTTATACGTTCTAATTGTCTATCTATCTATAGGTAGTATACTATTAATATTGTATATTTAATTCCTAATTGTACTATTATTATTCTCTATAGTTTTAATATAAATCTTACGTCTCTATCTATAATAATCTTATCTAGTAGTCTGTATTAGCTAATTATAGTTCCTAGAACCTAGTATACTATAACTTCTATTCTACTTTTCTCCTTATATAGTCTAAAGTATAAGTACTTTATAAGTTTATCTACTATTATTAGGATTCTATTGTACTTAACTCCTAATATTAGGTCTTTTAACTTAGGTAGTTTTGTAATAAAATCTATTATAATAACTCTCTATAGTTATTCTAGTACTTCTACTAGTTATAGCTTCCTATATAGTACGTATCTACTATACTTATTCCTCTAGTATTCTATATAATCTTGTAGTACTTCTATTACTAGTTATCTTACTCTTAAGATATAGTAATCTCTTAGTAGTCTATCTAGTATTTTGTTAATTCCTTAATATCTATATACTAGTAGTTTATAGAACTATTATATAAATTCTCTTTGTATTTTTCTTAGAATATACGTTCTTCTATAGGCTTTTACAAGACTTTCTTTAATTTTAAGTTTTTTTATCTTTTTAAAGGCTTTTCTTGTTTCTTCCTAAATCTATTTATCTAGCTTGCTACTCTTTCTTTTAAGTATTATAGCTATTTTAAGTGTATTTAGAACTAAATATCTTTCTTTGTTTTTAACTAGAACTATACTAGTAGCACTTACTTCTTTCTATAAGTCTAGTCTTCTACTAAAGGTATCTACAAATTAGTTATCTTTCTCTTTTATATATATAATTTCTATATTAAATATTAATAGGAATTCTTACTATCTTGTATATTGTTATATTAGTTCTTTATTTAGTATAAATCTTATAAGATTCCTATAGTCTATATAGACTTTTGTTTAGTATTTTACTTCTTATAGGTATACTCTCTATTATTTAAATACTTTATAGATTACTAGTATCTCTTTGTTGTAAATTAGATAGTTAAGCTCTACTAGCTTTATTTTCTTAGAGAAGTATTTAACTAAATACTCTTTCTTAGTCTTTAGGTCTTCTTGTATTAGTACTATTCTATAGACTAAATTAGATACGTCTGTTTTTACTATTGCTAGTAGGTCTAGGTTATATATTCTAATAACTAGGTTTTCTATAAATTTCTTTTTAATCTTCTTAAATACTTTATTATATTCCTTTATCTATTTAAATAGTATATCCTTTTTTATAAGCCTTGTTATTAGTTCTATATCTTTAGACTATCTTACTATTAACTTTTTATAAAAGTTAGCTAGGCTATAAAATTATTGTACTTCCTTTAGGTTCTTTAGTATTAGCTATTTATTAATTAATCTAATTTTTTCTAGATTAATCTTGATTTTTCCTAGTTTAATAATAAATCTAAGGAAGTCTATTTCTTTTATATAGAATTTACATTTTCTTATTTTAAGGAATAGTTTACTTTCTACTAGTTTTTCTAGCACTTTATATATATACTACACGTGTTCTTCTTCTATTTCTAAGAATATAAAGATGTTATCTAGGTATACAAATATAAATATATCTAAGTACTCTCTTAGTACTATATTTATTCTTTCCTAGAAGGCTACTAGTGCGTTTATTAAGCTAAAGGGTATAACTAGGTATTTATATAGTCTATATTATATTCTAAACACTATTTTCTATTTATTACTTTTCTTAATTCTAATCTAGTAGTAGGCGTTCTAGATATCTAGTTTTATAAAGATTCTTACTTTCTATAGTCTATCTTATATTACGTCTATTTGTAGTAAGAGATATTAGTTCTTATTTATAATTGCGTTAGTTTTTCTAAAGTCTACGTAAGGTCTTTTATTATTTATTCTCTTTTTATCTATAAATATAAGTCTATATACTACTAAAGACTTAGATTCTTGTATCTATCTTTTCTTTAGTGCGTTTTTAATAAACATTTATTTAATCTTAGATTCTTCTTCTATTTTTCTATAAACTAGGCTCTATCTTACGTCTTTATCTTTCTTTAGATCTATCGCTAAATCTTATAGTTAATATTCTAAGAGGTAATCTTTAGGTTCTATAAGCTATTTTTCTTATTTCTTATATTCTTCTAAGAATTCTCTTTTATGTATAGCTATGTTGGCTTTTAATATTTCTTTCTTAAGGTAGCTAATTTTCTCTATTCTTTAATTAATTCTTAGGTTAGTTATTTATAACTATAGCATTCCTAGTATTATATCTTATTTATTATTAATTGTTGTTATGTCTATAACTATATTCTTAATTGTTATCTCTTCTAGTTCTAGCGTAGAGGGTATTGTCTTAAACCTTATAGGTTCCTAGAATAGTTTTCCTTTAATTGTACTTAGTTATTAAGGGTACTTCTTTATAGTATAAGTTATTTCTTAGTTTTCTACAAACTTCTTTAATATAAAGTTCTTTATAGCTCTACTATTAATTATTAATTATACTTTCTTTCTTTAATAAGTACTTATCTTTATAATATATAGGCCTCTTATACTTTCTAGCTTTTTTTACTTTAGTATTTTTGTAAATTATCTATCTTCTTAGGGCTATAGCTTTATTTTAAGTTTATATTCTTTATATTTTAGATATTTATTATACTTATATTTATACTATAGTCTTCCTTAGACGTATTTCTTAGGTAGTTTTAGTCTAGGCCTTATTACTACGTAACCTTCTTCTAGTATTATTTCCTATCCTTAGATATCTTCTACTAGAATTACTCTTATATAGTTGTAGCCTCTTTTTCTTATAAGCTATACTTTATTATTTACTTTAAGGTTTCTATATATTATACAATTCTTTTCTAGGTATAATATCTATAATACTTTAAAATAAGCTAGATGTTTTAGGTTTATTATTTTATTATCTCCTTCCTAGTAATTGTCTATTCTAGGTCTTATATTTATTAGGACGTAGTATACTATTAGTACTTGTAGTATATAGGCTTTATTAATCTATTACGTTTTTCTTATAAGGTACTACTATTCCTTTTATATAGGTATCCTTCCTACTATAACTATATATTACTTTATCTATTCTTAAAATAGTGTAAACTTTATTTCTTTAGGATTACGTTCTTTCTAGTTTTTGTACACTTCCTCTATACTTATAACTAGTAAGTATTTCTAAATAAATTTCTATTCTTTGTTTTATTCCTCTATATCTATTATTATATAGCTATTATAGCTATATATATTTAGCTAGGTATACTTTATACCTCTTATACTAACCTATCTTTTACTTTCTTATAGTCTTTTAGAAAAAGCTATAGTAGTCTCTTTATCTAGTACTAGTCCTTTAGCCTAGATTAATAGGGTCTAGGGCTTTTCCCTTTCTAAGTCTTCTATTAGTAGGTCTATTATATACGCTATTTCTTCTAGCTATACTTTTATTCTTTCTTTTATTACTACTACTCTATTCTTTTATAGAAACTATCTAACTCTCTATTTACTAAAAAGATATATATAGTAGTTGTCTTTATAATAAAAGGTCTAATAGAGTATTACGTATTGTATTTCTTTGCTCCTAGCTACTTTTTCTTAAGGTTTAGCCTATACTTATAGTGTTTCTTTCTTTTTTTCTATTATCTTTAACTAAGTTTCCTTATCTTTTTTATAGTCCTTACTTTTATAGTCTTTTATATAGTGTCTTAGTTTCTTATATTTATAATATACTATATCCTTTTTCTTCTTTAATTAGTAGTCTTTCGCGTAGTAGCTTTTCTTACTATAGTTAAAATACGTAAAGTCTTTATTCTTCTTTCTCTTTCTATCCTTGTTTACGTTAAGGATTATAGAGTCTCTAGTGTCCTAGTTTCTAGTTTAGCTTCTATACTTATTCTTTTTCTATTCTTAAAGGTCGTTATTAATTTAGATTACTTATTATTTTAGAGCTTCTAGTGTCTTAGGTTTCTCTATATATATTATTTTGTATTAAATTTTTGCGTTTAGCTCTTATTTAAATTATAATATAAGGGCTAATTTATTCTATTCTATATTTTAGCTTAGTTATTTAAATTATAATATATATTCTAGAATACTCTTGTTCTATATAAGTGTAAGGTAGACTTTACGCAAGATAACTCAATAAGGTAGTTTTAACAATTGACTGAAAAGAGTAAATAGTAGATAAAGCTATCTAAGTAAGTACTAGGTATATATACCTAGTAGCTTACTAAGCGCTAACTAAAAGTAGAAAGATAGTTGAATGTTAGTAAGTTGTAAACTTACTAACATGTTAGTAAGTTCGCAATGTTAGTAAGTTTGCGATGTTAGTAAGTTGCAAACTTACTAACATGTTAGTAAGTTTGT
>JALNQF010000956.1:0-10299 GCA_028456385.1 Ophiosphaerella korrae | reverse complement strand
ACTAATTAAGGAGCTAGCGTATTTACAACGTTTAGAGGATCTAAGCTAAGCTTAAGCTTAAGTACTAACTTAAAATATAACTACTTATATAGCTAAGCTTACTACTAGAAGCTATAAGATTATAGATAGGTATAAGTAGTGCTTACTAGTAATCTATTTAAAATAGACAATAATAGAAAGGCGAAAATATAGGCTTGTTTAGATAAGCTGCGCTTTATAGTAGTTAAAACCTTAGTAACTTAAAAGTAGGCTAGTGTCTTGTAGGAACTAGTTAAAGCTAGCTTAGAGTTAGTTAAATTAAAGGCTCTAGTCTACCTAGGCTAGCTAAACGCAGCACTTATTAACCTAGGTATACTTATTAACTTAGGTAAACTTATTAAGCTAGCACCTAGAGCCTACTTAACGCTAGATTTTAATACTTACCTACTCTCTAAGAGTACTATACTTAATAATAGAGCTACTCTCTACTTAGTTAACTTAATAAGTCTTATAGAACTAGGCTCCTTTATAAGAGTAAAAGGCGTAAGCTGCGTAGAGGTAAGTATATAAGTATTTCTAATACTTAGTAAAAGTACTTAAGTTCTTAAGAATACTCTAAATAGAGCTTATAGTAAGCGTATAGAGAATCTTATACTTTATAAAGTAGTAGTAGTTAAAGGATTTTATATTAATATAGTATCTAAAGCTTAATTATAGTAAGCTAGAGCTTAGTATTAAGGTTTTAACGCAACTCTAAGAGTAGGAACGCTAGTAGAGAGTATTATACTAGCGACGCTAATACGTAAATATAATCTTACTTTTATTAAATATAAGCCTATTACGTTTTATCTAACTATTATAAGCGTAACTTAAGGTAATTAAGTTAATTAACAGCTTAACTTATAGCGTATAACGCCTAGAAGCGACTTAGAAGAGCTCTAGTACGCTAGAGCTAGTTATCTTAGACTAGAAGTACTACGAGCGCTAGTAACAAGCGCGAGAAACATGTATATTAATAGGACAGCGCGCATTAAGTACGAGTATTGCTTAATAGCTTACGCTAAGTAAGTTATCTTAAAGTAGCCTAAAGAAAGAGCCCTACGCCTATACTAGCGAGTAGCATAGGACCTATTTAATATACCTACTAGCTACTTTAGAGAAGTTTAGACTATACTACTTAAGTACAAGTATAGTAGTAAGCTCTATACCTACTTATTATAAGGTAAAACGCTCTAAGAGATAATAAGAGTATTTAAAAGCTTTGCAAAGCTGCTACTAACGTGCTATAAGCTCTATACGTACGTACTCTAGTAAGATAATAAAGTAGTAACGCTCCTATAGAGAGGTAAGACGCGCTTCTAGATTTAGGCTAAATAAGAAGAGATTATAGTTAAGAGTACTCTAGTATATACGTATAAGCTAAATAGAGGAGCTAAGAGAGCTAGTTAAGAAATAATAATAAAAGTAATTAAGATAAGGATAAGTGCTAACTTACTAGAAAGGCTCTAGCTAGAGATAGTAGAGGTAGCTACGTAGCTATATAATATAAGCCTAAGCTACGCTTATAATATATAAGCTCCTAATATAGTACTTAATAGCTAGTTTAGATAGTACTTTAGATACTATTAGCTTAAGTAAGTAAGAGCTACTATAGTAGACCTTTAGCTAGATTAGAGTAGAGTATACGCCTATAGCTACTACGCATATCTACTTAACAAGGAGTAAGTAGCTAGGCGTAATAAGAGAGGCTTTAAAATAAGCCCTTAGGGCTATATTAGATATCTAGTAAGATATAGAGTATCTAATATATATAGGATATAAGTCCTAGAATTAGATTAGGTAATTATAACGCGCAACGTAACGTTTAATAAGTAGCTCTTCTATAACAAGAGGAGTAAAGCTTATTAAGAGCTCCTAAAGCTAGAGATTTAAAAACTTATTAACGTATTATATAAAGACGTAACGCGTAATATAAGAGAGACCTAAGATAATATATATAACTAGCTCTATAAAGCAGCTTAAATCCTAGAAAGCTACTAGTAAGGTAAGTACCTAGAGTAGAATCTAGGAGGTAGAGCTCTACGTAATACTAAAAGCTAGGCTAGCTAGCTAGCTATCTTAGTAGAATAAGGAGTAGACTCTATATAAGTAGTAAGCTTAGCTAGTAAACTATATAGAATCTATATAGAGTAACCTAAGCTTAGCAGCCTTTAAACTCTAAAGTAAATACTTAAACCTAGAAGAGTTTAGTATATAGGTACTAATATTAATTATAAAAATTAATATAGCAAAGTATCTAAAAGCTCCTAGGAATTATAATTAACTAGAGAAGCGAGCGCTTTAGAGTAGCTAATAGATAAGAGTTTAAATCAAACTACTACTTATTAAACTACTTTTCTTTAAGTAGCTATAGCTTCTATAGCTCTAAATAAAGTAGATACTATTCTTTATTAAGTAGCTACATCTTATATAGCTCTAAATAATATAGTTAGAGCTTATTAGTAATATACACGCTAGTAATAGCTAGCACTAATACAATTAAGCGAAAGACTCTAAAATAATAAGCTAGATAATAGCGCTAAAAGCTTAAGCGCTTACTTATTATTATATAAACCTAAGTAGAGTAAATAGAGTAGTATACTAGATAAGCTACTCCTATAAGTACTAATAGACTATAACCTAAATATAGAGCTCGCTGTAGTAAATACTATAATTATAGTAGCTACTTAGCTTAAGCTATAACTATAAGCTTATCTATATTAAGATAAGCTCTTACTACTACTATAAAATTAGAAGTACTTATATATATACCTATATAGGTAGCTCTTTAAATAAGTAGCTTAGAAAGAGATTAATACGCTACTAGTAGCTAGTACCTAGGAGGAGATAGAGCGCTTATAATCGAGCGATTAGCTACTACCTCTAAAGTAGGTTTTTATATATAAACTTAACTAAGATAGCTACTTTTTTAAGTATAAAGCTTAGATTATAGTACGTAGAGACTTCTAAATAATTAATTTAATATAATTAACTTATACTACTATATTAGTAGCGCGCTTGTTTTAAACTATAATAGTAATTATAGCTAAGTTTAACCTAGAAGTAGCTTAGTATAACGTTATTAGAGCTTTCTTCTACGTATATAGAGATTATTAACTAGTAGTTATCTATAAGCTCCTAGATAGGTTTAAAGTAGCTAGTAAGTGCGTTAAGCTTAATTAAGCGCTGTACAGCCTTAAAGACTTGCTGCTCCTCTAGTATAAGGAGCTCTTAAGAACGCTTAAACAAGCTAGCCTTATAGTCTTAAAAGAAGAGCTATGCTTGTTCTATAATAAGGAGCGTAAAATACTCCTTCTCTTCTACGTTAACGATATATTAGTAATATATTACAAAATCTACTAATTAGAAGCTCGCTAAATTATTAAGAGAATTAAACAAGCCTATAATATAGAAGATAAAGGCCTAGTAAGCTAGTTCCTAGGCGTACAAGTAATATAGAGTTAGCTAGATAGGACTATTACGCTCGTCTACAATAAGTATATTAACAAGATAGTAAAAAAGTTTAATCTCGTAAGCTCTATAAGCTTTCTAGCAACTCTATTACTAGTAGAGGAGCTGTAGCTAAGTAAAAGAGAGGCCTTAAAGTATAAAATCAAGGACTACTAGGAGTAAGTAGGATCTATCTTGTATACAGCAATAATAGTACAACTAGACGTTGTATTTATAGCTACTAAGCTCTCTTAATATCTTATAAATCTAAGCTAAAAGTATCTTAAAGTAGTAAACTAAGTTATTATTTACCTATATAGAACTTAGCACCTATTAGTCTAGTATAGCGAGTAGCAAGATAGTAAGTAGCAAGGTACTAAGCTACTTATATACAGAGACGCATTATTTACTAACAATCTAGTAACGCGCTACTTATCTTATAGCTACATTATAATACTCTTTAGTAGAGTAGTAATATAGAAGGTAGTGCAACAAGCTATAGTAACTACCTCTACTACTAAAGCTAAGCTACTTGCGCTTAAGTACGTAAGTAAAAAAGTAATAGTACTAAAAAGGCTCTTTTAAGAGCTTATATTAGACCTAAGAGCTACTTAGATAATTTTCTACAACAATTAGTAAATAATTAGACTTATTATAGGCAAAAATAAGAGAGTAACAATACGCTTACGTTACGTAGATATATAGAATATATAGCTAAGATAAAAGTACGCTAGAGGCTTATTTTAAGTCTCTTATATACTAACGAGCGAGATACTAGTAGATAGCCTAACTAAGCACCTCCTAGAGTAGTAGTTTAAGAGATTTAAAGCTTACCTTAACCTTAAGGATATATAAGCTAAGCTTAAGTTATAAGAATTATAAAAGTAGAGTATAGAGCTATAAAGAAGTCTTTAAATTAAAGCGCTAAAGCGTAGAGCTAAAGCTTAGAGCTAAGCTTAAAATAAGGTATCTATTTAAAATATAAGATTAATAAACTTATTAAGAAGTACTCTTACGCGTAGATAATGCGTAAAAGCCTCTTTAGCTTAAGCGTCCCTAGCTAGTAGAGTAGTAATAGCCTTTATCGTAAAGGTAGCGTTAGCGAGCGTAGTAGTAGTAAGGTCTTAGGTAGAGGTAAGAGTAGGAGTAGGCGTAGGTATAGGCGTAGGCTAAGGTAGAGGTAGAGGCGGAGGTAGTAGAAGATTCTAAGGACCTAGAGTCTCTTCTATAACTTTACTAAGTAGTATATAAAAAGTCTTTTAGAGAGCCTTAAGCTCTCTCTCTAGAGCTTTATAGGCCTAGGTAGTAACAAGAGTAATAGCGGCGTAGTAAGTAATCTTAGGGCTACAATACAAGTTAGTTAACTAATATTAAATTAAAGAGCTAGAGTAGTTTTTTAAATTAACTTATACAGGAACGTAGCTATAGCTACTAGTAGTATAGTATATATAACGCTAAACCCTCTCCTTAAAGGAGTTATAGTAGCTCCTATTAGAGTAGCCTACTAACGCGCTACGAGTGTAGTAGAGGTAGGGCTCCTTATAGAGAGTACCTACAACCCCCTTAGGAGAGGAAGTATAAGAAAGTAGGGGCGAGGGCGTCTATAGCACTAGAGTCTTTTTAGTACACTTCTTTTTCTTCTTAGTAGTAGTAGTAGTAGTAGTAGTAGTAGTAGTAGTAGTAGTAGCTTTAGAGGTAGTGTAGGAGCAAGATATATAAGCGTAAGCAGCTTTCTTAGCTTTACTCTATAAGAATAAGTTAGTGTAATAATTACTAATATAAAAAGTAAGCTTTAAAAGCTTTAAAAATAGCAACTTACAATAGCTATAATAATAGTTACTAAAGAGTTTACGAGGCTAAGAAAACTCTAAATATACTGCGCGCAGCGTACAAGCGCTTAGTACCTGCGCACGAGCCTAAAACAAATAGAATCGCAGGTAAAGGTATTTTTAACTAAGTTTAGATAACTACTACGAAACTTATTAAATAGCTCTACTACGCAGCTTACCTAGGGGGTATATTGTAAGTTAGAGCTTCGCTCTATACAATTTAGGTAAGCCCGTAGTAGTAAGTAAGCCGCATAAGCTATTTGAGCTACTCTACTATATATAAGTAGCCTAGCTTAGATAGCTCTTTAATTAATAATTATCTCCTACTTATTCCTAAGCTTGTATCTCGTAATAGTATCCTAGCTAATCTACTATATAGTTACTTTAGAATTTCTCTATCTTAGCGTATTTTATAAATTAGTCTACAATTACTATTATTATATTATATCTTATTCTTATTACTCGGTCCTTTAACGTTAGTAGTCCTATAATAAAGTTTATTACAATATCTATTTATAGTTCTTTTAGTATCTTAATTACTTATATTTCTCTATAGAGTATATATATCTTATACTTATTCTTTTAGTAATTTACGCATTCTTTAACAAACTACGTTACTTTCTCTTTTATCTTACTAAATCTATAATTCCTCTAGATTAGTTCTATAGTTTATATAATCCCTAAGTACTTATATACTAGGTTATTATAGTATTATTATATAATTACTTTTTATAATTCTTTTAGAACTTTGTTTATAATCTTAACTAGGTTATTAATTTCTTGTTCTTCTACTAGTTGTGTATTTAGTACTAGGTATCTTTATCTATTATCTTAGAGTATAGCTTTTTCTACTACTTGTCTCTTTCTTATAATATTATATCTTTAGCTAAGCGCGTCTACTTAGCTATTTTCCTTACCTAGTACGTACTAGATCTTAAATTTATACTATCCTAGTAGTTCTAACTATTATATCTACTTATCTTTTAACTTCTTACTTGTTATAAAGTATATTAGGTTCTTATAATCTATTTTAATAATTACTTCTACTATACTTTTAGTATACGCTCTCTAATATTTAAGTATATTAACTATTATAAGTAGCTCTTTATTATATATATTGTATCTTTCTTCTTATTTTATAAACTTCTCTAAATAGTATATAATTAGATACTATTTCTTTTTATACTTTTATAGCGCTATTACTCTATAAGCTAGATTAGATATATTTATCTTAATAACTAGGGTGTTGTTACTATAAAATTGTTTTAGAACTAGTAGTATAATATAGGCTTACTTAAGTTCTTTATAAGCTTATTTCTACTCTACTCTTTATTCTTATATTATATCTTTCTTTATAAGCTTTATAAGTAGTAGTACCTTTTTAGAAAATTATTCTATAAATTATTAGTTAAAGTAAATAAATCCTAAGAATAATTATACGTCTTTAACTATTTTATATTCTTTCTATTCTTCTACTACTTTAATCTTTTCTTAGCTTATCTTAACTTTATTAATACCTATTGTATATCTTAAAAACTCTACTTTTATCTTATCCTATTTATACTTCTCTAGCTTTAGTTATAGGTTATATTAGTCTAAGTACTATAGTACTATTATTACTTACTTTACGTGCTTACCCTCTTCTTTAGAATATATTAGTATATTATCTAGGTATACTATAATAAACTTATCTAAGTATTCTTATAATATATTATTAATTAGTCTTTAGAACGTTACTAGTATATTTATTAGTTTAAAGAGTATTATTATATACTTATAATATCTATAGCGTGTTTAGAACGCTATTTTCTACTCTTTACTTACTTTAATTTATATTAAGTAGTATCTATCTTTTAGGTCTAGCTTTGTAAAAATCTTAGCTTAGCTTAGCCTATTTTAGAGTTTATCTATATTTAGTAGTAGGTATTAGTCTTTTACTATAATATTGTTTAGTTTTTAGTAGTCTATGTATATCCTTAGTAGTCTTTTCTTCTTTAGTATAAAGAGAATTAGAAATCTTACTAATAACAAGGATTCTTGTATATATCCTTTTTTTAAGTCTTAGTTTAGTTTTTCTTAGAGTATTACTAATTTACTCTCTATTAATTAGTAAATAAGTTTAAAAAGTAGCTCCTTTTTTTCTTATAACTTAATTATATAGTCTTAAGGTTAGTACTTAGGTAATACTAGTATATCTATCTCTTCTATAAATAAGTAGCTAAACTTCTTATATTATTCTAGGATCTTAGGAGTTACGCGTTACTCTTCTACTCCTACTTTTTAGCCTAGCGCCTTAATAGTACCTATAGAAGTACTTATTCTTTCTTAATAAGTTACTATTAAAGCTACTATCTTATATAGTACCTTCTTATCTACTATTAAACGCTACTAATACGTAGGCTTAGATCTACGTACGTCTTTATAGTCGTTAAATAAGAAGTTCTAGTTTTTCTAATTAACTTTAGGATTAAACTCTTATAGCTATAGAAGTCCTAGTATAATATCTTTATTAGCTAATACTAATACGTCTAGAGTAATCCTTATACTATATTCTTAAATTATAATCTCTATAGTTACTTTATTACTAACTATTAAGTTTCCTAGTATTAGTTATCTATTTACAACTTAGATTAGATATAGTATCTTCTTTACTTATAGTTAGAGTCTTACTTATTCTACTACTTTTAGTATAATTAGGTTTATAAATAATTTTAAATCTACTAATACCTTTATTCTTTCTCTCTTTATCTTTACTAGGAGTTTAATAAGTCTTTTAGCGTTAATAGCGTTATAGCTTCTAGATATATATCTAGTGTTAGCTATTTACTTAAAAAAGACTTAATCTTATAATCTTTATTTATCTTTTACTAAAATCCTTAGAGTATCTTAATCTTTTTATATTATTTGTACTTCTCTAGCGTATAGGTTTACTAGATTATATTAATATATTAGTTGTTTATAAGTATCTTACTTATATTTACTTCTTCTTTAGTTATACTTAGAAAGTACTTAGCTTCTTACTTATCTTATAGGTATTGTTTATATCTTACGTTTATATACTCTTCCTAGTTCTATTTATATCTAGATCTCTTATAAGAGAAATATCTAGATCTTATCTTATTAGAATAGTAAGTAAAGTAGTTATTATAGTAATATCTTATCTATAATAGTAGTAGATAGTTTAAGTTATATAAGTATAGCTCGTATTATAGTTCTTGTATTAATACTAGATATATAATAATTAGCGCCTAATTATTGTTAGTATATAATAATTTATATTACTAGGTTTACTCTACTTTATATATCTAGCGTTCCTTGTCTTACAATTCTTTTACTAAGTAGTAGCTATCTACTAGTCTCTAGATTTCTTTTATAAATCTATCTTATACTTTAGTGTTCTTTTACTTTAGCTCTAGTATTCTAGGTACTATTTTATATTTAGAGGTCTTAGGCTCTTAGTTTTTTTTCTTATTCTTATCCTAGGCTGTATATACTCGCTTCCCTAGATATAGCGTTATCTTACGTCTATACTTTATCCTTTTCTAGTATAACTAAAGGTATTCTAAGGTATTTATCCTAGCTTACTTCTACTTTAGCTAATACCTCTTTACGTAGCTTTACACTCCTAGTAGTATATTTATAGCTTCTACCTTATTATCTATTATAAGGTTACTTAGCTTTATAGTAATTTTATAGTAGTTATATCTTTTACTTTTATCTTACTACTAGAGGTTTATAGTCTTATAATCTCTTTTCTCTTAGCTTCTTCTAAAGATTACTTTTTATTCTTCTTCTTTATTATTATCTTACTTCTTAAGTATATTAATTTATTATATTATCTTGTTCTTTACTTAGTAATTCTTTGCTAAGTACTCTATTTTACTATACTTATAGTATTTTTAGCTTTCTACTTCCTTAGAGTTCTTATAGTAATAGTATTCTAGTTTTCTTAGGTTTACGTTATTAACGTATATCTTATCTAGCCTAAAGTATCTATAGCTACTCTAAACTTAGTTATTCTTATATTTATATTAGTACTTATACTTAGGTTTATACTTCTTACTATCTATACGTAGTACTTTACTATTCTTAGCTTCTACTATATATTTGTATATATAGTTGTTAACTTAAATTACTTCTTCTATTAGGTCTTCTAATTTCTTAATTATAGCTCTACTATATATTAGCTTACTTTATATATTACTCTTAAGTCTTTATTAAAATATCTTTATTAATAACTTATTATTCTATTCTATTTATATCGCGTAGCTTTAGAATTTATTAGTATAGTCTACTACTACCTTATATTATTATAGCTACTATATTGCGCACTCTACTACTACTATCTTGTTTACTAGTAGAAAGGCTTATTATACTTTATCTTTAAACTTAATCTATTCTTTAAATATCTTGTTATAGTTACTATTATTATTATTAAAGTATTTCTTAAAGTATAGCGTAACCTATTTCTTTACCTTACCCCTTATATAGGATAATATAAGTATAGCTCTATTTTTATCTTAAACTTAGTCTACCTTAAAAATAAGATTAAGTTATAAGATCTATAGCTTAAGCTTGTTTTATTCTCTATAGTAGAGGTCTAGCTTAGTAACCTTAGAAGTAGTAGTATAAGTTACTCTTATACGCTAGTTATCTATATTTATTAACGTATTACTTATCTTAAAAGTATTTAATATATTAAGTCCTTAGAACTAAGTAAGAGTAACGAGGGTAAGTAGGCTTCTATAAGATAGGCGAGGTTAATAAATAAGTTAGTTACTTAACTTAATTAATAGTTAGCTCTTATTAGAGTATTACAAGGTATATAAGTATTAATAGATAGATAAGAATCTAATTAAAGTATTAGTTATAATACTCTATTAGGATAAAAGTATAAAGAAGAGATTAAACACGATAGTTTATAAAGGTCTATTAACGTTCCTATATACTTACTATCTAGCGTTTATTCCTAAGCGCTTACTCTAGAGCGTTTACTCTAGAG
>JALNQF010000955.1:0-10301 GCA_028456385.1 Ophiosphaerella korrae | reverse complement strand
TAAGTACTAGGTATATATACCTAGTAGCTTACTAAGCGCTAACTAAAAGTAAAAAGGTAGTTAAATATTAGTAAGTTCGTAATATTAGTAAGTTTGCAATATTAGTAAGTTGCAAACTTACTAATATGTTAGTAAGTTTTATAATATTAGTAAGTTTGTAATATTAGTAAGTTACAAACTTACTAATATTAGTGCGAAAATAAGAGATATAAGGGATAACTCCCTTATAGTTTATTATCTTTAATTCCTTAGTATAAAGTTAGTAATAAAGTATAAAATAAAGGTTAAAGTTTAGTAAACTTAGTAAGTAATTTCTTAAGTTTATCTTAAGATATAAAGACTATTCCTAGTAGTAGATCTTTATTAATTATAGCGTTTAGTAGTAAATTATCTTTTAGCTCTTCTAGGTTCTCTAGCTTAGGTATAGTCTAGTATAATAATACTTAGCTAATATTTAGTTAGGTATTATTAATTAAGTTATTTAATATAGTCTAGTTATTAAAAAAGACTTTAGTAACTAGTTTATACTTTAGAAGGCTACTTTAGTTAAAGAGAGTAAGATCTATATCTAGGTTAAATTCTTCTATAATAGGTTAGTTAAGAGTAGTTAAGTCTATTATAGAGATATTAGCTAAAAAGGTACTTAGTACTTATTAGGGAATTATATTAGGTTAGAAATTTAGTTTACTAAGTAGTCTTAGCTAAATAAAAGATTTAGAGTCTATTACTTATTTTCTTTTATTTTTCTATAAAAGAGTTTTAAGATATTATTAGAAGTTACTTAGTACTTTTTTATTAGAGTAGTTAGTATAGTAAGTTTCTAAGTCTATTTTTTCTAGAGACTTAGTTCTAGTACGTATTTTATAGATTTTTTATAGTATAGTAGCCTTAGAGTATTTTCTTAGTTTCTTACTAAATCTATAGTCTACTATTTATAGTATATCTTTATTTTATAAGTATACTTAGTATAAGTAATAAAGAGGTTATAAGCTAGTATTATTTTAGTTTAAGAGGCTAGTATTTAAGGAGATAGAAGATTTTTTATATAACTAAGTAAAAGTATAATAAGCTAAGTTATAGTAGTTATATACTATATTAGTATATTTAGCTATTAGTTTATAGAGATTTAGATTTTTAGCGCTAGCTAGTAGAGGTTTTAGTAAAGTCTAGGGTACTTTATTACTTAGTTCTTGTAAATTAAGTACTAGTAATTTATATAGGTTTAGGGGTCTTTTCTTTTTCTAGCGCTACTACCTAGGTTTAATACCTAGTATAAGTATACCCTTACCTAGGTATACGTAGTAAGTATAAGCTAAAGCTTTATAACCTATAAAGTAGTTAAACTACTTTTCTTTAGTACGTATTTCTTTCTAGAATATTAGCGCTAGTACTAGTAAAAAAGGAGCGCTAGAAACCTTAACTAGAACTATAATATAGTAAACTTAAGGGGCTACCTAGCGCGCTATAGCTAAGGTAGGATCTAATTCCTAGTAGTATAGTTCTTTTTAGCTAGCTAGGCTTAATTAAGAGTTAGCTACAATTAGCTATCTTGTAGTAACTCTAGCGTAAGTAAGAAAGCTACTAGCGTAGTTCTAGGTTATAGAGAGGCCTATAAAAGTAAAATATTTATAGAGATCTACTATTATATAAAGTAGACTTTATATAAAATAACTTAATAAAGTAGTTTTAATAATTAACTAAAAAGAGTAAATAGTAGATAAAACTATCTAAGTAAGTACTAGGTATATATACCTAGTAGCTTACTAAGCACTAACTAAAAATAGAAAGGTAGTTAAATATTAGTAAGTTTATAATATTAGTAAGTTGTAAACTTACTAATATTAGTATAAAAATAAGAGATATAAGAAATAACTCCTTTATAGTACTTCTATAAGAGGTACTAGCTCTTTAAGTATAATAGGTTAGTATATAATTATAATTAAAGCTAGTATCTACTTATAGAGATTAGTATTATCTATATTATTTAAATTATATATCTACTATATTATCTACTTATAAAGAAAGTTAAGTCTAAGTAAAAATATATTTAGCTTTATAAAAGTTTTAGTAGACTAAAGCTACTTAGACAAAAGTATTATTTATATTTAAAGATAGATACTTTAGTATAAAGTCTTGTATTTTATTATTATATTTTTTTTACTATACTAGCTTAAGTACCTTATACTAGATATATATACTAATAGCTATAGAAATAGACTTTACGTTAAGCTTAAAGTATAGCTTTACTTTCTATCTTACTTACTCTAGATATTCTTTAATATTAGGCTAGTTATAGCTAGAGATAATCTACTTAATATAATAAGATATTTATAATAGAGTTACTTATTATTAACTATAAGTAACTACTTATATATATTAGTAGATTAAAAGGTAATAATAAAAGCTTATAAGTTAATCTATAATAGTATTAAACTAGCCTACTTTAGGCTAAGTTACTAGTAAGTTAAAGACGTTGTAGTAAGAGTATAAAGAGTTATGTTATAGTAAAAGGTATATTAATTAATAGAGTAATTACTAACTACTTAGTAATTCTTTTAAAAGGCTTATATACTCTTCTCTTAGAGCTAACTACTTTAAGCTAACTTAAGATAGAGTAGTTTCTAATATTATCTCTTCTTATAGGCCTAGATATCCTAACTAAGTAGAAAGAAGGTTAACCTTAGCTATCCTAACCTACTTTAGGCTAATTTTAGCTCCTATAAAGTTATTAGTATATATTTCCTTAATCTTTTACTAAAAGTCTAATATAGAGTATTTTAAAGTAAATATAAGTTATAAAGTAAACTAAGATTTTACTTTTACTTTAATAATTTTACTTTTACTTACTAATTTTATACGTACGTATATACTAGCGTAAGATTATACTTAGCTTTAGCGCCTCTCTTTAGTATATATAGAGACTTTACTTCCTTTACTTATATACTAACTTTTTCCTATTTACTACTAGGTTATAAGGGAGTTATCCCTTATATCTCTTATTTTCGCACTAATATTAGTAAGTTTACAACTTACTAATATAGCAAACTTACTAATATGTTAGTAAGTTTACAACTTACTAATATCGCAAACTTACTAACATTACGAACTTACTAATATATTAGTAAGTTTACAACTTACTAATATTTAACTACCTTTCTACTTTTAGTTAGCGCTTAGTAGGCTACTAGGTATATATACCTAGTACTTACTTAGATAGCTTTATCTACTATTTACTCTTTTTAGTTAATTGTTAAAACTACCTTATTAAGTTATTTTATATAAAGTCTACTTTATATAGGTATATATTTTAGGCCTATTTATCTCTTCTTAGGAAAGGCTTAAATTAGCTTAAATTAGGCCCTTTTTATATAGATTATTACTAACTAGTCTTATAAGACTTAGGTAGCCTCTTTATTATATACTATAGCACTAGTATAGCTAGTTTATACTACTTTAACTTAATTTAAGACGAAATACCTAAATCTATAAAAGAGTATTACCTAGATACTCTAAATAAGTATAGTCTCTACACTATAGTACTATATATATACTATCTATCTTTTTATACTAATAATAACTATACTAGTAGCTTTATTAGCTATATTATAAACTCTAAGGATTAGTTATAGTCTAGTATATAAGAAAGTAATAAGTAGATTAAGTATTACTAGAAGTACTATACTACTAGTTAAAATTATATTACTATAGGTTATTTAGGTTAAATTAGCCTAGATTAGCTTTTACTAATATCTATATAGCCTCTCTACTTTACTTTAGGTTTTTTACGCTATTTTAAAAGAAAATTAGAAGTAGCTTTAAAAGTAAAAAGCTCTACTAGTATAGAGTACGCTACTACTACTAAAGTAGTAAGTAAAGTCTTAGCTAAGATTTAAGAGTAAGTCTTATATTTTAATTAGCTCTAATTAGCTTAAATTATACTAATATAACTTGTTTTAAGTAGTATAAGCTTTATTTTAAGTACTTATTTTTTTATAGTAGTAAGCTTAGCTTTAATAAAGAGTTCTAGTTTAGTATTATAGTAAAGTATTATAAAGAAAGGAATAGTAAAAAGGGGGTAGGTAGTTACTAGGGAAATACGAGTACTAAAGGCTTATAAGGAGGCGAACTATTAAGGAGGAGAAGTAAGAGAGGGTAGCTAATAAGCCCTTAGGTTATAAGATATAACTTATAAGAGAGCAAATAATATTTAGAGTTAGTTTAGCTAATAAAGTTCAAGATCCCTAAGACTAATAAGCCCTTAGGCCCTAAATCTATATTAGGCATACAACCCTACAATAGTATTTACTTTTTTAGCTATAATTATTCTAAGTAAAGTATTATTAAGCGCGAAAACGCTAAAAAGTATACTCTAGAAAAGGATTCTAACTCTAGTATCCTTAGTACTCCTAAAAAGAAAGTAAGTAGCTCTAGTTAGCTTTAATTAGTATAAGTTATACTAATCTAGCCTTTAGTACTTTAGAATAAGTACTATTATCTTTACTAAAGCTAAGTAGGCTCTTAAAGACGCTAAAGAAGCTAAATAGGCTACTAAGGTAGCTTACTAAGCTACTTTAGCTTATACTAAGTAAACTTTTACTAAGAAAGGCTTAGCTAGTAAGAGTAAGCGTAGTTAGTCTTAGGATTACTTAATAGAGTATAGATTAGGCTAAATTAGCTTAGATTATACTTAAGTAGAGTAATAGGTAGTAGTTATAGATTTAGATACTCTAAGTATAATACTCTAGCCCTAGTATAGCCTTAAAATAGATTTCTTTAGTAGTTAATACTATTCTAAGTCTAATTATACTAATTTATACTAATTTATACTAATTTGTAATATCTTAGTATTTTTTTTAGAAACTTATTATTTTTTACTATTAGCGCTATTAAACACCTAAAAAAAAACCCTTTAAAGTAAAAAAAAAAAAAGAAAAAAAAAAAAAAAAACTTTTATATATAGGTAAAGGTAGCTATAAGCTTTTCTACTTATCTTCTTCTAAAAGTAAAAGCTATCTTTAGCTTATTAAGCTTTTTATTTCTTATACTTCTTTTTTAGTATATAAGTAAGTTTATACTCTTTCTAAAACTAATTAAAGGCTTTTAGAGAAAGGTTAGCTACTAGTTCCTAAGTATTCTAGTTTTCTAGGTAATTTTCTATTTTATTAGATATAGCTATTTTCTATCTTTACTTTACTTTCTTTCTCTTACTTTTTTTATAATATATACGTTTTTATCTATTATATTTAAAGCTTCTCCTATTAGGTCCTCTAGTTACGTAATTATACTATTAGAGATATATTTTTCTAGTAGTAATACGTAAAAGACTAAGTACGTTCCTTTTAGGCTAAGTATATCTATTTTAAATATAGTTAGGCTAATTTAAGCTATTATACGCCTTAGTCTTAAATATTTCTAGTTTAGCTTTTTCTTTAGCTTTATAGATTTAATATACTATATAGATTAAAGAATTTAGTTTCTTACTTTAGAAAAGATATATATCCTTTACTTATTAGTATACCTCTTTTAGTACTCTATAGCTAGTACTATACTAGGCTAAAAGTTTAGAATATTTTTATATAGGCTACTTAATATAAAATTAACGCTTTATTGTTTATAACTACTTACTACCTAAAATTATATAGAAACTTAGTTTTTTTTAATATATTTAAAGAGAATTAAATTAATATTTAGTCTACTAGCCTTGCGCGTACCTATAAGCTTAAATCCTTCTTAGTATACTTAAGATAAGCTTACGTATAAGTATACCTAGTATATACTACTAGTACTCTTTTAACGCGCTATAGAAGCCCTTCTACTCCTCTTTAGCTTATAAAGAGTTATTATATTATAGGTAGTACCTATATATTATCTTTTTAAGATGCTACTAGAAGTACTTAATTAGGTTAAGGTTAAGTAAGTAAGATAGCTAGGTTATAAGTATAATATAGTATTAAGCTATCTATCTTATTATTACGTATAACGTATATATACAAGCGCTATTATATATAAAAAGCTAAGACTACTACTAGTTAAGTAGAAGGCTTTTACAAAGAGCTTTAATATAACTTTAGCTAGAGTAGCTATATTATTATATATACTTATCCCTCTCTATAATAATAAGTAAACTATAGCGTAGTCTACTTTGTTTATCTAGCTATATATATACTTATACTATCTAGGTAAGGCGCTAATAGACGTTAACCTTAGTTATTATCTCTAGCTTCTATTTCTCTTACGTAAACTAAAAGTACTACTTGTAGTTATAGCTAGAGCTCTTCTAAATAGAGTACTTATTAGAGAATTTAAACGTATACAAGTACTACTAAAAGTAGTAGTACTATTAATAGAACTACTAGTGTTCCTAAGTATAGATAAGCTTTAGTTTTAGTTACTTTTTATAGTAGTAATTAGTAAAGCTAGTACTTTTAAGGTATCTATATAATATTGTATAGCTAGGTAGCTTTAAAGGCGTCCTATCTATATTTATAAATACTCTAGCTTTAGTAAGCTCTAAGTACTTAATCTTTAGCTACGCGCGAGCCTTACAATAGATAATCTTCTTCTAGCGTAGTAATAGTATAAGTAGATAGCTACTACAAGGTTTATCTTTTACGCTACTTATTTTATACTATTTCTTTATAATCTTGCTTATAGCTAGCTATATACACCTAAAAAACTCTATAGCTTTACTTTATACTATACCTACTAACACTATCCTAATAATATAATCGCGTATTTCCTAACAAATATTCGGCTTTCTATAAGTATTTCTATTTATCTCTTATCTAAATTAGCGCTATATAGCTATAGTTATAGTAATTTAAAGTTAAGATTATATTTAGAAGTATATAGTAGAGTAGGCTTAGTATTCTAAACTTTTAAAACGTAACTATATAATATTTTTCTTATATTCTTATTATATTATAATTACTTTTATAGCTAATCTTTTTACTAAGAGGTTATTATCTATAGTTAGGTCTAACTTAAGCTAGTTTAGGCTAATTAGGTATAAACTATAGTATACTTAGAAGGGTATAACCTTTATAGTTATATTTACACTATTATTATACGCGTACTTTACTATTAGTAGCTATTTTACCTAGTTATCTTATTCTAATATATAGTAACAATATAGGTATTATTCTAGGGTTTAGTTTTATCTTTCTATCTACCTATCTATCTAGGAGTAATATATAGAAGATAGTACTTTTCTAGTATTTAGGTAGTAGTAGAAGGTCTTCTAGTATTTAGCGTTTATTAAAGGTCTTCTATCTAAGATTACTATAAGGGAGTTATCCCTTATATCTCTTATTTTCGCACTAATATTAGTAAAGTTTACAACTTACTAATATTACAAACTTACTAATATTATAAACTTACTAACATGTTAGTAAGTTTGCAACTTACTAATATCGTAAACTTACTAATATTACGAACTTACTAATATTTAACTACCTTTCTACTTTTAGTTAGTGCTTAGTAAGCTACTAGGTATATATACCTAGTACTTACTTAGATAGCTTTATCTACTATTTACTCTTTTTAGTTAATTATTAAAACTACCTTATTAAGTTATCTTGTATAAAGTTTACCTTATATAATAGTAGATCTCTATAAATATTTTACTTCTATAGGCCTCTCTATAACCTAGAACTATACTAGTAGCTTTTTTACTTACGCTAGAGTTACTACAAGATAGCTAATTATAGCTAACTCTTAATTAAGCCTAGCTAGCTAAAAAGAACTATACTACTAGGAATTAGATCTTACCTTAGCTATAGCGCGCTAGGTAGCCCCTTAAGTTTACTATATTATAGTTCTAGTTAAGGTTTCTAGTGCTCCCTTTTTACTAGTACTAGTACTAACGTTCTAGAAAGAAATACGTACTAAAAAAAAGTAGTTTAACTACCTTATAAGTTATAGAGCTTTAGCTTATACTTACTACGTATACTTAAGTAAGGGCGTACTTACACTAGGTATTAAACTTAGGTAGTAGTACTAGAGAAAGAAAAGACCCCTAAACCTACGTAAATTACTAGTACTTAATTTACAAGAACTAAGTAATAAAGTGCTCTAGACTTTACTAAAACCTTTACTAGCTAGCGCTAAAGATCTAAATCTCTATAAACTAATAGCTAAATATACTAATATAGTATATAACTACTATAACTTAGCTTATTATACTATAACTTAGTTATATAAAAAAATCTTCTATCTCCTTAAAAGCTAGCCTCTTAAACTAAAATAATACTAGCTTATAACCTCTTTATTACTTAAACTAAGTATACTTATAAGATAAAGATACGCTATAAATAGTAGACTATAGATCTAGTAAAGAACTAAAAGAATACTCTAAAGCTACTATACTATAAAAAATCTATAAAATACGCGCTAGAACTAAGACCCTAGAAAAATAGACTTAAGGACTTACTATACTAACTACTCTAATAAAAAAAGCGCTAAGTAACTTCTAATAATATCTTAAGACCTCTTTATAGAAAGATAAAGGAAAATAGGTAATAGACTCTAAATCCTTTATTTAGCTAAAACTACCTAGTAAACTTAATTCCTAACCTAATATAATTCCTTAATAAGCACTAAGTACCTTCTTAGCTAATAGCTCTATAATAGACTTAGCTACTCCTAACTAACTTATTATAGAAGAATTTAACCTAGATATAGACCCTACTCTCTTTAACTAAGGTAGCCCCCTAAGGTATAGACTAGTTACTAAGGTCCCTTTTAATAACTAGACTATATTAAACAACTTAATTAATAACGCCTAACTAAACGTTAGCTAAGTATTATTACTCTAGCCTACACCTAAGCTTAAGAACCTAGAAAAGCTAAGAGATAACCTACTATTAAACACTATAATTAATAAAGACCTACTACTAGGAATAGTCTTTATATTTTAAAATAAACTTAAGAAATTACTTACTAAGTTTACTAAGCTCTAACCCTTATTTTATACTCTATTACTAACCTTATACTAGAGAATTAAAGATAATAAACTTAGTAATTACTTATCTCTTAGAGAGTTTACTCTAGCTAGAATAGTATTATACCTAGTAGTCGTAAATACGTAGATATAGGACGTAATTAACGTAGTAAATAAATAAAACTAAAAGCTTATAGCTAGAGTAACTAAAGTAGATAAATAACTCTTCTAATAAGATAACTAATTAGCTTAACTCTAAGAATACCTAGCGTAATTACTACTAGACTATAACTATATTATAGAGTAATATAATACTTTAGGCTAAAGAGCTACCTAGTATAAAGCTCTATAGAAAGAAGCTATAGTAAAATATAACTACTTACGTAAAGTAGTAATCTACTAAGAAGACCTAATAGCTAAATAAACTAAGCTAGAAACCTTTAACTTTAATATACTAGCGTAAAAAGATATAAAACTACTTTATACTAAGATCTTACTATAAAGCTAGTAACCTAGCTTCCTTAAAAGAAAGTTTAAACTCTAAGTACTAGTAGTAAGCTACTATATTTTTAATAGAGAAGAGTTTACTCTAACTCTTTTTTTAACTAGTATCTAAGAGCTAGCCTTTAATTTTTACTAGTATAAAGAATAAAAAGACTACTCTATAAAACCTCTATAATTTTTAGGTATAAGATACCTTATAGACGTTATATCCTTTATTTAGTCTATATATAATTACTTTATTACTAATAGAAAAAAATATATTAGCTTATAAACCTAAGCTAACGTTATTATACGCTACTATATAGGATTAGCCTACTTATACCTTACTATTCTAAATAGTATTACTTACTTATACTAAGAAGAATTTATATATTTCTTTACACTTTTTTACTAATTTAGTAATATAGATATAGTAGGATTAGAAGAAGTACGTTATAAAACTCTAGAAATAGCTAAATTTAGACTAGATTAACTAATCTACAAAACTACCTAGTTAGTATAAGCTAAATTCCTCTCTAAATTTAATAATATTAGCCTTAAACTATAATAGAACCTATAGTAATACAATATCTACTTTTAAAAAAAGCTATAACCTTAGCTTAAAGAAGCTACTAGTACTACCTCTAGTATCTATAATAGCTCTACTAATTTTTAAAAGATAATCTTAATATTAGAAAATAAAGTAAATAATTATAACCTAGATATAGGCCCTAGGTAAACCTAGCTTTATACCCTAGCGCCTATAAGAGCTAAACTAAGAGCGTAGATATAGAGGGGTAACACGAAAAAAAAGACTAAAAAAAAGTTATAATTTTCAACTTCAGATAACTCTACTAATATATTAGCTAAAAATACA
>JALNQF010000954.1:0-10304 GCA_028456385.1 Ophiosphaerella korrae | reverse complement strand
TATAGTAAAGATAAATATATTATACTATATAATTAAAGTAGATAAAGTTATTTAAAAGAAAAAAGTTAAAAAGATTATATTAATATAGTATAGTAGAAGATAAAGAATTATAAAATAAAGAAGATTATAATATATAAAAATTTACTACTAAAACTTAAAGAGATAATAAAGAAGTTATTATATTACGTATATTATTATAATATAGTAAGTAAAGTAAGTATATAGTAAGTAATAGTAGTATAAAGTATAGTAAAGATAAAACTTAATTTTATAAATATTTAGAATATTATAAATAATAACTAGCTAATTTAAGAATTTAATTCTATATAAGAAAGTAGTAAAATAAAGTAAAATAAGTTATATAGTAAAGAAGTTATAATAGTATAAAAAAGTAACTAATTAGTAGTAAATAGTAAAGAAGTAAAAGTAGAGTAAAAGTTAGTATAAGAGAAAATAGTATAGTATAAAAAAGTTATATTAGATAAATATATAAATAAGTAAAAGATAGAGTAACGTATTCTATTAGCGAAGTAGCTATATTACTAAAATAGCTACTTTTTCTTAGTATAAAGAATACTACGTATAAACAATAATATAGTCTTAATAAAATAATATTTTAACTCTATAAGAAAGTAGAATTTAACTTAGGCTTTAGGCTTATATATTAGGCTATTTTTAGACTTTATAACGCGCTACTATAGCTTTAAACGTATAATATTAGTAGCTCTCTACTTAGCTTTATAGAATCCTTTATTAACGCGCTACTTAACTAAACTACTAGAAACTTACTATAATAGAAGAGTAAACTATTGTATAGTATATTCTTAACTTTAATTTAAGAGGATTTACCCCCTAGTTATATAAAGTAGTAGATATAGTAGATAAGCTATTAGTAATACGTAGTAGAGAACTAGTTAAGAAGTACTAGCCTATACACTTTATAGCGTATATAGATAAGCTTAAAACTACCTTTAGTTAAGTAAAGGATTACTAGAGAATACTTTAAGAAGATCTAGTAGTTATTAGTAGGTAGTTCTAGCTTGTATAGGATATAATAGCAACGTATAGTGTTAATCTAGATAATATCTATAACTTTAATAAGACTAGCTTTTAGATAAAAATAATTAAGTTAATAAAAGTTGTTATAGGCTTAGAGAGGTATATAAGGCTTAATCTTATTTAGCTAAGTAATTACAAGTAAGTTATAGCTATTATAAGTATCTACACTACTAGCTATACAACCTTACTATTTATTATCTATAAAGGACGCGTCTATATCTCTACTTAGTACAAGGAAATAGATATACTACGTAATTAGAAGATCTCTATCTCTAAGAATAGATAGATAAATAATATACTTAGTCTTAAGTAGTTAAAGTACTTTAACGTGTATATAAAGGCACGTTAAGTAAGGTTATACTAGCTACTTATCTTAGATAGCTATAAGAGCTACTTAAATTAAGATTTTAAGGACTACTACCTTAAAAACAAGATTCTAACGCTTTATATACTAGCCTATTTATCTTATATCTTCTAGCTACTTAACGTTATCTACTTTTTACTATTAAAGCTTAAGTACTCCTAGTGTGTACAAGACTTAGTACGCTAGCGTATCTACTATATTAATAAAGAAGGCTTCTTTCTAGCTTTTAGAGACGTGTTTTTTAACGTATTTATATATAAGAATTATAAAAAGGCCTTTAAGGTATCTAGATTAGTTCTTATTAACGCGTAGGAAGTCCTTAATTACTTTAAAGTGTAGCTATATACTCTACTAAGACTCTTACTACTAGAGACGCTGTAGTAGTTAAAGACTTTAAGTAATACGTATAAATTTAGCTCTTAGTTAAAGCTTATAAGTAGCTCTTTTATATAATTACTAGAATTAGCTTAGTAAAAGTTCTTATAGCTTATTAAAGGAGCTAAACTTATACTATATTAAAACGCTCTTATAAGCTCCTAGATTATAGAGCTTAAAGAGTAATTAGTAGAGATAATAAAGTATAAAACGCGTAAATAGAAGTAGATTTAGTATAGTAGTATATTAGAGTATAGTACTAGAGCGTTATACGTAGTAATAAAGGCGTCTAGTAAGACTTAGAGGGTAAAAAAAGCTTATAGTAGTAGTAGTAACAAGTAAGCTTAATAGGCTTAACTAAGTTAATAGTATTATAAAAACTATAATAAGATAGGGTATAATACTATCCTAGGGTAGCAAATCTAACGTACGTAGGTTAGATTAAGATATTAGTAACGAGAAATATACAAGGTAGTATATATTTTAGTATATAGGTACGTTAGATTTAGGTATATTAGATTAGGAGAAAGTTATTAGAATTACCTTAAATTTAGGCTACTACTTTAGCATACTTAGTACTACTATACGTCTAAGTTATAGTAAAATGTATGTAGTTATAAGGATACTATTGCGTTGTAAATACTAGAGATTATAGTATTAGTATAGACTAAGTAGCCTCTTTATACGCGCTAAAGATTATAGTACGTAGTAATATATTCTTAGCCTAAGATAATATCCTTTATATACTATATATAAGGTCTAATTGCTTATAAAACTAGCTTCTCTCTTAGTATACTATAAGATATTCCTTTTACTACTCTTAGTATCTACTTTAATAAACTTAGCTATGCGTTAGAATAGGTAAGTAACTACTAGGTTTAAAGAGCTTAGGTAAAGTAAGTTGCTATAATACTTAAGTAAGTTAAGCGCTTAATTCTACTACTAAAGACTAAGTAGATACGTTATTTTTATCCTTTTTACTATTAAGGACTTCTTCTACTTTATCTAGAGTGTTAAAAGACTAAGCCTTAATATATAGAGGCTACTTACCCTTAATTAAGCTAGCTATATATTCTAAACCTAGCTATACATTAAAAGCCCTACTAGTATTATAAGTATCTAGATTTACTTTCTAAACAAGCTAGAACTAAAGCTACTACTCTCTAACGTAAAGCATCTTTTCTACCTACAAGTTACTAACCTAGCTATATAGTATTAGGTAGAGGCTACTCTAACCTAAGGCGTTAGCTAAGTTAAACTAGCGTTAGGCTCGCTCTAAACGCTTATTAAAAGTAGTATAATCTTTTTTAGTAGCTTTAAAAAAGATAAGAGGAAGTAGCGTATTCTTAGCTTTTATTTGTAAGTAGCCTTACTCTATAAGACTATAGGTTTAGCTTCTATTACGTGTCTTATCCTCCTCCTATAATATAGAAACCTTCTTAGTATATGTATAGGCTAAGAAGGCTATAGCCTAGTAGTACTAAATATAAGATATAGTAATCTAATCTTTATAGAAGTAAGCTATATTCTAGGCCTAGGAAAAGAAAGTATTAATAGAGCTACGTTAAGATAAACTACTACTCTATAGCTATACTAAAGAGTCTATAGTTTCTAGTAGAAGACTAGTAGAAGAGATATACGTAGATAAAGGGCTACTAGACGACTACTAGCTTTTTAGAAAGGAGGTAGTATTATAGTAAGTAATAGAGCTACCTATAAAGTAAGTATTCTAGAGTATAGTTATAGTAGTTATATATAGGGATTTAGTAGCCTCGTAGAAAGTATTACTATCTATTAGCTACTTAAATAACTATCTAATATAAGCTTTATCTTTACATAAAATTAAGTTATATACTATCTATTCTATATAAGTATTATTAGTAAGCTTTATTAAACTAAAGGAGCGCTTCTCTTTATTTATACGCAATCTTTCCTACTCCTAGCGCTTTTTCTTAGCACGTTAATTATTGTTAGTAACTATTCTAATAAGCTAAGGCTTAGCTTCCTTAGCTTCTTTAACTTCTTTAAATTCTTTAACTTCTTTATCTCTCTTATTAGATAGGCTAGGTTCTAGATTTAATAGAGTAGATAAGCTTAGCTATCTCTACTTATCTATCTTAGTTTGTTTAGATAGCTAGGTAGAAGTACTAGTAGTAGTATACTTTATAGAAGGGAGAAAAAAGCTTTATAGTAGCTATATAGATAGTAGTATATTATTTTACTAAGGGCTTTAGGTAAGTTAATATACTATAAGCTCTAAATTATCTTAGTATACGTTAGAGAGTATATAGGATAGTAGCTTACGTAGTAGCTTAATAGCTAATTTAGGTAAGTGCGCAATAAAGACTAAGTTATACGTAGTTAGATTATTAGGTATTAGCTACCTAGTATCGCAGCTCTTAGGTTAAGTGTTGTAGCTAAAGAGTAGCTTTAATACCTACTAGAATAGTTTTTTATATACTTTATTTAGTAGAGTATATATATATTAGTAGAGGTTTAAATTACTAACGCTCTACGCTACTTCTTTTAGGTTGTAGGCTAAGCTTACTATTTTTACTAGTAACAAGGATATATTTAACTAGAAACTAGACGTAGAAGTTAAGGTATTTGTAGTATTTAGTACTTAAGACTTATTAGAGTTCTACTTCTAAGGGGGTAGAAGTCTAAGTACGCGCTACCTAAGTAACCTAATATAGATATTACACTAACAAGCTAATAGGAATATATAAGTAGTAGAATCTTAAACTATAAAATAGAAAAGGGTAACGTTAACGCTATAGTAATATAAGGTATACGTAGTCTTACTAAAAGGATATAAAGACGTAATTTAAAGAAAAGCTACCTATATATATATCTATACCTATAACCTTATAGCTTACTAATATAAATCTAATAAGTATAGAGAGTAAGTATTTTAAGTATATTACTAAGTACAAGGTTACTACCTATAGAAAATATAGATACGCTATTTAGCTAGACTAGATTAAAAGCTATTTATAGAGTCGAAACTATAAACTATCTTAAAAACAAGTAGAGCTTATAGGAGAAGATGTTTAAAACTAGCCTAGTGTATATTAATATCCTACTAAGCTTAAAATACTAAGCTATATTAACTAGCTAATTAAATAGTTACTAGTGTATAACAATAAGTTATTATACTAATTAACTCTAGATAGCTACTATTATATTTATTAAGAAGAAAAGAGTATAAAGGAACACTAGTAAAAATAATACTAATACTCTACTATAGTAAAACGTAGAGGCTCTAGAGTAGTAAAGTAAGTAATAGTTAGGTAGTAAGTATAAGAAAAAGTAAAAGAGGTTTAGTACTAGTAACTTTTTATATCCTACTATAGTTCGTAGTATTTTAAAGTGTACTAAACTATAAGAAGTTAGTAAAATAGGCTAATACCTATTATTAGTAATATAGTAGTAGAATAGGCATAAGTAGGTAAGGAAATAGCTAGGGCGTAGACAAAGATTAAAAAGTAGGCATAGAATACTATCTAGGATAGTAAAAAAGATAAGGTAAACTTATAGTTAGAGTAGACGTAGTAGTTACTATATTTAGTAGGTATAGAGAGGCCTAATTTATTAGTATATATTAAAGAGCCTATTACTAAACCTAATCCTAAGAATAAAAAAGAGGTAGAGCCTATTAAAGTAGCTATTTAGGTAGCTATAGATAGGTTAGCGTAGTTTAGCTAAGCGTCTATTATTAACTAGATTAGAGTGTTTATAAAGTTAGAGGTAATTTAAACTAAGAAGTACTAGACGTAATTCTAGCTATTATAGCTATATATAGACAAAAAAGTAATTATTAAGTACGCTTAGCTATAGAAGTAGATATTAATATTTTTTATACGCACGTAGAGGAAGTATATATAGAAAAGCCTATAGTACTATTTTATATAGTAGTAGTAGAAGGTATAAGAGGTATTAGTTAAAGAAGTAGGAAGTAACGTAGAGGTAGAAAGAGAAGGAGACGTAAATAACAAGATAGATAGAGGGATAGACAAAGAGATAGATAAGGAGACGCTAGATAAGATAGATAAGGTGATAAGTAGGATAAATAAAGATAAAGAGTAAGAAAGCTACGTATATTATAATAAGCTAGAAGTATTATTAAAAATTTAGAAAGTATATTTAGAGTTTTATATTACGTTGTTAAACTAGTCTATTACTTATAAAGAGTATAACAACCTATTAGTGTATATATTAGTAGTATTAGGCGTTAGAGAAAATAACTAGAAAGAGCCTAAGTTATACCTACTAATTTTATTATTAATTATTAAGGTAGCCTAGTTTATAGTAGTATAGTAAGCGTTAGAGTTATTAGAGCTATTTAAGGATAACGAGTTTAAAAGCAATAGTACGTATAAGAGTAATAATAGTAGCTTACTATAATACTAACCTAAGAGGTGTTTATAGTTTGTATAGGAGATAATAGACAAGTTTATAGTCTAGGGTAGCTATAGGCCTATATAGTAGATATTAGATTTATAGATATATAAGTTAAAGATCTATTACAATATAATATCCTATAGCTATATTAAGTAGATAAGGTAAGATAAGTTATTATATAAGGAGTTGTATTTTAATATAGTGTAGTTCTATAGTATAGTGTATAGGTTAGTAGTTAAGAGCTAGTAGTTATTAATAGAAGAGTTATTATTTAGCAAAAGTAAAGCTACTAAATCTATACCTAGTATCTTATAAGAGAGTTTGCGTAACAACCTAACTAATAAGTAGCCTAAGTAGAATTTTTTAAAAGACTACTAGACGCAGATACCTATAGATAGAGAGAAGTAGTTGTTTAATTAGGTAAAAAAAGACACTAGTATTAGGGATAGATTTATAAAGCTAAGAACGTAGTCTAGAATTAATAGAAAAGAAGTAGAGTAGTATATAGACTAAGTAATTAAGTTTTAAGAGAAGTTAATTGTATTAGTATATATAGTAGGTAGGTAACCTACTAGAAGGCTAGAGATATTAAGCGTGTAGTATAGTAATATAGTAAAAGGAGGGTACTACAATATATTTATTAAGGATAGTATAGTTATATTTACTATATAGTACTATAAAGGATATAACGTAAGTAGTAATATAAAAGTAATTTATAGGTATTTACTACGTAAAGTAAGAGAGTTGTTAGTATAGTATATATAGTTAGTATTACTATTCTAGTAGTAGTTAGAAGTAATAATATAAGAGAAAGAAGTAATTTTATACTATATATAGCTAGCTAACCTAAATAGATATAAGTAGATAAGTAATAGGTTGCAAGAGGCGTTAAAGCGCGAGAGTAGAGTAAGATTAAGGTAAAGATTAACGATTACAGCGTATTATAAGATAGTAATTAGTATTAGCTAGAGATTTATGCGCGGATCTATAGTATTTAGGGTAGAAGAAAGGGGTAAGAATAAGAAGTAAAATAAGAAGAATATAGTAGGTATAATTATAGACAAGTAGTCTAGATATATAGTATATATAGTAGGTTTAATATACGTATATAGAATTATAGAGTAAGTAGAGGTAATAGCTAATTAAAAGTAGTTATTCTACAATTTAAGTATAGATTAGTATTAATTTTTAGAGTTTTAAGTAGCTATTAGAGTAGATAGTGTATATAGAAAGTAGAAGAGGGCGCTAATTAAGAGTAAGGTAGACGAGGCAAGGATTAATTAATAGGAGTAGTTAAGGAAGATAGATACAATAGCGTAGTTATAGTAAATAATAGGTAAGATAGCTAAATTCTAAAGTGTATAGAAAGACGTAATTAACGTAATTGTAGCTAGCGAGAGCCCTATAGTAGTAGTAATACTAACTAGAGTAAGTAAGAGTATATTATTTATATTACTAGCGTAAGTAGAGTAGAGTAGTAGAACTATTATTATTATACTATTAATTACGTTACAAGGAGATATAAAGTAGTAATACAAGAAGTTAGGTATATTATATAGTAAGTAGGAAAGTTGTAAGCTACCTAACGCTACTATAGTAGTATTAGTAACACCTAAGTTAGTAGTAAGAGAGGAATTTATAACGTTTTTAAACTAATTACAAGTAATACAATAGCTAGACTAAATTATAGTTAACAAGTGTTATATTATATTAAACTATTAATATACGTTCTATAAGTAGATATAGTAATTAGGTAAGTTAGTAGTAGTAGAGACGTAGATAGTGTTATTAATAGCGATATTACTACTAAGTAAAGAGGATAAGTTATTTTAAAGGATATATTTTAAGCACAATTAAGTTAAGATTTTCTAAGTAGATATAGTAAGGACAAACGTAGCGTACTACGTAATTAAGATAAGTAAAGTAGTTAAGAAAAAAGAAGTAAAGAAGATAGTATTGCGTATAGTATAGTAGAAGATAAAGAAGTACAAGATAGGTAAGATTATTATATATAGTAATTTAGTACTAAAGGTTAAAGAGTTATCGAAGAAGTTAAGATATTATATATATTATTACGACGCAGTTAGTAAGGCAAGTATATTAGAGGATTTTATAGTAGGTAAGTAGTAAGTAATAGTAGTAACAAGTATATTAGGGATAGGAGTAGATATAGTAGATATTTAGTATATTATTTATATTAATTAGCTATTTTTAGTATTAGATTACGCACAAGAGAGTAGTAAAGTAAAGTAAAATAAGTTATAGAGTAAGGTAGTTATAATTATATAAGAAGGTAATTAATAAGTAGTAGATAACAAGTAAGTAGAAGTAGAGTAAAAGTTAGTGCGAGCGTACGTAGAAGGGGAGAGCAGGATAGTACAATATAGAAGAGTTATATTAGATAAGTATTTAGATAAGTAAAAGATAGAGTACGTAGGATATAAAGTAGGAGAGGAAATATACAACGTATACAAGGAAAGTAAAGAGATAGACGTAGAAGAGATAGATGTAGAAGAGATAGATATAGGAAAGGGTAAGGAAAAGATAGATATAGGTAAAGAAGAATAAGAAGAAAAGTAGTAAGTATTTAAGTAGTAAGAGTAGGAGTAACAAGGCTTATAGTAGATATTAATGTAATAGTAATAATAAGAGTTTATAGATATTAAGTAGGTGCGCAAGTAGTTAGTATAGTAGATAAACTAATATAGGATATATAAAAGAGTAAGTAGTATAGATAGTAAGTATAATATATAGTAGTATTAGTAAGAGGAAAGTATAATAGTAAAGGAAATAGTAGAAAAGATTAATAAGAGTATTATATTTAAGGATTAGTTAAGTTATTTTTAGTATAGTAGAGTACTATAAGAGATTTATAATAGTTAGGAGGTAAATAAAAAAAAGAAGTATTAAAGAGTATAGAGAGGGAGTTATTAGTATAAAGGTATTTTAAGCGTAGTAGTAATAAGATTAGTATATAGGTATAAAGAGGTTTTTAACTAATAGTTAGAGTATTTAGTAAGATTAGAAGTAAGTATAGTAGAAAGTAATATAGAGATATTATAGTATTTAGAGATAAAGTAGAAGTTAGAGATAGTAGAGAGTAATAATTTAGTTAAAGAGTTTTATTAGGTTATAAGGTTAATAGAAGAATAAGGATAGAGAAGATAAGAAGTAAAGTAGTTAAAGAGTATATTAGATATTAGGTAGAGATAGGTTAAGCTTAGATATAAGTGTAGTAGACGTAAAAAGTAAGATAGGTTAAGCCTAGATATAAGTACAACAGACGTAAAGAGTAAGATAGGTTAGGCCTAGATATAGGTATAATAGACGTAAAGAGTAAGATAGGTTAAGCCTAGATATAAGTATAATAGACGTAAAGAGTAAGATAGATTAGGCCTAGACGTAAGTATAGTAGACGTAGACGTTAGAGGTAAGATAAGTTAAGCCTAGACGTAAGTGTAATAGACGTAAAGAGTAAGATAGGTTAAGCCTAGACGTAAGTATAATAGACGTAAAGAGTAAAATAGGTTAAGCCTAGATGTAGGTATAATAGACGTAAAGAGTAAGATAGATTAAGCCTAAACGTAAGTATAATAGACGTTAAAGAGAAGATAAGTTAAGAGTAGACGTAGGGTAAAGTAGATTAAGAGTAGATATAAGGTAAAGTAGATTAAAGGTAGACGTAGAGTAAAGTAGATTAAGGGTAGACGTAGAGTAAAGTAGATTAAAGGTAGACGTAGGTGTAATAGACGTTAAGAAGAAGATAGGTTAAGCGTAGACGTAAGTGTAATAGACGTTAAAGAGAAAATAGGTTAAGCGTAAGTGTAAGTATAATAGATATTAAAGAGAAGATAGATTAAGTATAGACGTAAGTATAGTAGATAATAAAAAGTTAGGTTAAGTATAGACGTAAGTATAATAGATATTAAAGAGAATAGAAGTTTAAAGTAAATATTAGTATAATAAATATTAAAAGTAAGATAGGTTTAGTAAAGATATAAGTTAAGTATAAGTATAAATAGAATAGATATTAATAAGAAGATAAGTTTAGTATAGAAGACGTTTAAAAAGAGTTAAATTAAAAGTAAATATAGAAAATTAA
>JALNQF010000953.1:0-10311 GCA_028456385.1 Ophiosphaerella korrae | reverse complement strand
GGGTACTGAATTGTATATAGGATTCTATTGGAGTAAAGAATCGTCGATAAGTTTTTATGGCCCATGCGCTGCACGAGCCATGCTCAAGAATTCGTGCACCACCCTTGTAACATCAGACAGGACGGGACGGGACAGGCGAGCTATATTCAAAAAGGGAGGCGCCAAGGATGTATGCAGCTCCCCTAATACCGTAACCACTTCAGTTCTCACCAATCAAACATCGTCCGCTGTGTCGGCTTTAATTGGGTTCCCCGCTTGGGCCGGTCCGCCCGTTCGCGTCCATGCCACGAGAGAGTTTGCATCCCACTGTGGTGCAATCACAAGAGAGCCATCCAAGAGCTCAAAGTGCACCATTTAAGTAACCCAAAAATCTTAGCCTCAATCACATCGTAAATGATGGACAATCGAGAGACAAACTGGTAGCTCCAGATCTATCCAAGTCATTGTGTCATTACCTTCTACCTTACATTGCCTTCTGAATTAGGGCCATGTCAGATCCGAATAGAGTGGCTCTAAAGAATCGAAAAACATGTGGAACATACAAGACTTTACTGTGTCCACTTGGCTACGCACACGTAGCTTTGGTTTGCAGCTTCTTGTTTTCGAACACCAAGTCCAAATTTCACGGCCACGTTGTCGGAAATTTTCACCAGTTTGATTTCCGTGCGGAGATGCTGCGAAAGGGGCAATTGTCGTGCATAAGTCTACGATCTCGTCGTTGCTGGGCAAAAGTGCCTCATGAGAAGGTGTCATCGTATCGCGTCAAGCGCTAGGCTTCGTACGGTTGGAAACAGAACTTGCAGTCAGGCTCCAGATGCAGTGGGCTCGCAAGCGGAAATGGTTCCTCAATTCCTCGCAGGAACCAAGTTGTGGTTGAGGAGAAGTGATGTCGCTCACGGTGCCGGGAACAGCGTAGCTTTATGTTGGGGCAGGGTGACCCGCCACTCGGTCCAGATCCGTACGGAAACAACTGCACCGATGCTCTCCGGGCACTTGTGGTCGTGAAATCAGCAAAAGTTGCACCTTTTTGCACAGACCCTTATCGACTGTCCTTCTAAAGAGTTAGTTTTTTACGATGCGAGAGGTGGAACCTTGCACGAGTGGGGCCAGTTGAAAGTTTCGCGAAAGCTCATTTAGTTCTTGGTCCAAGGTAGCAGCGCACGGGGCAACCTACAGGTATTAATCCTAGTCCGACACCTCCGACTTTTTATTCTCCAATCCATTGAGTTGTAAGTCGATAGATCGCAGGTTCTGCTTGAGCCCTGCTAGCCTCGATTCACTTGGGTTATGCAGAAACTGCTCGAGACTTTTGAGTGAAAGGCGGACATCCTCTAGAAACACACTTTGCGGGCTACAAGAAAACCACTGCTTGGATACTGTCAAACGGCGCGGATCTTCGCAGAAAAAGGAAAACCCAAGGCATCCTAAGATTGGGAGCAGAAGCTTTAGTAGCACATGTAGGAGTGACATGACAAGCAAGTCATCTGCTTATGGATCCGCCCTCTAACACCGTCGTCAAATATCCTCACCAAGTAGAAGAAGAGCCCGCTATCGATGTTGAACGACGGATCTACGAGCGCTTCTAGCAGCACGGCGGCCACGAAGGCTTGCTAATATTCTATGATACTTTCGAATCCGGCATCAGACTAGAATACGCAAGGAAGAATGGACTCCGCCAATACCTCCAAGCTCATGAGATTCATGTCAAACAACACTTTCAATGGGCTCGACAAGCCTTCCAACGCCTTGTTTTCGAGATTCCTTGCGGTGTCCCAGAGTATGTTGTGTCTATGTGGACTGTGGTGTGTCGCGTTGGTTTTCGTCTGGCCGTTGTGCTTGACTGAGCAGGTTTGGCTTCTTGATTGGATTCTAGCGAATGTAGCTTCTCTGTACGCTCCAATATGCGCGCACGTCGGCGTAGAGTACCATCTGGACGACACCGAGAGGATTTTTCCCTTACACGAACCAAGGGAGGCGCCGGGTCACATGCTTGTTGAGATATCCGTTTGCTCCTGCGCACGGCCGCCTTAGGTGGTCCCTGTTCTTTAGCTTGCCCCACATCATTCGCATAACCCTCAGGCGGCCACACTGTCACTGTATGGCGGGTAGCGTTCAATTTTTCATTGAGTGGATGTCTTCTCCTCTGGATGGGCTTGGATACTTTTGAAGGTTGGACCTGACTGAGCGGTGACTGCTTCCTGGCAGATCGGTCTTTGCGTCGAGTGCTCTTCCTCGCATTTGGCAGAGAAGCCTTGCACGCTGACTCATTTGGTGACGGCTTCGAATGCGGTAGGGCAGCCTGGTCCCCGCCCTGGTGGTCGCCGTTGGACTGGCTGTCCTGACAGATGGCGCATATTTCGCAGCGATTTCTGGAAACTCTCGCCAATCCACGCCCATAGAGTCTCGAACTCTTCCTCCTTACGTTTTACTCCACTCTTTTCACGCTGAAACAAGTCACGCTCGTGCTTTCGCATCCGACCTCTGCCTCTTCTTGTACCATCTCAGCGACTCTGTCTTGCTCCACTTGGAGCCTCTCGCGCATGTGACTAGTACTTCTCCCATCCGTCCAGTAGATGACGGTTGTGCTGACTCTCCCAACCGGATGATGCGTACTCGGTAGCGATTTCCGCAAACTGTCCGGCGATCCACTCCAGTAGAGTGTCCCGCCGTTTTAGACGTGTGTTGGCATAATCCACCTCCCCTTGCTGCTCCCGTAAACGTCCTTGGGCTCTTCTTCTTTCCGCTTCCTTCTTTAGTTGCTCCAATTCCTCCGACTTCTGGGATTCTAAACGCTTCTGTGCCGATTCAAGATCTTCCTCCGCCTGCGTGATCATGATGTCCTTTTCGGCATCCGAGAGTGACTTTTCGACCCTCAACACGTCCAATCTCTTCTGCGCCATTTCCACTTCCTTTTGTGCGCGTGATATCTTCTCATCATACCTGACCAGTTCTCCAGCCCGCTCGACCAGTCAACCCCCCCTACCGACCCATTCCGCTCAGCTTTCCTCACTTCCTCCTTTCTTGGTTCCAGCTCTCTTTTCGCCCGCTCCAGCTCCCTCTCAAGAGGGGGGCGTTTCCGATGCTCATAGATGTAGTATTCTCGCCATTCGTTCAACTTTGTCTGGCGGTCCAGCTGCAGCTCCACGACCCAATCGATTCCTTTCTTCTCTTGGTATGCATGGATGGCCTCTTGGTATTTGTTGAATATGTCCGAATCCTTCCGCACTTTGAACTGGCGCCACCGAAAGTCCAGCCATCGCTCCATCTCTCTCTCGAGCTGTCCCACTTCCCCATGCCAATGGTCGGAGACATGGTATTTCTTATCTATGTCCGATCTAGAAGCGGGGCAGGGACCGGGATCGGGGTTTATCGCGCGAGAAGGTCTGCCGCCCATGTCCTTCAATTCCTTGTACTTGTCGTCGGCCCTACGCCGCAGGAACTCAATCTGCTCTTCCTCTGTTGCTTCGCCACCAGCGGTTACAGGAGTGCTGGCCGTGCTGGCTGTTTCGCTCGGGGATGGAGAACGCCTTGGGGAGATTTGCCTACATTGTATTGAGCAATTAGCGCTGTACAAGCCTGACATGGAGCGTGCATCTTACTTGCCGTAATTTCGCATTAAGCCCATCGGCATCGACAGCGCGGGCCTCAGATGGCTGGTCCCTTTCACGCACAAGGCATCTTCGTACAAAAACGTTGGCAGAACTCTCAGTAGACCCGAACCAGGACCTACTGCAGTCGCGCCCACCGCTCACTCGTTAGATTACGCTTGTCGATGACGTCTATATATCTTAAAAGATGAGTCTGCGTTAGCCTGAGAGCTGCATGCCCAATGGGGCAATTCCAAACGTACAAACGGGCTGCATCGCCTGCTCGCTCATCCCATTCCTGAATATCCTGGACGGTCAGCGTGTCCAGCTCCTCGGCTAGAATAAGTGGCATATTGAGGGTGGTGAGTGGGTTGAGAGTGGCCGAGGTGGTGGGCGGCTGGGAAGGATGCGAGGTGGATGAGAGAGGCAGGAACGCGCCTTGAGACTAGAGATTCAGAAGCACGACAAAGCGTGGTCACATGACTCGGAGTTCCTTTCCCCGAGTCTGGGCGCTACCCCGCATCTGGACGCTCGGGCCTCTCCCCCAACCTTTCCTTCGTTGCCAATCGTTCGCATCATACGCGCCTGCTCCTTGACATGCCAACTCAGGTGGCCGCTCCAACAGACAGCGCCTATATTATGGCGCTCGACCCTATGCCCCCGCTGAAATGCATCTTGCACGTCTCCCATTCTCTCCTCAGAAGCCGCAACCCTAAAGAAGCTCCTAACCTAAATAAGCTTCCTGGCCGTATTTCCTCAAAATGAATAAAGACGCAAAGGTTGTCTTCACACTAAGGGCAATCAGCGACCACGCCAAGAAAATCTTTCCCGACTGCCGTAACGGGCGATACTACGTACGTCCACCTCCTCTCACAGCTGCTACCAGCCGAGAGTCGAGCGTAGCGACGAATGTTGGAGACGAGGACGGCGAAGGGGATGGCGATAAGGAAGATTTTGGCCAGCGACTGCGCTTCACATTCAACAAAAAGCCAAAGAATATCCAGGACGGATGGGCATTCGGCAGCAACCCAAACACCTGCGATGTGTTTATGGGGAAGTCTAACGTTGGCACAAGCGGCTCACATTTCCGGATCACGTTGGACCATCACGGCCGGCTCGTGTTGATAGACTCGTCTACCCATGGAACAGCAGTCAGCTATGATGGCCAGGCAAGGAAAGAGAAACGAAAAAATCCACCGGACCGAAAACGGAGAACACGGCGGGACAAAGCGAACGACTTCACGTGGATCCTCTTCCCTGACATCAAGAACAAACGGATCATAACCGGCCATAACATTAAGGAGCTTCCCAACGCCCCTGTTATCGAGTTCTCGGTGGACGACGTTGTGGACCCCGAAGCTGATTCCTGCCCGGAACAATACAAACATCTAAGGAATGCATACCTGGCCGAGATGCGAACGGCGATCCCATTCGGTCTCAACATCGATAGCCACCCGACCACCGCAGGTCAAACAGAATCACACACTCCAATTCAGCACCCGAAACAGCGGCCGATCTGGATTGATCGTAAGAGATCGGAAGCCGCGAATTTGGGACTGTCTACCGGACTGTTAATGTGAGCACCGGTGGGATATATGCTGCTAAAAAGTTCCTGCGGAACGGCAAAGGTCACTGGGAAAGGTGGGATAGAGAAGTTGCACTTTTGCGTAATATTTCGCATGTAAGGAGTAACTCGCACCACTGAAGAAAGATTCACTAACTTGTTCCTAGGATCACATTGTAAAGTTCGAGGATTACGACACCGAACGGAAATGGCCTCGCCTAATAATGGAATATCTGCCCCTTGGGAACCTAGCGGAACACATTTCAATCACTGAATGGGAGACCGTTACACTCCTCTGCCAGGCGCTTAACGCTCTTGATTATCTACACTCGCGCAAGATCATACATCGCGATCTCAAACCGGAAAACGTTCTGGTTCAGTGCTGAGAGCCCGCCAATTTCTGCATCAAAATTGCTGATTTCGGACTAGCTAGAGATGGCTCGTTCCTAAAGACCTTCTGCGGCACGAAGCTCTACGCTGCCCCAGAGATTTGGCAGAACCGCCCTTACACTTCCAAAGTAGACATATGGTCGCTAGGCCTTATCGCCTCCCGGATGCCCCGATGGTAGAGGACCATTTCGATCATGAACGTTGGTACGAGATACTTATTCAGGCGATTGACGATTGGGATTCAGACGACTTACTGGACTTTCTTAAGTCCAGCATGCTGACGATGGATCCTTATAAGAGACTGACAGCAAGCGAGTGCCTGAGAGAATCGGCCAAACTGCTCGAGGCAATCGTTCCGGCGCAGAATTTGGAACTAGACCCCGGATCGCCTACAGAACCAATGTCATCAGCTTCCATGTTGAAAGCTTTACAGGCTGCCGGGTATGGGGGTCAGCAGATGGCTGCTAAAAGAGCGGGAACGCCGTTCGACTTCCCCACGCTAAGCACACTCAAGTCTGGCTGGCAACCGAGAGAGTATCCTAAGACAATTACGCTGATATGGGACCCTGCACCGGATAACAACGACGTACCAAAGGAAGGCGAACAGAGTCAAGAACATGTCGAGTCCAGCGTAGAAAATGTTTCACGGGCAAGTCTTTCCAAACGTCGACGTATTGAACAACCCGGCGAGGAGCTTTTACTCAACCAACAAACGCCTTGGAAACGGTACGAAGACCAAGTCCTAATAGAACATCCATCGTCTGGCTGCATTCAGATGGTACTGGGTGGGAAAGCTGTGTCCATGCGTAAATCGGACTGGTGGCTCAACGCAACTGAGCTCATAACGCTGGCTGGCAAGACTAAGTCTGAACGGGACCGTATCATGGGAACTCTTAAGCAACACACAAAGGTTGAAGCGCTAGGGAGCCGACTGCAGTCGTGGATTTCCTATCCAGACGGTCTACGTCTGTGCGAACTCCTACAGTTAACGGACGCCTTACTGCCGCTTCTTAACTATGCATCGGAGAAGGGCGCGAGACCTGATGACAAACCGAACTTTCTCGAGCCGTTTCTGCAAGTCAAGGCTGGTGAGACCGAAGTATCCATTCGTAAGAAAGACCTCTGGATCAATGCGACCCACATAGTCAGAGCGGGTGGTTTCAATAACGCGCGCGAAATTCCAAAATTTCGAACAAGAGGAAACTTCAGTAGCATTAGAGCAGGCGTCGCAGCAGGGACATACGTAGACCCATCGTTTGGACTCCAATTATGCCAAGAATACGGGCTCAGTGAGCTTGAAAGCAATCTCCGATTGACCTTGGAAGAACACGGATACCAGCAGGCGCGCGACTACCTCCCGTCAGATCAGGCATGAAAAATCCTCACACACGGCACAGCCTCATCCCTCGCCGCTGAGTGCACAAGCTACAGATAAGGCGGAAGGGTAGTACACAATAACAATTAGAGCTCCGCGTTTATTTCCACACCAATTCTACGCTGAGAGTGACGCAGTATGGGTCTTTTTGAGTCCTCTGGAACACCAAGCAAGGGATCACTCGACATCAATTCTTTCTTCAATTTGCCCAAGCTTCCAACAATAGTCACTGAATGGGCGGCCATCATCCCCCTAGCCCTGCACCTTGCCAGTTTTCGTACCGACTACTACACCACGGGGCATATTGCGTTCTTGGGCCGTATTTCGGTCAGCTTGCTTCCCAAATTGGGTGAGCTATCTAGCCTGTCGAGACTTTGCAAGAATGGACCAGAGTATCTAGACCAGGTGAGCTCGACGCTACAGCTTTCCCGCTACATCATAGACAATGTTACTGACGAGTCCTAGGCCAGCGTTCGTGGATCTTCCAGCCGCACTGTCCGCGATGTGCGTTGGGGAAGCGTGTTTCCTTGTGCCAACGGAGCTTTGAGCGCAACGATCGCTGATTACGCCATCAGCAGAGCAACAGGACCGATCACAGAGATGCCCTCTAGTTTCGAGCGCGACCGCGTGGATAGCTAATTCAAGACGAGCGACAGCCCCCACCGAAGATTTCAGACGCTACATGTGTTGGACTTCAGCCGCACCAGCACTCAAGAGAGCACGTTGCTTAGTAAACTGGAGAGAACGCTTTCCGCAAGCGTGATCGAGTGGAGCACGTTGTTTCTACTGACGTGTGCATCCGTTATCCTCGGACTTTGCGGTTTATATGGAACCGCAGTTATTCTGCTATGCGGGGCAATAGCGCAAGTTGCAGCATCCTCCGTGCGCGTAGAAAGGCCTCCTGGCTACCTGCAAAACAATGAAACCCATTTCGCGTGCATGCTTGTCGCCACACATAGAAACTCAAACACCTGGTATCTCTATGTGGGTGACCGTGGAGTAGTCGATACCTTACTCAACAAGACAATGGTGGTCATCTCTCCAACAGGAAGAACGGCTTACATTTCCAATGTCTTTGCCTTTATACACATCATCCATCTAGTGGCCATCACCTACGTAGCGGCTCAAAAAGGCTGGGATGGCGTTGCGCTTGTTATTCTCATGCTGCTCAATTGGGTACTTCGATTCCGCTTCTCGAGCAAATATTTATGCGAAGAATGGCTTGAATCGGAGGGAGTTGCTGTCAAAGCGGCGAGTTTCCAATTTACGGGCCGAACGGTCATGTTAGGTGCTATACAGGCATTCAGTGGTAGTGACCGAACTGCTTGGATGGACGAGATAATTGCTCCGCATCCACGGCGAGACGCTTGGCTGAACATGGTCCAACTTGGTCAGGAAGGCGGGTTAGCCGAACACGAGTCTAGCTTCGACCGGTCCGACCTGGAAGCGATTGAAAGGACGTCTCGACTTGCTTTGCTGGGCGCACAGATCCTCAAAAATCATTTGGAGACCACCCAGCGGCATAAGGTTGACCATGTCAACGAGGTATAGGGTGTTGAGCATATCACTAAAAGGTGGATTGAGATCAATTAGCAGTTTCGGAAGTTTACAAACATCAACTCAGATGAGGCGAGAAAATAATTACATTGCTGACTCGCATATCTTCGAATAACGATTGCAGCAATATGCAGCCTCTCACCGGTCACAACAGTGCGCTTCGCCGCGTAAAAATGTGTGACAAGGCTGTCGAATCATCGAGCCCATGCCACGATAACGGAAAAGAGCGGGGCTTGCATGGAACAACATGTACACCCCAATCAAAAGAGTTTTATTAGTGTGCCAAAATCCTCCATATTCTTATGGTTTCGAAGGTGTTACGATCAGCCTTTTTTAGTTCCCAGCCTTGTCCATCCTTTATATCGACTTTATACCCACCACCGCTTTGGCATTTACGCCCGGCATCTCAACCAGCACTTGATACGCCACTTTGCGAAGATTCATCAAAATATTACGACATCATGTATCGTTCGACCAACGCCACCATTGAAGTGATGTTTCAGCCTTGGAACACGGCTACCATTTGGCCAGTCCCGCCGCTCCCTTACGTTGTGAGCGAGTGGGCAGCGGTGATTCCTCTTGTATGTCATCTGGCCAGTTACAAGCGGGATTATGAATTAGTCGGCCAGCTTGCATTGTGCGGCCGTTTATCGGTCGATATCTTCCCAAAACTTGGAGTACTCTCTGGCTTATCTAAGCTCTTGAAGCGGGGTGCCGAGTTTATTGATCAAGCAAGCACGCAACCCTCACCAAGATGGACGGTATGGGATGTGCGCTGGGGAAGTGTCTTTCTCTGTGCCAATGGTGGGGCGAGTTCCATGCTCATCAGGCATGTAAATCGACTAGGATGTGTCGGGGAAGACATGCCTGATACGCTGCCATCTCCAGTGCGGGAACCTGAACCAAATATGTCGCGAGCGCAAACCGTATCTCCTAATACAAAAGAAGCATTCAACCGGTCCGCTTCAGCGACGTCCTCGTCAAGTGGTAATACATCAGTCAACCAGCAACTGCGGGAGTCACAAACCGAGGCGAAAACTCACTCCTCTAGCCCCTCGACCGCTCAAGGGCAAAAGACCATCAAGAAAAAACAGCCAGCAATACCTAACGGCCACCGCCGGATGCAGAAGTTACATGTCATGAAATTCTCCAAGTTGACTCAGCAACGTTCTTTTGTGTCTACTTTGGATGCCTTCATGGGCTCGATCATTTGGCACGTCATCCTTTCCCTATTCTTCCTAGGTGTCGCGGGGACGCTGGTTGCATTTGGACTCTACGGGACAGCCGTCATTCTCGCTAGCGGCACAATCGCGAAACTAAGCTGCAGAGTCGTCAAGGTTGAGCGCCCGCCAGGCTATCTGCAAAGTAACGAGACGGAAAAGCAAAGCTTCATGCTCATGGGCCTATACCAGAATACGTGCGCCTGGTACCTGTTCACAGGCGACCGCAGAATAGTCGATAGCCTCCTTAACAAAAGTATGGTGGCCACCACGTGCTCCTCACTGAGTAAAAAGCTCGCATAGCTGCTGCGGTGCACACATGGTATCCAACTCATCGCTACAACATACGTAGCAGGCGCAAAAGGCTGGGACGGTGTTGCTCTAGTCGTTCTAATGATCTTTGAATTCCCTCGGACGCTGGACATCCGACGAGTACTTTATGGTGAAGAGGTGGATGGAGATTGAGGGTGTGGCCGTCAAGTCCAAAAGCTTCAACTTCACGGGTAGGACCATGATGTTGGGTGCCATCCAGGACATTAGTCGGAGCCAATGTGTTTCTTGGATGGACAATATCGTCGCGCCGCATCCACGGCGGGAAGCTTGGCTGGCGCGTTTGAG
>JALNQF010000952.1:0-10328 GCA_028456385.1 Ophiosphaerella korrae | reverse complement strand
TATATTTTAAATTTCTTTATATTTTAAACTTTATTTATATCTTAAACTTTTTTATTTCTAAATCTTTTTTATATCTTAAACTTTTTTTCATTTTAAACTTTTTTATATTTTAAACTATTTATTATATACTTTTAAATTACTATTATAATTAAAATTTCTATTACTATTATACTTAATCTAATTTATACTATATATTCTTTTACTTTATATTTTACTAACTTAACTATCTATATACTTTTCTTTTTATATACTTAATATTTTATTTTATTTACTATTTAATATTTTTAACTATTTTACTTATGTTTTATACTCTATTAATTTTTTAATTAATTATAATAAAAATCTTTACTTTTTATTTTTATTTTTATATATATATAATATAGATTTTTTATTTTTTTACTACCTCTACTTTATTTTACTTTTTTTAATATTTTATTATTTATATAAAAATCTTTTTCTTTTTTTATATCTAAGTTTCTTTTTTATTTTATTTTTTTTAATATTTTTACTTATCTTATTATAATTCCTACTTATTATTTTTTATTTTTACTTTTACTTTTTATTATTTTTATTTATTCTACTATTAACTTTATTATTAACTCTACTATTTACTATATAATCTACTTTACTATTTAATACTTTTACTTACTATATATCTACTACTCTATTTAATTTTTCTATATACTACTATTTTTTATTCTTTCTTTTTACTACTTTTACTTATAATTTTTATTTAATATTTAATATTATTTATACTTATTTCTATATATTACTTACTTTACTTTTACTATTTATTATACTTATATTTACTTTAAACTTTTTTTTTTTTTTATTTACTATATTAATATCTACTATACTTTTATTTCTTTTTATATATATTATTCTTATACTTAATATATTCTATTAGTAAAGTAGCTATATTACTAAAATAGCTACTTTTCTTTAGTATTATAAATATTATATATAAAAAATTAATTTACTTAATAACTAGCTATAGAACCTACGTATAATATACTTATAGTAGATTTAGAATCTTTTTTTATATTATTTTAGTACGTATAAGCGTTATACCCTATCTTATTATAGTTTTTATAATACTATTAACTTAGTTAAGCCTATTAAGCTTACTTGTTACTACTACTACTATAAGCTTTTTTTACTTTCTAAGTTTTACTAGACGTATAATAAGCTACCTATTATTAACTATAGGTACTTATAATAAGAGTTAGTAGATTAGGAGATAATAATAAAGGCTTATATTAGGATCTATAATAACTATAAATAATAGAAGATATTTTATAACTATCTTGTATTAGCGTTCTATAGTTAATAGATTAAATTACTAATACTATCCTAATAATACGTATCCTACTAACTATATACTTATTGTAATCTATAATCTATATTTACTAAGACTAGTAGATTATAGATTAACTTAGGTGTCCTAGTTATATATAGCTTCCTAATTAAGGTTATTACTTTACTTGTCTTATACTTTGTTAGCGTCTAACTTAAGACTAATTAGTTCTATCTTAATTTCTTCTATTATACCTATAACACTATCTCTTCTCTTAGGTAGGTCCTAGTTTTCTTATCTTAGAGCTAGAGTTATTAGTCTAGTTTCTTCGTTAATATAGAGTTCTTTATCCTCTCTTATACCTATTTTATCTATACGTTGTTACTATCTCCTTACTAATTACGTATTACGTAATAGTATTAAAATGTTTCCTTACTCTTGTTATACTTCTTCTAAGTTAAACCCTAAGTCTCTTTTTTATATTATTTCTATAAATAATAGTAAAGCTTATAAGGCGTATATTTATATAAATATACGTAGTTCTTATAATATATTTAGCGTTTCTCTTTCTAAGTGTAAGTTTATTATACTTATTCTTACGTCTAGGCTTAATAATAATAGAGAAAGCTATTAACTAAACTTAAGAGAAATTACTATCTTAAATTATAGAGGCTAAAGCTAAGTATAAGTATATCTAGGAGCTTGTATAGAGTAAGCTAATAGAGAATTAAGCTTATCTCTCTTGTCTTTGTAAGATAAAGGCCTTAAATAATAAGAAATTAGCTAAGTAGTTAGTAGCTCTAGAAGCTAAGCTAGACTTAGATAAGGTGTTTAATATTGCTGTAGTAGGTCCTACGCTAAATATTCCTATTACCTTTCTATCTATTATTAGTAATATTAGTTCTCTTAGTTTACTACTAGGCGTTCTAGAGGGTTTTAATTTTAGAACTCCTCTAGTTTCTTAAGGTAATTAAGATTATCCTCTAGTTCCTATATTTTCTCCTATAGTTGTCCTTTCTTGTCTATACCTATCTATTCTACTAAGTAGTAATTTCTTCTATTGTAGAGCTAGTACTATAAGATTTTCTTAACTTCTTATTCTTCCTATTCTCTATACGTATCTACTTTGTATACTAGTAGTTCTACGTTCTATAGTACTTATTCTAGTAGAGCTACGTAGAATATTAGGTATATCTCTATCTTGTTTAGTAGCTTTAATCTAAATATAACTAGTGTAACTTCTTTCTTAATTTTATATAGTCTTATCTTAACGTAGTCTAATTTTAAACTTAGGTGCTTACTTTTAATATTCTTTTATACTAACTATACTTTTTCTTTCTCTCTAAATTAAGGTTTCTTTTTATACTTTTTATTGTAGTACTTTACTATATAGTTATATAGGAATTCTACGTCTTATCTTAACTAGTTATATATATCTTTAAGTCTATTAGCAAAGTTTTCTCCTCTTAGAGACTAAGATATCTAGTTTCTTAGTATCTAGTATATATTAGGCTTAAATCTATAGTTCGTAAAAAAAAGTAATACTCTTATTACTATATTCTTTGCGCTATTGTATACTAACTATGCTATAAGTAATAACTATACCTAGTTATTTTAGTTATAGTTAAGATAGTATCTTAAGTATTATTCTACTATCTAATTTATTTATTCTAACTATCTATCTATTTGTAGTTAATATACTATAAACATTGTATATTGTATTCCTAATTGTGCTATTATTATTCCCTATAATTTTAATATAAATTATATATCTCTATCTATAATAATTTTGTCTAGTAGTCTATATTAACTAATTATAGTTCCTAGAACCTAATATATAGTAACCTCTATCTTACTTTTCTCTTTATATAGTTAGAAGTATATATACTTTATAAGTTTATTTACTATTATTATAATTCTATTATATTTAACTCCTAATATTAAGTCTTTAGAATTAGGTAGTTTTGTAATAAAGTCTATTATAATAACTCTCTATAGTTATTCTAGTATTTCTACTAGTTATAATATTCTATATAGTACGTATCTATTATACTTATTCCTATTATACTCTATATAGTCTTGTAGTACTTCTATTACTAGTTATCTTGCTTTTAGAATATAGTAGTCTTGTAGTAGTCTATCTAGTATTTTCTTAATTCCTTAGTAACTATATACTAGTAATTCGTAGAATTATTATATAAATTCTCTTTAAATCTTACTTAGAATGTATATTCTTCTATAAGCTTATATAAATCCTTTTTAAATTTCTAGTTTCTTTATTTCTTTAGATACTTCTTATATTACTTTCTAAATCTATTTATCTAGCTTACTACTTATTCTTTTAAGTGTTATAGCTATCTTAAGTATATTTAGGACTAAGTATCTTTCTTTATTCTTAACTAGAACTATACTAGTTACGTTTACTTCTTCTTATAGGTCTAGTCTTCTACTAAAGGCGTCTATAAATTAGTTGTCTTTCTTTTTTATATATATAATTTCTATATTAAATATTAATAGGTACTCCTACTATCTTATATAGTATTATAATAGTTCTTTATTTATTATAAATTCTATAAGATTCTTATAGTCTATATAGACTTTTATCTAATACTTTACTCTTTATAGGTATACTCTCTATTATTTAAATACTTTATAGATTACTAATATCTCTTTATTATAGATTAGGTAGTTAAGTTCTACTATATTTATTTTCTTAGAGAAGTATTTAACTAAGTATTCTTTTTTAGTTTCTAGGTCTTCTTATATTAGTACTATTCTATAGACTAAATTAGATATATCTGTTTTTACTATTACTAGTAGGTCTAGGTTATATATTCTAATAACTAGGTTCTCTATAAACTTTCTTTTAATTTTTCTAAATACTTTATTGTATTCTTTTATCTATTTAAATAGCGTATCTTTTTTTATAAGTCTTATTATTAGTTCTATATCTTTAGACTATCCTATTATTAATTTTCTATAAAAGTTTACTAGCCTATAAAACTACTATACCTCTTTTAGGTTTCTTAGTGTTAGCTACTTGTTAATTAATCTAATCTTTTCTAAGTTAATCTTGATTTTTCCTAGTTTAATAATAAATCTAAGGAAATCTATTTTCTTTGTATAAAATTTACATTTCCTTATTTTAAGAAATAGTTTATTTTCTACTAGTTTCTCTAGTACTTTATATATATATTGTACGTATTCTTCCTCTATTTCTAAGAAGATAAAGATATTATCTAGGTATATAAATATAAATATATCTAAGTACTCTCTTAATACTATATTAATTCTTTCTTAGAATGCTACTAGTGCGTTTATTAAGCTAAATAGTATAACTAAGTATTTATATAGTTTATACTATATTCTAAATACTATTTTCTATTTATTACCTTCTTTAATTCTAATCTAATAATAGGCGTTCTAAATGTCTAGTTTTATAAAGACTCTTACTTTTTGTAGTCTATCTTATATTCTATCTATTTGTAGTAGTAGGTATTAGTTCTTGTTAGTAATTACGTTAGTTTTCCTAAAATCTACGCAAGGTCTTTTATTACTTATCTCTTTTTTATCTATAAATATTAGTCTATATACTACTAAGGATTTAGATTCTTTTATCTATCCTTTCTTTATTACGTTTTAGATAAACGTTTACTTAATTTTAGATTCTTCTTCTATTTTTTAGTATACTAGGCTCTATCCTACGTTTTTACTTTCTTCTAGTTCTATCGCTAAATCCTATAGTTAATATTCTAGAAGGTAGTCTTCTAGCTCTATAAGCTATTTTTCCTATTTCTTATATTCTTCTAAGAATTCTCTTTTATGTATACTTATATTAGCTTTTAATATGTCTTGTCTTAAGTAATTAATTTCCTCTATTCTCTAATTAATTCTTAGGTTAGTTATCTATAACTATAGCATTCCTAATATTATATCTTGTTTATTGTTAATTGTTGTTATATCTATAACTATATTCTTAATTTCTAGTCTTTCTAGTCTTAGTATTAAAGGTACTATTTTAAACTATATTAGTTTCTAGAATAGTTTTCCTTTAATTATACTTAGTTATTAAGAGTATTTCTTTGTTATATATTTTATTCCTTGTATTTCTATAAACTTCTTTAATATAAAGTTTCTCGTAGCTCTACTATTAATTATTAACTGTACTTTCTTTCCTTAGTATATACCTATTTTCGTGATATATAGGCCTCTTATACCTTCTAGCTTTTCTTACTTAGGTATCTTTATAAATTGTCTATCTTTCTAGGGCTATAGCCCTACTTTAAGTTTGTATTCTTCGTGTTTTAGATATTTATTATTTATATATTTATACTATAGTCTTCCTTAGATATATTTTTTTGTTAATTTTAGTCTAGGCCTTACTACTACGTATCTATCTTCTAGGGTTATTTTCTATCCCTAGATATCTTCTACTATAATTACTCTCGTATAGTTATAGCCTCTTCTTCTTATTAGCTATACGTTATTATTTGCTTTAAGGCTTCTATATATAACGTAATTCTTGTCTAGGTATAATATCTATAATACTTTAAAGTGTACTAGATGTTTTAGATTTATTATCTTATTATCTCCTTCCTAGTACTTGTCTTTTCTAGGTGTGTCTATTATTAAGATATAGTACACTATTAGTACTCTTAGTGTATAGGCTTTATTAATCTATTACGTTTTTCTTATAAGGTACTACTATTCTTTTAATATAGGTATTCTTCTTACTATAACTATATATTACTTTATCTATTCTTAAAATAGTATAAACTTAGTTTCTTTAAGATTACGTTCTTTTTAGTCTTTATACACTTCCTCTATACTTATAACTATTAAGTATATCTAAACGAACTTCTATTCTTTGTTTTATTCCTCTATATCTATTATTATATAGTTATTGTAGCTATATATAGTTAGCTAGGTATACTCTATACCTTTTATACTAACTTGTCTCTTGCTTCTTTATAGTCCTTTAGAGGTAGTTATAGTAGTCTCTTTATCTAGTACTAGTCTATTAGCCTAGATTAGTAGTACTAGAGGCTCTTCCCCTTCTAAATCTTCTATCAGTAGGTCTATTACTTAGGCTATTTCTTCTAGCTAAGCTTTTGTTCTATTTTCTTTTATTACTACTACTTTCTACTTCTATTATAAGAAGTATCCTATTCCCTATTTACTAGAAAGATATATATAGTAGTCGTCTTTGTAATAAAAAGTCTAATAGAGTATTATATATTATATTTCTTTACTCCTAGCTACTTTCTTCTAGGGTTTAGCCTATACTTATAGTACTTCCTTCTTCTTCTTAGTTGTCTTTAACTAAGTTTCTTTTTTTAGGTCCTTACTTTTATAGTCTTTTACAAAGTATCCTAGTTTTCTATATTTATAATATACTATATCTTTCTTCTTTTATAATTAGTAGTCTTTTATATAGTAGCTTAGTTTACTATAATTAAAGTACGTAAAGTTTTTATTCTTCTTTTTCTTCTTATCCTTATTAGTATTAAGGACTATTAGGTCTCCCTTGTTATAGTTCTAGGCGTAACCTCTATACTTGTTCTTTTTCTATTCTTAAAGATTGTTATTAATTTATATTACTTATTACTTTAGAGCTTCTAGTGTTCGTAGTTTTTCTATATATATTATCTTGTATTAAATCTTAGAGTTAAGTCCTTGTTTAAATCGTAATATTAAAGCTAACTTATTCTATTCTATATTTTACAATAGTTATTTAAACTATAATACGTACTTTAAAATACTCTAGTTCTATATAAGCTTTTCTAGCTACTCCTTAGCTTATTAAGTAATATCTATATCTCTAAACACTACTCTTATTCGTTTAGTAAAGTATTTATAACTTCTAAAAATAGCTCTAGTTTTATCTTTCTAGGTTATTAGTAAATATATTATATAATCTATCTAGTAAGGTTTATACTATCTTATTATATCTTCTTTAAAGTATAACCTAATATATATTACCTTCTTTTCTTCTATATTAAAGTGTAGTGCTTATATATCTATCTAAAGTTATACTAATACAATAAAGGGTCTTAGATTTTTTCTTATTCTATTAAACTTCTTAAGAATAGGTATCTTTAGTAGTTTCTTTGTTGCGCTTATTACTAGGCGTTGCGTAATTAGTTCTATCTAGTTCTATTCTTAGATAATTACCTTAATTTGTACCTTGTTTTGTTTTGCGTAATCTTATAGTTCTTTATTCTATATTTCTAAGGCGTTAATTACTATCTTTATATCTTCTTTATTGTTAATTAGTTAGTTAAGACAACTTTTAATTGTTTCCTATATAGTACTATCTAATTTAGGACTACTCCTAGGGGCTTTTCCTAATTATTTAGTTAAACTTTCTACTATCTTATTAGCTAGACTATACGCTACTTATACTTTGCTTCTTACAATAACTAAATTAGCAAAGTATAATAAGCTACTTATTGTCGACTATAGGTACTTATAATAGGAGTTAGTAGATTAAGAGATAATAACAAAGGCTCGTATTAGGATCTATAATAACTATAAATAATAGAAGATGTTTTACAACTATCTTGTATTAGCGTTCTGTAGTTAATAGATTAAATTACTAATACTATCCTAATAATATATATCCTACTAACTATATACTTATTGTAATCTATAATCTATATTTACTAAGACTAGTAGATTATAGATTATCCTAATCTATAATCTATTAATACTAAGAGTCTATAGATTATAGATTAACCTAGGTATCCTAGTTATATGTAGCTTCCTAATTAAGGTTATTACCTTACTCGTCCTATGCTTTGTTAGCGTCTAACTTAGGACTAATTAGTTCTATCTCGATTTCTTTTATTACACCTATAACAAGACGCCTTTATTACTACGTACAACGCTCTAGTACTATACTCTAATATACTACTATACTAAATCTACTTCTATTTACGCGTTTTATACTTTATTATCTCTACTAATTACTCTTTAAGCTCTATAATCTAGGAGCTTATAAGAGCGTTTTAATATAGTATAAGTTTAGCTCCTTTAATAAGCTATAAGAACTTTTACTAAGCTAATTCTAGTAATTATATAAAAGAGCTACTTATAAGCTTTAACTAAGAGCTAAATTTATACGTATTACTTAGAGTCTTTAACTACTACAGCGTTTCTAGTAGTAGGAGTCTTAGTAAAGTACGTAGCTACACTTTAAAGTAATTAAAGACTTCTTACGCGTTAATAAGAACTAATCTAGATACCTTAAAGGCCTTTTTATAATTTTTATATATAAATACATTAAAAAACACGTCTCTAAAAGCTAGAAAGAAGCCTTCTTTATTAATATAGTAGATACGCTAGCGTACTAAGTCTTATACGCACTAGGAGTACTTAAGCTTTAATAGTAAAAAGTAGATAACGTTAAGTAGCTAGAAGATATAAGATAAATAGGCTAGTATATAGAGCGTTAGAATCTTGTTTTTAAAGTAGTAGTCCTTAAAATCTTAATTTAAGTAGCTCTTATAGCTATCTAAGATAAGTAGCTAGTATAACCTTACTTAACGTGCCTTTATATATACGTTAAAGTACTTTAACTACTTAAGACTAAGTATATTATTTATCTATCTATTCTTAGAGATAGAGATCTTCTAATTACATAGTATATCTATTTCCTTATACTAAGTAGAGATATAGACGCGTCCTTTATAGATAATAAATAGTAAGGTTATATAGCTAGTAGTGTAGATACTTATAATAGCTATAACCTACTTATAATTACTTAGCTAAATAAGATTAGGCCTTATATACCTCTCTAAGCCTATAACAACTTTTATTAACTTAATTATTTTTATCTAAAAGCTAGTCTTATTAAAGTTATAGATATTATCTAGATTAACGCTATACGTCGCTATTATATCCTATACAAGCTAGAACTACCTACTAATAACTACTAGATCTTCTTAAAGTATTCTCTAGTAATCTTTTACTTAACTAAAGGTAGTCTTAAGCTTATCTATATACGCTATAAAGTATATAGGCTAGTACTTCTTAACTAGTTCTTTACTACGTATTACTAATAGCTTATCTACTATATCTACTACTTTATATAACTAGGGGGTAAATCCTCTTAAATTAAAGTTAAGAATATACTATATAATAGTTTACTCTTCTATTATAGTAAGTTTCTAGTAGTTTAGTTAAGTAGCGCGTTAATAAGGGATTCTATAAAGCTAAGTAGAGAGCTACTAATATTATACGTTTAAAGCTATAGTAGCGTATTATAAAGTCTAAAAATAGCCTAATATATAAGCCTAAAGCCTAAGTTAAATTCTACTTTCTTATAGAGTTAAAATATTATTTTATTAAGACTATATTATTATTTATACGTAGTATTCTTTATACTAAGAAAAAGTAGCTATTTTAGTAATATAGCTACTTTACTAATAGAATACGTTACTCTATTTTTTACTTATTTATATATTTATCTAATATAACTTTTTTATACTATACTATCTTTCTCTTATACTAACTTTTACTCTACTTTTACTTCTTTACTATTTACTACTAATTAGTTACTTTTTTATACTATTATAACTTCTTTACTATATAACTTATTTTACTTTATTTTACTACTTTCTTATATAGAATTAAATTCTTAAATTAGCTAGTTATTATTTATAATATTCTAAATATTTATAAAATTAAGTTTTATCTTTACTATAGTTTATACTACTATTACTTACTATATACTTACTTTACTTACTATATTATAATAATATACGTTATATAATAACTTCTTTATTATCTCTTTAAGTTTTAGTAGTAAATTCTTATATATTATAATCTTCTTTATTTTATAATTCTTTATCTTCTACTATACTATATTAATACTATCTTTTTAACTTTTTTCTTTTAAATAACTTTATCTACTTTAATTATATAGTATAATATATTTATCTTTACTATATCTACTTATAAAATTTTAACCTAATTATACTTAAAATATATCTATTAAAATAACTAATCTTTATTACTTTATAGTAAT
>JALNQF010000951.1:0-10368 GCA_028456385.1 Ophiosphaerella korrae | reverse complement strand
AGTTTATAATATTAGTAAGTTGTAAACTTACTAATATTAGTGCGAAAATAAGAGATATAAGGGATAACTCCCTTATAATATAGATAGTTAAGTATATTCTTATTTTATTTAGTAGTTTTAATCTAAATATAACTAGTATAATTTTCTTCTTAATCTAATATAGTCTTATTTTTACGTAATCTAGCTTTAAATTAGATTGTTTACTTTTAATATTTCTTTAGACTAGCTAGACTTTTTCTTTCTCTTTAAATTAAGATCTCTCTTTATATTTTTTATTATAGTGCTTTACTATTTAGTTATATAAGAACTTAGTATCTTATCTTAGTTAATTATATATTTCTTTTATTCTATTTATAAAGTTTTCTCTTCTTAAAGTCTAAGACTTTATATATCTTAGTATCTAATATATATTAGGATTAAATCTATAATTTATAAAAAAGAGTAATACTCTTATTACTATATTCTTTACGCTATTATATACTAGCTATACTATAAGTAGTAGTTATACTTAGTTATTCTAGTTATAGTTATAGTAGTATCTTAAGTACTATTTTACTATCTAATTTATACGTTACAATTTTATATCTATTTATAGATAATACGCTATTAACATCTAATATTATATTCTTAATTATACTATTATTATTCTTTATAGTTTTAATATTAATCTTACGTCTTTATCTATAATAATCTTATCTAGAATACTATACTTACTAACTATAGTTCCTAGAACTTAGTATATACTAACTTCTATCTTACTTTTGTCTTAATATAGTCTAAAGTATAAGTACTTTATAAGTTTATCTACTATTATTATAATTCTATTATACTTAACTTCTAATATAAAGTCTTTTTACTTAAGTAACTTTATAATAAAGTCTATTATAATAACTCTCTAAAGATATTATAGTACTTTAACTAGTTATAATATTTTATATAGTATATATTAGTTATACTTATTTTTATAATACTTTATATAGTCTTATAGTACTTCTTCTACTAGTTATTATACTCTTAGGATATAGTAGTCTCTTAAAAACTTATTTAGTATTTTTTTAATTTCCTAGTATCTATATACTAGTAGTTAATAGAATTGTTATTTAAATTCTCTTTAGATCTTACCTAGAATATATATTCTTTAATATGCCTTTGTAAATCTATCTTAGATTTCTAGTTTTTCTATTTCTTTAAGAGCTTTTATTATTTCTATCTAAATCTATTCTTTTAGTTTACTACTTTTTCTCTTAAGTATTGTAGCTATCTTAGGTTTATTTAGGACTAAGTTTCTTACTTTATTCTAAACTAAAACTATACTAGTAGTATTTACTACTTCTTATAAATCTAGTCTTCTACTTAGAGTATCTACTAACTAGTTATCTTTTCCTTTTATATATATAACCTTAAATTTAAATATTAATAGGAATTCCTACTATCTTATATAGTGTTATAATAAGTCTTTATTTATTATAAATCTTATAAGATTCTTATAGTCTATATAGACTTTAATCTTATACTTTACTCTTTATAAATATACTCTCTATTATTTAAATACTTTAAAGATTACTAGTATTTCTTTATTGTAGATTAAGTAATTAAGCTCTACTAGCTTTAACTTTTTAGAGAAATATTTAACTAAGTACTCTTACTTATATCTTAGGTCTTCCTATATTATTACTATTCTATAGACTAAATTATATACGTTAGTTTTTACTATTACTAGTAGTTCTAGATTATATATTCTAATAACTAAGTTTTCTATAAACTTTCTTTTAATCTAGTTAAATACTTTATTATATTCCTTTATCTATTTAAATAGTATATCTTTCTTTATAAGTCTAGTTAATAGCTTTATATCTTTAGACTATCTTACTATTAACTTTCTATAAAAGTTTACTAGTTTATTAAACTATTATACTTCTCTTAAGTTCTTTATTATTAGCTATTCTTTAATTAACTTAATCTTCTCTAGGTTAATCTTAATATCTCCTAGTTTAATAATAAATCTAAGGAAATCTCTTTCTTTTATATAGAACTCGCATTTTCTTATCTTAAGAAATAATTTATTTTCTACTAGTTTCTCTAGTACTTTATATACGTGTTATACGTATTTATCTTCTATTTCTAAGAATATAAGGATATTATTAAGGTATATAAATATAAATACGTCTAAGTATTCTCTTAGTAATATATTAATTCTTTCCTAGAATACTACTAGTACGTTTATTAAGCTAAAAGGTATAACTATATATTTAAATAGTCTATATTATGTTCTAAACGCTTTTTTCTATTTATTACCTTTTTTAATTCTAATCTAATAGTAGGCGTTTTAGATATCCAGCTTTATAAAGATCTTTACTCTTTATAGCTTATCTTATATTTTGTCTATATATAGTAAAGGGTATTAGTTTTTATTTATAATTACGTTAGTTTTTCTAAAATCTACGTAAAGACTTTTATTATCTATCTCTTTCTTGTCTATAAATATAAGTCTATATACTACTAAGAATTTTAATTCCTATATCTATCTTTTCTTTATTACGCTTTTTATAAATACTTATTCTATTTTAGACTCTTCTTTAGTTTTTCTATAGACTAAGTTCTAGCCTACGTCCTTTCTTTCTTTTAGGTCTATTACTAAGTCCTATAATTAATATTCTAGAAGGTAATCTTTAGGCTCTATAAGCTATTTTTCCTATTTCTTGTATTCTTTTAGGAACTCTCCTTTGTGTATTTTTATATTAGTATTTAATATACAGAGGGGTGCAAAAAATAAAGAGTAATTATTTTTTTAACCTTTTTAAAAGTATTATAACTTGCTTAATATAAGAGTAATAACTATAAAAAATATATATTATTAAAGAGAAAATCTTGTTATTTTAGCTTAGCTAAAAATGTATACCTTAGTTAGCGTACCTTAGCTATAGTAGCTTACTAAAATAGGGGTATATGTTTAAGCTGTATTTAAAGGCGTATAACTTTTTATTTTTAGTATTTTTTTTCCTACATTTTTAATATAATTTCTATCTACTTTATATCTATTATATATTAGGTTTATAGATGTATTGTATTACTATATTAATTTTTATAAAGAAATGTAGTTTTTTTAGACTTTAGTTAAGAAATATATATTAGACTAGACTAATACTTAGTTTAATACTCTATAACTCTCTCTATAGAGTTCTAAGTTCTAGGTAAAGATAGTATATAATTATCTATAGCTTATTAGCTTTTTACGTTTTACTCTTTTATTTTAGTAAGCTTAAAAGCCTTTATACTCTTTAAATTAATCTCTATATAAACTCTTTCTAGGGTATTTATTTCGCTTATCTTTAAATAGATTCTATATCTTTTTAATAGGATTTAAATTTAGACTAAAAGTAGAAAAAAGATAAAGCTTAGCTAGGTCTTATATATAATATTCCTTAATAGCTTTATTTTTATTAATCTTATAGATATCTTATTAATATTTCTAGCTAATATAGATAGTTATTATCTAGTTTAGAAATTTAACTAATATATAGATTTAAATATATATAGTTTTATATATAATAGAAAAAGGAGTAAAAAAGAAGTATAGTTTTATACTATATTTTATATACATTTTAACTACTAAATTTAGTACTTTTTAGATATATTCTCTATTATTAATAGGTAAAGTCTTTATATAGTTCGTTATAACAATTTATTTATATTATTCTCTTATATAAATAGATTACTAAATTAAGATAGTTCTATTTCTAGCTAAAACTTAGTTAGTGTTAAAGTAATAAAAAAAGTAGTTAAATAGAAATAAAGAGTACAAAAAATAGAAAAATATAGTATACTAGGAATTTTTATTAACGTATTTTTATTAGGAATAGAAACTAATTACATTCTAGCCTAAATAAAGACTATTTTTCTATAGTATTTTTATCTAGCTCTACACTTACTTTATGTAGAGCTATTGTATAATAATATAGTTATTTTTAGATTTAAATTATTTATATCTACTATATTTAATTACTCTTTAGCGTACTTATATCTTTAATTTTACTTATTTAGCTATAAATTACAGACGTTTTAGTAGTTATATTAGTTATAACATTTTTTTCCTTTAAAAAGTATTAAAACTTACTTATAATAGTACTTAGATTATTTTCTAGCATTAATCTCTTATTTATCTTCTTTAGGCTTCGAATTATATCTCTTATAATAACTATTTTATCTCTTTTAGAAACCCTAGTAAGTTTTTCTTTATATCTTTTTATATCTTCTACTTTTATAGCTTTTTTCTTCTTAATTCTTAAAATGGTATTATAAATTAATTTAATATACTTTTTTAAGATAGTAGCTTTCTTATTAGGAAAGTTATTCGCTTCTAATAGAAGCTAGATATTAAGTTTAAGTTTCGAAAGATTTAGTACTAATTTAAAGAATTTAGAAAAAATTTTAAAAAATATTTATTTAGTAGCTTAAGAAGTATATTTTACTAATATATTACGTAAGCTAACTATTAATCTAATTTTTTTATTTTTTTCCTCTACTTCTAAAAAAATAATTAGATAAGTAACCTATACTATAAATTTGCTTATATAATCTTTACTAGCTAAACTTTACTTAGATAAAAAATTAGACTTTTTTAAACTTAAATTAAAAAGTTATACTACTTTAAAAACTAATTAAAAAAATACCTCTATTTTAACTATAAATATAGTAATATGGATTACGTAATATTACTACTTATTATATAGTATATTAAAATATACTATTTTCTCTATAAATCCCTAAATTTATTTTATTCCTAGCTTATATAGTTATTAAGACATAGTATTTTAGAAAAAGTTAAAAAAAAAATTACTCTTTATTTTTTGCACCCCTCTGTATCTTGTTAAAAGTAAGTAATTTTCCTTGTTCTCTAATTAATTCTTAGGTTAGTTATCTATAACTATAGCATTCCTAATATAATTTCCTATTTATTGTTAATTATTGTTATATCTATAACTATGTTTTTAATCTTTAACCCTTCTAACTTTAGTATAGAGGGTATTGTTTTAAACCTAATAGGTTCCTAGAATAGTTTTCTTTTAATTATACTTAGTTATTAAGGGTACTTCTTTATTATATATCGTATTCCTTTATTTTCTATAAACTTCTTTAATATAAAGTTCTTTGTAGCTCTACTATTAATTATTACTTATACTTTTCTTTTTTAATATATACTTATCTTTGTAATATATAAGCCTTCTATACTTTTTAGCTATTCTTACTTTAGTAATTTTGTAAATTATCTATCTTTCTAAGGCTATTACTCTACTTTAAGTTTATAATCTTTATATTTTAGATATTTATTATAACGTATTCTACTACTAAGCTAGCTATACTACTAAGCTAGCTACTTTTTTCTTAGTATTGCGAATACTACCTCTATAATACTATATCTTAACAACAGCAAAATATTATTTCTAAACAAGAAGGTAGGCTTAAGCTTACTATTTAAGCCTTAGCTTCTAGCTAGTTTTAAAGCTAACGACGCGCTACTAAGGCTTTTAATATCTATTATTAACAGCTCTCTAAACAACTTAAAGGAATTACTCTACGCGTAACTACACGACCTAGCTACTAGAAACTAACTACAACTAAAGAGTAGTTAATTATCTAATATATTCTTAACCTTAATTAGCGAGGATTTGCGCCCTAGCTCTATAAAGTAGCTAATATAGCTAATAAACTACTTACTATATAGGGTAGGACGCCTATAGGTAAGAACTAGCTTACACGCTTTATAGTACGTTTAGCTAAGCTAAAAATAGTATTTAATTAAGTAAAGGATTACTAGAGAATACTCTAAGAAGATCCTAAAGTTGTTAGTAGGTAGTTTAAGCTTATAGAGAAGACTAAGGCTTAGTATAGAGTAGTAGATAAGGACGTCTATAACTTTAATAAGACTAGCTTCTAAATAAGAGTAATTAGGTCTATAAAGGTTATTATAGGCTTAGAGAAGTATTAACAACCTACTCTTACTTAGGGTAGTAATTATAAGTAAGTTATAGTAATCTAAAGTATCTACGTAGTAGAGTACGTAATCCTACTATTTATTATCTATAAAGGACGCGTCTACATCTCTACCTAGTATAAAGAGGTAGGTATACTACCTAATTAGAAGCTCTTAGTCTTAGAGAATAGCTAGATAACTAATATACTTAGTCTAGAGTAGTTAAAGTACTTTAACGCGTATATAAAGTCGCGCTAAGTAAGAGTATACTAGCTACTTATCTTAGATAGCTATAAGAGCTACTTTAACTAAGATTTTAAGGACTACTACTTTAAAAACAAGATCCTAACCTTTTATATACTAGCTTATTTATTATATATCTTCTAGCTACTCAATATAGTGTACTTCTCGCTACTAAAGTATAAGTACTCTAAGTACGTACAAGGCTTAGTATAGAAACGCGTCTTCTATATTAATAAGGAAGGCTTTCTTCTAGCCTTTAGAGACGCGTTTTTTAACGTGTTTACTAAGAAGAACTATAAGAAGGCCTTTAAGGCTTTAGGACTTGTTCCTCTAGATGCGTAGTAAGTGCTAGATTGCCTTAACGTGCGCATTTATACCCTACTAGGACCCCTACTACTAGAAACGCTGTAGTAGTTAAAGACTCTAAGTAATACTTACGAATTTAGGTCTTAGTTAAAGCTCTTAAGTAGCTCTCTTTATTACTTACCTACTACTATATAAGGCTTCCTTTACTAGCTTATTAAGGGCGCTAAATTAATACTATATAAAAGCGTTCTTTAAGAAGCCTATATAAAAGAGCTTAAAGAGTAATTAGAAGTAATAACTAAGCGAAAATTACGTAAATAAAAGTAAATCTAGTACGGTAGGACTATAGAGTATAGAGAGGTATTAATATAGGTAGCTAGAGAGGCGTTAATAGCTACGTAGAAGGGTAAGAAGGCTTATAGTAGGGGTAATTAGGAGAGGGCTTAGCTAAGACAACGGCGCTGTAAGAACTATAGGAAGACTAGGTATAACGCGCGAACGTGCTAGGAAGATAAAGAAGAGACTTCTAAATTAGATATTAGTGTTATAGTAGTAGGGAGTACTAAGTAATATCTATTATTAACCCCTAAAGTTGTAGTGTTCGTAATACTAAGAAAAAGTAGCTAGCTTAGTAGTGTAGCCAGCTTAGTAGTAGAATACGTTAAGTATATTTATACTATAGTCTTCCTAAGATATATTTCTTAGATAACTTTATTTTTAGCCTTACTACTATATATCCTTCTTCTAGTATTATTTCCTATCCTATAATATCTTCTACAAGAATTACTTTTATATAGTTATAATTTTCTCTTCTTACTAGCTATATATAGTTTCTTACCTTAGGACTTCTATATATAATACAATTTGTATTTAGGTATAATATCTATAATATTTTAAAGTATACTAGATATTCTAGATCTATTCTTTTATCGTCCCTTTCCTAGTATTTATCTTTACTAGGTCTTTTTTCTATTAAGATATAATATACTACTAGTATCTTTAGTATATAGGCTTTGTTAATCTATTATATTTTTTTTACAAGGTGTTACTATTCTCTTTATATAGGTATTCTTCTTACTACAAGTATCTATTATTCTATCTATTTCTAGATTACTATAAACCTTATATTTTTAAGATTGCGTATTTTCTAGTCTTTGTATGCTTCTTTTATACTTATAACTAGTAAGTATTTCTAAATAAACTACTACTCTTAGTTTTATTCTACTATATCTATTATTGTATAGCTATTGTAGCTATATATATCTAACTAGGTATACTCTATACCTCTTATATTAACTTATCTCTTGTCTCCTTGCAGTCCTTTAGAGGAGACCGTAGTAGTCTCTTTATCTTCTACCTATCTTTTAGTAGGGATTAATAGGGTTTAGGATACTTTCCCTTCTAAGTCTTCTATTAGTAGGCCTATTATATGTATTGTTTCTTTAAGCTATACTTAGGTTCTTTCTTTTATTACTATTACTTTCTATTTCTTATATAGAAACTATCTTACTCCTTAATTACTTAAAAAGTATATATAGTAGTTGTTATTGTAATAAAAGGTCTAATAGAGTATTATATATTATTATTCCTTACTTACTACTACTTTCTCTTAAGGTTTAGCCTATACTTTTTGTGCTTTCTTAGTCGTTTTTAACTAAACTTCTTTTCTAGGGTCTTTATTTTAGTTGTCTTTTACAAAGTATCCTAGTTTCTTACATTTATAGTATACTATATCTTTCTTCTTAGACTAATAATCTTTTATATAATAGCTTTTCTTACTATAGTTAAAGTATATAAAGTCTTTATTCTTCTTCTTTTTCTTATCCTTATTTGCGTTAAAGATTATAGGGTCTCTATTATCTTAGTTACTAGAGTATCTTCTATCTTTATTTATTCTCTATACTTAGAGGTCGTTATTAACTTGTATTACCTAATCCTTTAGAGCTTCTAGTATTCTTAGTTTTTCTATATAAGTTATCTTGCATTAGATTCTCGCTTTTAGTCCTTATTTAAATTATAATATTAAGGATAGTTTATTCTATTCTATATTTTGTAATAGTTATTTAAACTATAATATATATTTAGAAATACTCTTGTGTTATATAAGCTTCTTAAGCTTTTCTTTAGCTTATTAGGTAATATCTATATCTTTAAATACTACTCTTATTTAATTTATAAAGTATTTATAACTTCTAAAGATAGCTCTAGTTTTATCTTTCTATATTCTTAGAGCGTATATTATGTAATCTATACAGTAAGGTTTAAACTATCTTTTTGTATCTTCTTTAAGGTGTATTCTAATATATATTACCTTCTTATCTTCTCTATTAAAGTATAGTACTTGTATATCTATCTAAAGTTATACTAATACTATAAAGGGTCTTAGCTTCTTTCTTATTCTATTAAACTTTTTAAGTATAGGTATTTTAGGTAGTTTCTTTATTACACTTATCTCTAGTCTCTAGGTAATTTATTCTATCTAATTTTGTCCTTCTATAATAGCTTTAATTTAAGCTTTATTTTATTTAGTATAGTCTTATAGTTCTTTGTTCTATATTTCTAGGGCGTTAATTACTAGTTTTATATCCTCTTTTTTAGAGGTTAAGTTGTTTATATATACTTTAAGTGCTACCTATATAGTGTTATCTAACTTATAGCTACTTAGAGGTGCTTTACCTCCCTTCTTAGTTAAACTTTCTACTATCGTATTAGCTTAGACTGTACGCTACTTACTCTTTACTTCCTCTAATAACTAAATTAGCAAGGTATTAGGTAGTTACCTATTATTAACTATAAGTAACCGTTGTCTAGTATTAGTAGATTAAAAGTTAATAATAAAAGTTCTTGTAGTAATTAAGCAATAGGCTATAAACAATAGAAAGATGTCTTGCAATGTTAATGTATCGTCGCTCTTAGTTAATAATTAAGTTGCTAATATTATCCTAACGATGCGCATCCTACTATTTATACTTTCTTACTAATCTATTAATCTATTGCTTGTATCTAGTCTTAGCGACTACAGATTACAGATTACTAATCTATTAATCTATGTTTAGTTTCTATCCGTACACTTAACAGATTAAGGGATCACCTTACGTGTCCTAATTACAAGTTGTTTCCTAATCTAGGTCGTTACCCTACTTATCCTATACTTTGTTAGCACTTAAGTTAGGACTAATTAGCTCTATTACGATTTCTCTTGTTACATCTATAATACTACTAATATAGAGATTAGTTTAGTAGATAGTACGTACGTAGTAGATATAGTAAGACTAAGGATTAGATAAACGTTACAATATACTAGAGACTTAACTACTTCTTTTTATACTTATATTAGTTGCTATAGTATTACTTAGCTAATATTTTATAGTATTTAAGGTCTTCTTTAAAAGCCTTATAACTAGTAGCTAAGAGTTTAGACTACTACGTAGGAGTCTTAACACCTAATGCTAGAGTGTAGTTAGCTATTACTAGAGCTCTAATTAGTTCTAGTCGCTAAATTAGCTACGTAGAAGATTCTAGGTTAATCTTATCCTAAACATTATATACTACGCATCTAGATTGCAGTTAAATTATCTATGCCGTGTAATCTATATTAGTCCTTAACATTATAGTCAGATCGCGTTAGGTTGTACTAGCTATCTTGTTTAGCTTCGAGTTATAGGAGGGTAGGAGATTATCACTTTTTAGAGTACGCGTTAGTTAGGGTTAAGTATAGTGCTTAGCTCAATGCTTGGACTAATTAAAGAGTTGTTAGAGGGCTACTAGAGAGCAGGAGATTTGCGCTTTTTGAAGATGCTGGTAGTGCTGCTGGGGGGCAGGAGATTAGCACTTTTCGCAGATGCTCG
>JALNQF010000950.1:0-10408 GCA_028456385.1 Ophiosphaerella korrae | reverse complement strand
CTTGGGCCTCTCTCCACACCGTTATTACTCAACGCCGAGATGAGCCAACCGGCGTACGAACGTTTGAATCGCATGAAGAGTAATCCACGCTTCTGCCTTGTGCCCCGAGTCTGCGCGTAGGCCATGATTTATTGACTCTACTAACGAGTTGATGAGAGTGAGCTCCATCGTATTTGTCCATCTCTGTGGTGCATTTGACTGCGATTGCGACGACACGAAGAATGTTGGCGATTGTGACGGCGCTGGCGACTCTGAGAGTGGTCGAGGCGATAAGGCGAGCTGGGCTACGTGCTCGAGAGCGACGTTGATTGGCGTAGCTGGCTGGTCCAGTTTACGTCCATCCAAATTCAGTAACGCTGGCGCGCGCCGCCGCTGCGGCCTCGGTCACCTACTCGGGCCAACTACCCGGCGCGCTGTGTGGATCACCTAGTTTAAGTCACCAGCCTAGGAGAATTTGGCATATGTATTCTATGATACTTTCAGACAGACGTTTGAGTTTCGCAATCTTGAAACTGAATGTTAAAGGGTTACGAGGTGAAGCGCTGAAGCAAGATGGAGACTCGCTTGACGCCAGGTTGCGCCTCAGCCCGGTGCGCTAAAAACTCGGTAACCGGGTTCGGCGATACGCATAAAACCTCACTTGAGCTTTTACAACGCGCCTACCTATCCACCTTTATTCTTGTCAGATGTGATGCCGCCAGATGGGGTTGACTGGCGATCGATCGAGTATCGCGTGCGCGCCACTAGCTAAGCGAGTCAATCAGCAGATTCCAGGAACACGCAGAATCTGTGGCGACGCACCAACTCAACTGCGGCGCATCCCTTTTGGGTACGAGAGTCATCAAAGAATCTCACGAAGGATATCAGTAGCAGCCAGAAGGCAGATGATAGACAGAGAACTCAATAAATTCAACTCTCACCTCTACTCGCATCAGTGACTCAGTGACCATCAAATCTGACAATAACCTTTGTGATGCTCGTTGATGATCTACGCGACATGCCTGATGCCAAGCCTACCCGTTCCGATTGCCGACTAGCCTCGGTCTCCGACCAAAACAACTGCCTAATCCCAACTCAACACTCCCTTCATAGCCATGTAAATGCAAATTGTATTTATCTCGCGTTGTGCGATGCGCCCTACTGCAACCAGCCTATTATGAGCGCCATCTGATCTATCTCCAAAAGACCAGCCTCCGTTTATACAGCATTCCGTTTTCTCGGCGAAACGCGACAACCGTCAACAAACCCTCCACCCTACTATTGCCGCTATAATATGACTGCACCATCGCCAGATTACAAAAGGCTGTACGAAGAGGAGCAACGCAGACGCGAGGCCGCAGAGAGCGCGCGGAAAGAAGAACAACGCAGGCGCGAAGTGGCAGAGCAGGCACAGGAGAGAGCCGAAGAGAAAACCCGCAAGACGACTCTCCCCGAGTTCCTCGATGCCTGTCACAACCACCTTCACTCGGGTCTCACTATCCAGACTGATCCGACTCTATCGACGCAAGGCGACCCTGCAAATGCGAATAACAAGCTTCGACCTGAAAAGCTCCTTCTATGGGAGAATTTCCCAGCACAACAGGCAGCGGTCTGGGACGACCTGATGGAGTCTGACTTTGTTTCGGAGCGACACTTCACCTCGCTGCACACCTTGGAAGAGTCGGGCGAAGCTATCCTCCAAAGGATGATGAGTTCTGAGCTAGATCTACATCTCTTTCAGCGTTCCACGGTCGACGATCATGTATCTTCTATTATTAAATGTTTATACGATCAACGAAGCCTACGACAGAAGTTTGAGCTGCAGGGTTTAGTAAAGTTTGAGAATCACGCCAACACCCTTAGCCCGGAACCGCAATTAGTGGAGGGCATAGAACAAATGACTGTCTCAGGGACTCAGCGACGACGGTCACCACGCCTACGGGCCAAGGCCAAAGACAACTCGATAGATCCCACAGAACTAGTGTCTGCAACTCGCGCAGGACCAGCACGATCCTCCCGTCCTCGAGCAGATCAGTTCTGCGTCTACAACACCAACGCTCAGAACACAGCGAACCGCATCGCGGCCTTTATCATGGAATACAAGGCGCCACACAAGCTGCCACTCGGTTACATCTACGAAGGTCTAGAGGATATGGAACTCGAGGACGTTATTCGGTGTCGCGAAAGCGAAACGGATACTCCACAGGACCGCTTTCGCCGACTAATTGCTGCGGTTATTACACAAGCATTCTCTTACATGGTTGGGATTGGAGTAGAGTATGGTTGCGTGTGTACTGGCGAAGCATTCATCTTCTTACGGGTACCTGATGATCCTAGGACGGTCTACTACTTCCTATCCGTCCCCAAAGGTGACGTCGGGGGAACTACTGGATGGGCGCCAGATTCGGACGGTGCGAATCGCCTTCATCTAACAGCCGTTGGGCAGATGCTAGCTTTCACCCTCCAGGCCCTGAAGACGCCACCACGGGACCAGCAGTGGCGGGCCGAGGCCGCCGCTCAACTAAACAGCTGGGCGGTTGTGTATGACGACCTACTAGATACTATTCCTCCAGAAGACGTAGAAGATGCATCGTCATCGGAGTACCAACCGCCACGGTATAGTGAATACCTTCGTATGTCTCCTGTCCGGCTGCGACGAAGACCAGCTCAAACTAGCTCTCCCCGCTGCTGGCGCCCACAAGATCCACATGGCCCAAGTGACGAGGAGCCTGATCCTGATGCTCTGAGCCGACAGCAATACTCACCCCGAGACCTATCTTATGCCCAGACCACCGCTAGCAGCTCGCATAGTCGTAATTCCCCCCAAGGAGCACAGGGTGGACGACAGTACTGCACACAGAATTGTTTGCGTGGGTTAGTAGAAGGTGGTCCGCTCGACATGAGGTGTCCCAATGTGCGAGTTCACGGGAAGAGCTACCACCAGATCGATCGACCTACCTTTCTCGCCCGTATTCGCCAGCAACTCTCAGGAGACCTAGATACTGACTGTAAGCCTGTGAGTCTACCCGGAGCATGTGGCGTCTTGTTCCAAGTTCGACTGAAATCGCACGGATATACCGTAGCAGCCAAGTGCACTCCTATTGACTTCGTTCATCGTCTCAAGCGAGAGGCTATTATCTACGACCTCCTCCGTCCAATCCAGGGCATCCATGTGCCAATTTATTTGGGCAATATAGACCTAGAAACCCCCTATTACTATGAAGGTATTTGTGAGCTTGTACATATGATGTTTCTCAGTTTTGGAGGCGAGCCCATCTCTAAGCATGTCACCATCGAGAACAGGGCCTACGTTACTCAGCTAGCTGAGTGCTCAGCACAAGCAATCCACAACCTTGAAGTTTTGCACAAAGACTTTGTGCCTCGCAACATGCTGTGGAATGAGGAGACTGGTCGAGTGATGGTGATTGATTTCGAGCGGGCAGAGGTTGTCAAGCCACGAACTGTACTGGGTACCATCTCGGCAAACCAAAAAAGGAAGAGAGAGTCTGATGCAAATACGGCAACAAAGCACGGAAGGGGCAGCTCCTCTGCTTTTGCACGGGAGAGACAAAGGATGGCTATTGAGTTGCGGGCATTGCTCTAATCTACATCAGCGTAAGGCGGGCAATGATGGAATTATATGTCATAACAACAACAACATAACATGTTAGAAGGAGTATAAGAATGGGCAAACCCTCCTCGAGACGCAGCAAATCGACCTGTTGTGCTTTCCCTTCTCCACGAAGACCAACGCCTCGCCGAAACTTTGCAAATGTCCACTACGCTCAAAGTCATGAGGCCCAATGGCTCTACCACTCGCCCCGCGGATACTCCTCCATGCAGCCCTGATCTGTCACCGAGCCTGAATGCGACCGTGTTACGCATGGCCCGGAAGTTCGTCGATGCTGTTGGTGTAGTCGCCGCGGCGAAGGCGCTGCCTGCTCCCCTAAAGGTCCAGCCAAGGACGATCCCACACCTGAGGGGATCGTAGCCCGAGCATCGAAGTTAGCATACAAGAAAGTGGATGAAGTGTAAGTGGTGAAGGAATATAGGTGGATTCGGCTCAACGTTTTTTTGAATTATAGTTGGGATGAAAAGGCCTACAAATATAAGGTTGCCGAGCCTGTAGCAACTGGAGAGGTGAATCAACCGGAGCAATATGTGTTTGTTCGTGTTCGAGTCGGTGAGTATGACGCTTGGTGCAATAGCTTCTACTTCTAACATGAATCCGGCAGACAAAACAACCAAGGATACTACCTCGTATATCGACATCAAATCTGAGTTGTTGCGAAACAGTCTTAGGGCGATTCTTCGAGACGTCCGCGGCATCCCCCTTGCGGAGAACATGCCTTCAGTATGAAGAATCTTTCCGTTGACCGTTTTCAAGGTCGAAAAAGCTGACTGCTCGCCTAGATCAAACAGAACGTCCTATATCATTTCATTCCCAGTTTGCAATCGTACCGAAGCGACAAAAAAGATGAAAAGGACGTCGAGAATTGGAAACATCTAGACCTCCTGATCGACTACATCAACGCCACATGCAAGCCGGCTACTGAGCGTCTCCTCCCGCTACTTTATAGAGGAGCGATTACGTATGATCTCCTCTGGGCCCTATTTAAGCCAATTTGGATGTATATTCCACTTGCCCAGGCACTGGTGCGGGAAGATGCCTTAGATACATCCATGGCGAGGAGAAGAAGGATCCAGATGGTTCTGCATACTTCCGCATTGAGGGTCACTATCTTGATTTCGATGGGACACGGATTGGAGAAGCAATAGGATGGGTCAAGATTGAGAAATTTCGGGGCCCGGTCCAAATCAGTACCCTGTCGACGTACCCCCTTCGATTCTACCCGGAACCGGATAAGGTTAGAAACAACCTTGTTCAGCACGGCCGATCCTTCCTTTCTCTGCGGGGAATCTACTACGAAGAATACGATGGCCAGGCATTCCGGTTCGACGACGAAAGCAGCTAGCATACCTATTACGTCAAGAGCCGAATCGTCATCATGCTGTCGGATTCCACGAATGCAACCCCAAATACCCCAAGCGACGCGTTAGCGAGAAGAAGCCAAATACTTCGGGCTATTTCTCGTTTGGATTTCCCTATGCGGATGAAGGTAGCCAAATAGAATACATCGATATCGATCCGGAGCAATTGGATGACGATGAGTTAGTTCTGTTCAGCCCGACGGTGCTGGGCTTTCGCCTAAGCGAAAAAAGATTATAGGCAACTTTGTACACTCAAACATGAACTCAATCCTAGGTAACTGCTGGGCAACTAGTTCTCGAGCACTGGGCAATGAAACCAGCATATTAGGTGGCTGCAAACGTGTCCTGCAATCTTCCTCTGTCGCGGAGGGAAGTAGTGCAATAATGGGAGCATCAGCGCATGCACGCATCTCTTGTTCTCCAATCTGCCAGTGTAAGGATTCGGCCAACCTCCAGGGAATGCACATTTCAGTAGCTACTTTTTGCTAGAATTCTTCCTTGTATCTAGTTGCACGTTGGCTACATCGCTTTGATCATTAAGAGGATCAAAATTGTTACCGCACGTAGAGTCTAGCGAGTTGATTCCTTTCCTTCTCGTCCAATGAGGTATTCCTTTCTAAGTAGTTTTGATACCGCAGGCGGCAGGCCACAGTACTCCGGTCAGGTAGTTGCTTGGCAATAGCATCCCATCCCATCCCATCCTGTCCTTTGGCCTCGCAAGTCGATTATGAGATGGTCTTGTTCCTGGGTCCATCTAGATAGCTGTGTCTTTTTCGTTAGACTTTCTTCGGGCAGTGTTGTTGTCGAAGCCAGCTTCTTGTTTGTTTGACAATGCGTCCTGACGCATTGCCGAATCCACGTGGCACTGGACTCGCCGGTGTCTGGGCAGAATAGGAGTCTGGTATTGGGGACACCGAGGGAGCAGATGTGCAGGCTTCTGTAGCTGACGTTGAGCAGACGGTTGTGCCCGCCAGAGACTTGACCATGTCAACGCCTGACTACGGAAGTTCATACGATCCAGGTCGTTTGAGAACGATCGAAGATCCCCGCCCCAAAAGCTCCTGCTCACGACGCGAGCTATGACAATCCTGTCGGCGTTCCCTTTATGCTCCTCGAGTATATTCGTGCGGACACGGCTATGGACTCTTTCGGTGGCTATGAGTTGCACAAGGGGCGGATCCCTCTACAACTCAGAGCGGACTACTATGCTTCGTTAGCGAACATACAGGTAAGAAGAAGGCTATTCGATTTTTAACAATGTTAATTAAAGCAGGTTGAAATAGCGTCAGTACGGTTTCCGATAATCGGAAGCATTGTCAAACTCTCTGACGGAACCTACTCGGTTGGAGAGCTACCTGGTAGCGGAGGACCATTTCGGACAGCAAGCGATTTCTTCTGTGCCTGGGCAGGGAACAGTAAATTTGTGTACGACGAGGCATTTATCCGAAAAAGAACGCCTAAGGAGTTCGTTGATGATATCATCACCTCTATCGAGCATTTTCCAGCCTAGCTGTTGAAATCCGCACAGCACCATACCTTTCGAGACGGTCCTTTCTCACCCATGCATACTGATTTGAGATGTAGTAATGTTTTGGTAGATTCGAAGTGCTGCGTCAAGGGTGTGATTGACTGGGATAACGCAATCGTTGGGCTGTGGGAGACGTTGGGATTCATAAAAGATCTATGCATCGTACCTCGTCTGATGGATGGGCTACTCTATCGTGAGACGCAGTTGGATCGAGAAGTTCTGGATGAATGAATAAGTTATATATAGGCTATAAAAAGCGTGGAAGGAAGAAGGCAACTTGATAATAGAGTATCAGAGGCACTCGAGGATGGTGATGTCCAAAATCTCGCCCATGCGATCTGGTTATATCTTGAAGGCAGAATAGGCTGTTACTCTAGCCTGTTCGACTTTCCATCGTAGACGGGCTTTGAATATTTGTATTAGCGGACAGAGTATTAGCTACTAGGAATTAATTTTGCCTTCTAGAGTACGCGATCACTGCACTAGCAGGTTTTATCACGATGGCAGGGACCTTGGGGACTGCTCCCGAAGTTTTTGCCGACCGTTTTGGCTTCTTACCGCATAACGTCCCTTTTACACAGCCATTGCCGTTAATAAAGCCTTCCATGTCTACGGAGCTGCTCGAAAGATTGGGGTCTAGTGTTTTAAGAGCCGTATGTATTCATCGTGCGACATTCACGTTTGCACTCAAGGGGATGTTGATAGGCAGGACGAGGCTAGACCGGCGGAGCTTCGGGACTCAACGCCGAACCTTAGCCGAAGGTTTGGGCTTGCAGCTGCGCTCTCGCCTTCCAGTACATCAATGTACCAACATGGACCTTTGCTTGCTAACTCGGTAAGAGAGCGAGCTAGACCTTTTCCAAGACATACCACTGGCTCTTCCAGTTCCTGAACACGGCCAACTTTGACGACATCACCATTGAGGTTGGCCCATTGCTTCGGGGCAACAAGTGTTCTGAGTTTCTGATGCATTTCAAGCTGCATGAGAGCTGTCAAGCCATCAATAGGCCGGAATGTAAAGACTTGTGTATTACATTCAAAGAAAGGGAGCCTGCGTGGACTCTCTGCTGTGTAGATATCCAAAGGATCTTCTAAGAGCTGATGGTGGATGAATGATCCGTAATGGGACTTTCCGAAGGCGGGGAAGGAGGAGAAGGAGGCTCCGGCAGTGACAGGCATGGCGTGTTTCTCAGGACGAGCGTAGTGCCTGGTTTGACATATTCCGTCCATGTACAACCGAAGATCCAGACATTTTCAGTCCAGAAAGAGATGTTGTTCTCGTACAAACCAAGGGTATTGACTATCTTCTCTCTTGTGGACTAGTGGACTTTAGAAAAGAAACCATAATTATGATGTTTTGAGCCTACCTCTAGATCGACGCACCTATCAAAGGGCAAAGCGAATTGCAAGTTGTGAATCTTGAAGTGAATGTGTTCTTTGGTAATGGCATGCATTGTATCGATTGAATAAAGTCATTTATGTAGACGGAGAGATTGATTTTTCTCTTTGAAGGGAGATAGTGTGGCATCGTAGGATGCACGTAGAAGTAGGAGGCAGGTGGCGACCTGTAGTCGGCGAGATGAGTTGAAATATATCGATTGAGTAGTTATATGACGAGTTGGTGTCAGTGGCTATCTACTCTATCCGATCTTACTCGGAGCCCGCAATGTTGACCTAAGCCTCCCCGTTCATGTGCGGTTCTACTACACTACAATATATATGTCTCCAGTGATGGAACCGCCAGCCGTCGCGCCTCGCGTTATCAACAATGTAGCTTATTGAAATGCATGTACGTTTGGAATTATTCTACTAATCACGCAATATCTCTATCCTGATGTCGAGAAAGACTGCCATTGCAGCGAACTTGTTGCTCAGTTAAATACAACGCATCTCAAGCGGTCAGGAGATTCACGAGCTATACATGCATCTACTTCCCATCAACGTCTTCAAGCGAACCAATTCTAGACGATAACTCGAGCGCATTGCATATCGAGCTCCCCCAAAGAGTACCTCTAGTAGCAATAACGGTGGAGGAACTACGTGAGCGCGCCAAAATAATAAATACCAAATTGAAGGCTCAGAAGGCTCAGTCAGATTTGATCCTTCAACAGAAACGGCGGGAGGCCAACAAGACTGAACTCCAGGCTCTTGTACAACAAAACCTTAGAGGATCCTCAGGTACCCCAATCCAGCACCATGCCTCCTTTCTCAACTAGTGGTACAAAGGGGTAAAACGGCAGCGAAATACAACAAGGGCTCTAATCCGCCTTTACGCAAACACGTGCTGATACGAATGAATGAGAGACGGAGTCTTTAGTCTAGCTGTTATTTGGAGTCGTACTGGTTCCGGAACAATGCAAAACATACCTGGAATACGGGCATCAGATGGACCCTCAATGTTGGTGAGCGTCGAGTTTCCAACGACGGTACCGAAGAGGGCGATTCCTAAATTTCCCTTTTCCGCTGTGCTCGAGGATATTAAGAAGATTTCCTCCTCTCCGGCACTGATTTGAAGAGCTGTGGTTTTCTCCAATGTTTGTGGTAGCAGCTAGTATCGTCAGAACAAATCATGTGAAATACGCGTGACACGGAACGCCATACCTCAGGCGTTGGAGGCGGAGCAGCGAGCCCTGGCGGAACGCTCTTGAACTTTGCTACACGCATTGGGCAACAAGGCAACTGATGATCGAGTGGAAGGCAAACGCACTGGTGAATAACAAAGGCAGCCAGAGTAGGGTGTTAGAGGTTCAGCATTGCGACACTCGTGGTACATATATAGTGAACTCTAGGGAGAGCAATGCTTTTGCTTCTTCGGAACTATTTTCTATGTCTCCCAAAGACCCTAGCTGCAACATCGGTAAGCTAGTATTTCGATCCTACCACATGGCGTAGATTTCTCATTTGTCACAGCGATAGGCGCACTTTGATTGCAGATCTTCTTATCAGCTAACAAGGTGCCAGATGTGACGCTGCCAGATTGAGCTGAGCTGGCTTCGATCGAGTATCGCGCGCACGGACGCGCTACTAGATAAGCGAGCCAATCAACAGAATTCAGGAACACCCAGACTCTTGGTCTTTAGCACGAGCCACCAACACCAAGTCGCGCTCCATCAACATCTTGAACTCTACGCACTCCGAACAGCTATATTTGTATAGTAAAAGTTGAAAAATCGATGCTCTGTATTCTCCTCGCTAATCCTGATTGCTATACGCCATGTAGCCATGCAGAATGCTGAGAAAATACTGTGTTTTGAGGTGCTGGTGAAGTGGCTCGTGCTGAAAAACCTACTGTTTCAGGCGACCAAGAGCCAGCATCTGGGGCGACGCACCAACTCCGCTGCGGCGCATCCCTTTGACAGGAGAGCAGCAATCAGGGAACGCGCCGGCTCAACAAAGGGCAATCCTTCAGCATGAGATTAATCAGAGAGCATCACAAAGGTTACCAATAGCAGCGGGCTGGTAGATGATACACATTGGTCCGATAGGGGATACACTATTCGAAGAGGAGTGGTTATGCGCATGCAAGTGAGTGAGAGGGCGGAAGTGGGAGTGCTAAGCCAAGACAAGGCGGTTGTCTACCCGCCACTTGAGAAAAACAAAAGCGTGTCCAGCGCGATGGAGAGCAAACTGGATTGCCCACACCGCACGCCTATGTATCTTCTCATAAACTCATGGACTCAGGAACCCATGTACTCCTTCCGCTCTTGTCCTCTTTCATAGTACGTGTGCATCGCAAAGTTCCATCTTGTTTCCATCTTGCCAACCCTGCGTTTTGCATCGCGTTACGCAGTGTTGCTTTGCGCTTCGCGCTGCTTCGCGCTGCTTCGCGCTGCTTCGCGCTGCTTCGCGCTGCTTCGTCGACAATGTCCAGCATTTCTGATTCCGACATCATTAACAAGAACCCTATTG